>WEIU01024794.1:84653-133551 GCA_013389925.1 Aegithalos caudatus
CAATTAGAAATCAGGGCGTTGACTCTTTCCCCTTTTGAAAACAAAGGCATCTTTGTCATGAATTTCAGAACTCAACTCTTAGCAAAAAGAGCTTAATCTGAAATATATAATCAGTGTTGTTTTCCTTTCCAATTCTCTGACTCAGTATGTTTGTAAGGCATTTTGCATTTAGATGTTATACACTGAAAGATCTCTGATTCGGTTTATGAAAATATGAACAAATTTGCAGATTTGGAAGTCAAAGAGAAAATCCTCAACGTTTGGTGAGGATACTTGTAAGTAGTAACAACTTTGAGTAGAAAGTATGCAGCCTGCAGTACAGACTGTGTCCTCACAAAAGCTATGTTTAATGTGTGAGATTCAGGCACTGACAACTAATATTGATTGAGACTGCATAAATGTACAGAAAATTTTTCCCCCATTGAAACATGCACTGTCATTAAATAGAATACAGTATCTAAATAAAACAACAAAGAGTCTGTAGATTGAACAGAAGCAATCTCCTGATATACTGATATTGTCTTTATCCCACCTTTTCTGTTGCTTGTAAACAGAGGTGGTGAGAAGCTTTTTCAGTTTCCTTTAATGGCACTCCTTACCTCAATCTCTATTGCTATGTCTGATCTCTTTCAGAAAAATGTAGCTGTTGGTTTTGTTCCTGAATCATTCTTTTGTGGCGTTCTCCCAGTCCTTGAGAACTAATGCAGATTTTCAAGTTGTCATTAACTAATTTTACTATAGTATTTGAAAGAGGGGGAAAATCTGGGAGAAAGAAACATCTGCTTTTGTTTGAAATGAAGAGGTGTCTGCAGGTCAGACTAGAAGCAGTTCAGTGGAAATCCCTGACAGAGGATTAGTGTGGGTGTTGGGTGCTTGGCCCCAGTGCTTCTGATCAGCAGAACTGCTGCTGTGGTTCTCTGCATGTTTCCAGGGAACTCTCCTGCCTTGCTAATGTCAGCTCATGAATGTAGTATAGAAATTATTGCCTGATGAATTTTGTAAGCCTGCCTATTTTGTCTTGGATATTAACTGTGACTTTTTTTTCTCCTTGAAGTGAGATAGGCTTGTCCAAACCTAAAGGTTATGAACAATGATCCCCAAAGCTTTTCTGTGTTTCTCCATTCTGTTTTCTAACCACTGCATGTCAGAACTTTTCATGTAGGCAGAAAAGAATTAAAATCGGATTCACTCTAATATTTAAGAATTTGATCACTAAATTTGCTTTATGTTGACCTGCTTTTTACCTGTTTTCTTTTGGGATGAATAATAAAATATTTTATTGTAATTTTTTTTAGCATGAACTACATTAATTAACTATATGGAAGAAATGAGTTATTTGAATTTCAGATGAGCTCTAATTGGAGAAACAATATCTAATAATGCAAGTTTTGCGTACTAAAAATATTGTTTTATTAAGTTTTCCCAAATATTTTCTTTGTGCTTTTAACAGGGAAATAATAGTGAACAGCCAGGGAGGAGACCTCTTAGTTTAGTGGAAAAAGCTTTTAATGACGGACTTAAAGTTACAAGTTGTGCTTGTAACACAGATGACCTGACAAAAATCCGTGTAATCCTTTCACTTCACAGCTCTTCCAGTAAAGACACAAATTTATACCTTTATATATATAAACCATCTCTATGAAATGGGAAAGCATGTTTGGTAAATCCATTGCAAGTCACAGTCTCCAGGCATTCATATCATAGTAGTGAAATCTCTTTTAAAACCCTTCACACATACTTTCCAAACATTCTTTTTTTTACAATGTGGATTTTATTTCCAATGAGTGCTTTAGCAGATAATTTTACTTGCTGAGCTTAAGTTTTGAAACCAGTAAGCCTTTTTTGAAGCATCTCTAAGTAAGCTAAAATTTTAATTATCAGATACAGAAACTGATCAACAGAATGATGTCAATCTCAGCTCTGTTGGTAACAATACCTGAAATGCCCAATGGATGTTGGCCATTAACATGTACAAATTTGATAGTGAAAAAATCCTAACTGTAGGACTACAAAAGTGGAGGTTAACCTTGTTCTTTCTATGTCAACAAACTAAAATTGCATGTTGTTTCATGGTTGATATGTTTTCATTATCTATAAAGCAAACCGGAAAAGAAAGGGATCAACTGTGATCAGAATAAATGTTAGAGTTACAAGTATGACCTCTTTCCAGGAATGGGAGCAGTGTGAATTGAGGGGAAGCTCTAGATAAATATGCTATAACTACTTTCTCCTTTGGTAAAGAATAAGCTAATACCTTTCACTAACAAGGATAAGTGAATTTAACATTACTTGTCTGTTAGAACTCTGTGCTGTTGTTTAAACAGATTGGACAGATTAAACAGATTGGACAGATTTGGGAAAAAGGCCTAATAAAATGATGAGAATGTTTAAACATCAAACTTTCTTTGGTACAGCTAAAAAATTTTCTTAGGGTGGCAAAAATCTTGGAGAGAGGAGTTCTTCAAGCTAGCCAAATGCACTGCCAAGAGTACAGGTGTGGCCACAAGCTGCCTTCAATCTGGAAACACTGAGGAGGATTTCTAACACAGAACAGTGCAGGGGAGGGGTATGGGGACAAAAACCAGGCTGATTTTAGGGCAGAACTTTAATCTTTATGAAGAGAGGCTGTATGAAATGGTTGCTGGACCAAGGTGTGATTCCCCTAGTAGGTTCCTTTTGGTCCCAAGCATTGTTTTTTCTGTGTTTAATTGCCACGTGTTTTGAGCTCTCATAGTTTGAGTTTAAATGTGGACAGATTTGGAAAAGGCAGGTAGGATTGTAGAGATTTTTTTAAAACTGGAATGAAAGAACTTGCCTTTTTGACTGAGGTGCAATGCCAAAGCCCTCCCAAAGTCTCTCTTCAGGGTGGGTGGTTTTGGATACTGCTGCTCCCAAGGTGCAAAGGGACGTGGTTTTTCTTTTGTATGCTAAATGTATGGAAGCTGTGCCAGGGGATGAGATGTCTCTGGAATGCTGAGCTCACTGCTGCTGCTGGAAGTCAAGAAGATTCATTGCCATCAACAGCAACTTTTCCTTTGGTGTTAAAAGATGGGTCCTGGTTTTTGTGTGGATTTGGTGTGCTACACTAATTTTTCTATCTTTGAATTGTGTTTAAAGCCATCACAGCAACTTTTGAGTGTGGGGAAGAAAGCTGCCCAAGTTTCAGCCTATCCCCAGGAACAGGTGAGAGAAATTCTAGCCTTCATCTAGAATTAGGTGTAGGCACTGAGTTGCCCAGGACATAGGAGGGGCAGAGCTAAGTTCTGTTTATCTTCTAGATGTGCTTGAATGAAGAAAGGATGCAGACAAAATGGTGTCTGTGGGTTATGCTGCAGACTTTCTTGGGACAGTATTTTATCCATTGTCTAGATTTCTAGTCCCTAGTAAATAAAAAAATGCCTGCAATTTGTATCCTGCTAAACTCACTACAATATGCTCTCCTGTATTTCTGGCATTTCAAATTTGTGGTTAGACTCTTGAATGATCAGGGGAAAAGGGATTAGTAAATAGCTTTGGCATTAATCTGTATTCAGCTCTGTGTTGAACATCCATTATTTTTATGATTGTAATAAAATGAATAGCAGTGTAACAGCTGCCTTGGGTTTTCAATTAAATGCATTAATACATATGCAAGAAAATAGCCTGTCTCAATAGTATTTATAGGGAAAAGAATATTTTTCAAGATTTGTGGCAAATCATTATTATGCTTTTTTTTAATATAGCATTTGGAAATATGAGAGTGGAATTGCAGGCATGCTGCTTTATTACTTGCATGTGGAATGTGTGATAATCAGCCCTTTGCAACACTTCTTAATGACGACAATTTTCAATGCATAAAAGTCCGGCTTTATAACTCGATGAACAAGTCTGTTGTCAGTGCCTGGTTTAGTAAGAACATGGTTAATGCTTGCAAAAGGTCCTAAATGCATATTTATATATTTGCAGAATTATATGTAAAAGAAATTTTTATGGCATGAGTGAAGTGTGTAAAATCCTGGTTTATTCTGATGGTTTGAGAGCTGGGGGCATTTGCTTTCCTCATTGTTTCCAAACTGCTTTCTCCAACATGCTTTATTCATCTTTGCTCCATGTCAGAATGATGCCTTTGACAGTTTCATTTGCTTGCAGCTCTCATTCTTGTCCTTTGTGCCTGTTAGCTTTGCCAAACTACACTGAAAAATAAGGGAGTCACTTTTCCACCCAGCTCAGCTTTTGTCAGACTTTGCACTCCAACTCATTCTTCTATTCTTTCCAGCTGTATCTTGTATTTGGGGCCCCATGTTCCTGCCTATAAGTCAGAAAGAATGGTCCTATCACACTCTTTTTACAGATGTTTTTCCTTATGTATGGGTAATAGACTGCTTGGTATCTACTAATATTTCCACCATAACAAATGCAATGGCAAAAGTCACCTTGACTTTGCAGCATAGAAGTTGACTGATTAAAAAACCCCCCACAAAATTACCATCCTGCCACATTATTTACTTCAGTTCTAGAACAAGTAGGAGTTTAAAGGTTTGCTAAATCTTCATTCCCTTATCCAGAGCCAGTAATAAAGCCCAACAGGTAATAAGCTCACTAGCATTAGTATGAGACAGGTATTACGTGCATAATTCAGTCATTTTACTCGCAGCACTGGACTCCTTTTATTGAATTGTTTCACTGCAGGAGAATTTTAATCTTCTGTTAGTAAGAACACCTGAATAAAATAATGACAAACCTTGAACCAGTTGGACTGTGAACTTACAGGATTGTCATCTTTCTTCCCAATGCCACTTTATCTCCCATGATCTCATACCTGAGATTCCTGGGCTTTCCCCTTTACTGAATTGGTGTTTGCTAATTTACACAGAAACAGAGATGGGTAAGAGAAATTTTTGAGTGTTGAATTATTGCAAGGGACCCTCATCTACATAAACAATTCTCAAAACAGCACCCGCAAATTCATCATAGAAAGCTCTTTAGAATCCAGGGCAACTGGCTCAAAAGCCTTAAAACCCAATTATTTATATCTGATACTGTCACTGTGTAGATAGAAAACAAGTCCTGTGATAATTTAGGTGGACAGACAGTGCAGATTTCATGAATTTAAGAAGCTTATTTTCTACCGCCCGTCACTGTGAATGATTTATAAGGGGGTCATGATTGATGAGAGGGTTAAGTAAGTAGAAAAAAATATTTGTATTTACTCACTTTATGAACAGGAACGTATTTCCTTTGTCTGGAAAAAGGTTTGTTTATTGACTGCGGTTAATAAACCTGGATTTTCATATCAGGTTTTCACTGTCTGAGGAAGTACATAAATCTACTCTCAAGCATCTGTCCTGAAAAGCATCTCATCTAGGCAAGGACTAGCTAAGTATAGACAAAGTCATGTGATCAACTCTTAGGAGGATTTACAAGAAATGAGGTTTTATATTTGCTTATAAGCATGTGGGGACAAAAACATGAACTCTGCTTTGTCGGAGTCCATGGAGAAGCAGAGAAGGATTTTTCCTGGAAAATGTGGAATGACACTTGTCAAGATTAAAACAAGTTTTTCAGCAGTTTCTGCTTCCTGCTCCTTCCCTTGTACTAATTCCAACCAGCTTCTTGCAATTATCTCCCCATTATGTTCATGTGGGATGGGAATTTAAAAGATTACATCACTCAGACACATATTGTGATATGTATGACTAATCAGTGGTTAACAATGCAACAATTAATTCCTCTGAGGCATTTTATTTGTCACTTAAAAATATTCCTTTGACTTTCAGAGTAACTCATACCCTGCAGGAAAAAAAATCTCAGCTCATTAGAGCTGATCTGCAGTTATCACTTGGCTGGTCTCTCCACTGACGTCACTGGGCCTCATTTATTTTAACCTTGATCTGAGATCTCACCTCTCTTTTTTATGTCCTTTTATTTGCAGTGGAATGTCTGTCTTGCTTCCAGGCAGGGCAAAGGAATAAAAAAATATTATTAAATGGAAATAAAAAAGTTAAAGAAATAGGCCTTTCTTCTTTCTTCAACAAGCCTGTGTGAAAAAGTACAAAAAAGACTGAAATAAGGTATGCCCCTGTGTGAAGGTTTCCTCTGAGCTCTAGGCTCAGTGCAAGAAGCATCAGTGCTTTCCACAATGTCCTCGTTTGCACTTTCTTGCTTTTCTTTGAGATCACTCCTGCTTATAGTTTCTCTGTGGATTTACTTATTCTTTGGGAGTTCATCCCCACAAGAATAAAAATTTTTACTCTTTGCCTGAATCTATTTTCAGCATGGCTCATGAAACTGAGTCTGTTTTTCTGAAGAAAAAAGAAGTCTCAAGTCTTCTCAACTAAGGTTAATCTGCACAGATCTTTTGGAGTGCTTTTTTCATTTTTATTCATAATGAGAGTTCCAAATGATGTGGTTTGGGCTGTCATGTGGCCTGAAAGCATGAGGTTACATTATAAGGTCTTGTTCTATAGGAAATCTTATTATACACTCATTATTCTACACAGGCAGCTGAGGCAGTGAGGGAGTGAATAGTCTATTAACAATCTCAGACAAGCAGAAGGAATGAAAGGCAAAGCAACTTTTACTCTATGCAGACAAAACATGAATTTTTACTGCCAAATTATGAACATATTTCTAGAAATATGAAAGCAAAATGGATTATAAATATTAAGGAAACTGAATATTTAAAATGCACGTAGGTAACTACTCTGTACAGTCAGTGAAATTCCCTGTATTCTTAAGAGGCAATACCTATTTGAAAAGATACCTGAAACATGCTTAGGTGGTGGAGTGTTCCCTGTCTGAAATGATAATAATTGAGATATTTATGGGTAAGGTAGATTTGTTCCTTTGAGAAATCTGGTCTAATACATTTTTGGAGTTTTTCTTTAAGCTGAAAACTCTGACTTGTCCAAATGGAACCTTTTCTTAACCCATTTGATTCAGTTTGATAGCTGAAGATATTCTGTTATACAGGGAGTATGGCACTCCTTCAGCCAGAGAACAGCAAATCACTTCATCACAATAAAGATGCAGTCAGAGCAATATGATGACTTTCAGTCACTTTTGAAAGCTGGGCAATTTTAAGCTCTTGCATAACACCTTCATACTAGTCTGGTAATTTCCACATCAATCTTGTAATTTCTGTCTGAGAACTTAGCATACCTCTGAAATGTGTGGATAGGAATATAAAGGACTTCAGGAGGTGCAGGGTCTATTATGTTGCCAGGTAAAGTGGTCTAATGGGTGAATATTCTTAAGCTGAAAAAATACCTCAAACAAGAGAATTTTCATTTCTTGACCTAAACATGAACTTTCAAGGAGCTCTTTCTATTATGAGAAAAATCTTCCCCAGTTTGATCTTCCCAATTGAGCTGGTATAAATCTCATGATTTAACAGTGATAGGGCTTCTACTGCTTTTGTGGTTTACATTTACAATCCATGTGATTATACTCCTGTATCCCAGAGGTATAATTACAACTCCTTTTAACAGAACATGTGAATGGAATGTTTTTTACCCACATCTGTGGTGGTTATACTATGCCTTCATTCTTGTCCATGTGGAAGTAAAACAAAACAAGATCACAGAATCATTAGGTTGGAAGAGACCTTCAAGATCATCAAGTCCAACCCATCCCCTAACACCTCAACTAAACCATGGCACTGAGTGTCACATCCAGTCTTTTTAAACACAACCAGGGATGGTGACTCCACCACCTCCCCGGGCAGACCATTCCAGTACTTTATCACTCTGTAAAAAACTTCTTCCTAATATCCAACCAAAATTTCCCCTGGTGCAGCTTAAGGCTGTGTCCTCTTGTTCTGTCAGTTGTTGCCTGGGAGAAGAGACCAACCCCACCTGGCTACAATCACCTTTCAGGTACCTGTAGAGGTGCCTCAGGTCACCTCTGAGTCTCCTCCAGGCTGAACAACCCCAGCTCCCTCAGTCGTTCCTCACAGGGTTTGTGATCCAAACCCCTCACCAGCCTCGGTGCCTCCTCTGGATGTGCTCGAGTGTCTCAATGTCCTTCCTGAACTGAGGGGCCAGAGCTGGACACAGCACTCAATGTCCTTGCTGAACTGAGACACCCAGAACTGGACACAGCACTCAATGTTCTTCCTAAACTGAGGGCACAGAGCTGGACACAGCACTCCAGGTGTGCCCTCACCAGTACCGAGCAGAGGGGAAGAATGACCTCCCTGCTCCTGCTGGCCACAGCATTCCTGATCCAGGCCAGGAGCCATCGGCCTTCTTGGCCAGCTGGGCACACTGCTGGCTCATGTTCAGCTGCTGTCACCAGCACCCCCAGGTCCCTTTCTGCCTGGGCATGTATACCCCACATAATCCAAGTGCAAATGAAAGGACAGGGGAAGGAAGGAAAACAGCAAAGTGATCCTTAGAGGAAGCTCTTAATTCTGGTGTTATCTTAACTTTAGATCCCTTCTGTTTGCAGTCATTAGTCAATGCCCTTCTCTGGGGTTTATATCTTTTCATGTGCTGCCTGTGATATGACACTAGGGAAAAGTGACTGATGCTTGTCTTGAAAGTTCTCCTTTATTCCTCCTGGCACTGAGGAAAACAGGAAGGGCAGAATGGTGCTCTGCCATGGGATGTGTCCTGAGAGGGCTGGAGAGCAGCATGCTGGTGCAGGGCTGCTTAGCAATTGTACAGCTGAGGGGGCTCTTTTGTGTGAGGATGTGTGTCCTCATGTACATTTTTATGTGATCACTTCAAGGCCAAGCTGTTCTGTTTACTAGAGATATCACACTCCTCTCTGTCCTCAAAAGGAATACTCACAGATATGCATATCTCTGTTATTTTTTAGCCCAAGACTATATATGTAAAAGCTGGGAATTATCTGAAAGACTAAGGATTTAAAATATTTTCTCTCAGGAGCAATACTTACAGAATTTAAAAACCATTAAAATTATTATTGGAAGTGTATTTCTCTTCCACCGAATAACTTCAATAACTCATGAAGAGTGACTTAGGTCTCAGTGTTTGTCAGGTCTTAAAATCATGTTGTGGATATCTACAAAACAATGAATATATAAAAGTTAATTTAAATGGTAGTGGAGACTGAGAGTCTCTTCATGTTCCAGACATTTTTATTCTGCAAAAATTTCCAATTACTTCTTAAGTCCATTTTATATATCCTTCCTAAATGTTTAAAGACAATAAGTCTTATTTTACTATTTTCAATCTTTTTTCCTCTTCTTTTTTGGAAGAATTGTTAATACAGCAAACTATATATAAATACATTAACATGGAGTGCAGCTTTACCTGTAATGATAAATGTACTGGCAATTAATTGAATGGAAGAACTAGGAAGTTGGCTATTTCATAAGTATATCAGGACTATGTGCTAATTCATTACGCAGAATACATTTGAAACAGAAATAAATTGAGATTTAGTAAGTAATTAACAAAAATGCCAACCAGTCTCTACTGTAGATGCTGCATTTTCTTTCCAAATTCTTCTTTGCACTCCCTTTCATTTTTCCCATACTCACAGAAATGTGTTTTCATTAACTACTAGATTTTTAAGATTGTAATTGTGAGGAAAATCTTTCTGAGCTCATGCTTGAGTTACCTGTTTCTATGGGCTCTATCTTTAGTAAACTTTAAATCTGCTTTGCAGCAGATTCCCAATCATCTTGTATCAGAACAACAACGTGAGGACAATCAATTCTGCTTAGGAAGCATTGTGTAAGATCCCAGAATGGTATTAAATACTGTTTGAATTACACTTGTGTGCTCATGAGAGCCCTCTGAACTTTCCCTTCTGCTGGGGTTACACCAAAGCGTGAGGGAGGGACTGGGAATTGTGTTTCCCGTGAGTATCTGGTGAGTAGCCATGTGAGTGTGATGAGTAGCCATGTGAGTATCTGGTGACATGGATGTGTCCCTGCCTGGCTTCCCTGAGAAGCTTCTCCCCAGCGTGGGTGTGCTCCCAGCCACGGACTGATGTGTTCGGGGCTGTTCAGCTGCTGCTTCACTGTCACAAAATGGTTGTGTTTTGCCCCTGGTGTCACCAAACTAAACACCAAACCTGTGTTTAGTACTGCTGGAGCTACAACCATGCTCCTGGAAAGTAAACAGGGAAGTGTTTTTCTATGAGGGAAGGCTGTTTTGGGAAACAATAACTCAGAAAAGGACTCTCTGGGGGTAAGGGAGCTCCCAGTGCAACATTATGAAGGTGATTCTGTCCATGTCTGAACAAAGGAGTAGGAAATTGTTCGAGCTGTAATTACCTGCAGTACAGTGGTTACTAGAATATCACATTTGGATTTGGAAGTTTTTTAGTCAAGGAGGTGTAAGAGAGGAACTCTGAGATTTGGAAGCCTTTTTCTGCAGCAGGATTCAGCAAAGTTTATTAAAACGAAGATAAAGGAGTGGCTTACCCATATGTGCAGCATTGATTTGATAACAAGAGCTCTCCTGTCTGGCTGAAAGAGGTAAAATGGGAACCATGCAATTAAAATTCAAGACTAAGCAGTTTAGATTCCAAGCAGGCACATCTTAAACAGTGTGAGTGATTTGCCAGTGGAATGATTTAATAAAGATTGCAATAAATTTCCCCTTATTGGACATTCTAAAATCTGAACTGGATGCTTTTTGGAAGGAAATGCTCCAATTCAAACAAGACGAATATGTAAGTCTTTTAGCACAATTTATCCCTGGGTTCACACTGGAAAATTGTAACGATCCAGTCTATCCTTCTATTGTGCAAAAGAAATTGTTCAGTGGTTGGTCTGCGCACTTACATCATATGAAAGGATTATTTCTTTAGCAGACCCAAAGGATATCAATTCAACACAGCTCTCAAGTTCACTTTTGAGACTCTAGCTTTTGTCCTAGAAAGAATGGTGGCCATAACTCCTTTGGTTTTGTTCCCTTGAGTTAGTTAATCAGACTAAGAGCTGCTAATGTGTTTAATGTTGCTCATGTATCTTGAGCTAGCATGAGGCAATAATGAAAAAGGCAATAACTATTTTTATTTTTGAATTTTAAAAACAGTGGGACTGTTGTGCTTTTGATTTGAGGCAATATAAATGTGGCTCTATACAGCTGATTTGTGAATAAAATTAATTGCTGCTCTGTGAGCTCTTCCTGACTGCAGTCATAGGGAAAGAACAGGTTGCTGCTGTGGGTTATCTGGCAGAATGCAGATGTACACGGTATTTCACCTTTCCTTGATGAATTTGTGCTCCTCTCTGCTTGGTTTCTCTATTGGGATATAGAGACTAGGTGGTTGCTAAAATAAAGCTGTGCTATTGCAGAGCTCAAATGGAGGTGATACCAGGGAAACTTCTTCAAAACAGAGGACACCGTGGCAAATTTGGAAAAGAAATGGTTATGCTAAATAAATGTTAAGGACAGTTTAACTGGAGAAATGTCATTTAGAATCGCTAATTAATGTCTAAAATATATATAATTGAAGTTCATCTGATTTGATACTATAAGAACAGTTTAGTGCAATTCTGAATAATAATTCTCACTTGTTTCCATTTTCTTAAACTTTCTGAACTAGACATGTGTCAGCAGGCAGGAGAGACATTGCTGCCAGGGATTTTACACCTGGAGGGAGTTCTCTTTATTTCTCCTCCAATAAAGCTATTTCTTTCCTGCTATCTCATTTCCTATGAATCCTGCTGTTATTGTTGTTGTATTTTTTTTTTTTTTTCATTCTATACCTTGTACAAGGTAAGCAGATACTCTAATCTTCTCACAGTGACTACCTCATCTTCTTCCTATTTGCTTGCAATCCATGTAGAACTCCACATCCCACAAAATAAATTGGTGGAATTGTTAATATTGCAGCAAGCTGTGATTTTGAAGGCCTTTAGTTAGGAAAGTTTGTTTTCCTAAGTGGTTACAGCTGGAAGACTGCACCCTCCACACCTGTTTGAAATTTGGCTCAGGGTTAAATTCTGTGTTCCTGGGATTTGTCATGCCTTTGATAACCAATGCACTATATGTTATGGAGGAAACACCAGGAAGCCACATGCCTTTATTTGTTTAGATTTTCCATTCTTTCCATTTCAAGGTAAGTAAGAATTATGTTTTGAAATGGGTGATTCACAGGCGTAATCATTCCAATTTGGCAATGATACTGAACCATAGTGTCACATCTTTTAAATATAGCACAAAATTTGCTACTCTAAAGAAAATGGCCCTATTTATATCTCTGAAACTTCCTTGGTCTTATCATAGTTCTTCTTTTAATAACTTTCTTTGTTTCCTCCTCTGATGGTGCTATATATTCAGATAGCAATGAAGTCAGTAAATCAGACCTTCCTATTTAGTCAGGTGTGCAAATATACTTTACTTGCCTGAAGTGCAAAGAAAGGGACACAGGGGATGAGCTGACTCACTACAAGAAAATTTCTGCTCATTTTTTCCCATGAATACTGTACTGCAGTGGTAGAACTGCCTCTGATTTATTTCTACAAAAGAAGAGCATACCCCAAAATTGCTGTATTCTATGCATCCAAATTATTTTCCCACTTACATTTTCTTGCTTTATTCTTTTCCATCGATTTATTGATAAGATATAAAGGTTTTAGAACTGAAAGTAAAATTGCAGATATATTTATCTTTGGAGCATCTACTGTGAAAGTCAAATGATTTGTTTGCCTTCCAGAGAACACAAACTTCTTTCATTGCTTTACCCTTCATGACCAGTAAAAACACCAGAGCTTGGCAGGTGGCATAACTTTCTGAAGGGTTATTTTTTTGCCATAAATGCTCAGTATAATAGTATTTAATTGCTTCTGCTAAGCTTTTCTTAAGTGGAAAGCAAGATGGATCTCAAAATGATGGATGGAGACAGGGTCTAATGTGCATTTTCAGGAGACAAATGCCTTGCTGCTTTATCCTCACTCTGGCTCAACTTTCTGTGGTGTTTGACCAGCTGGGCTGTTCTGAGCTGGAAACATTGGATCAACATATACTAATATTGACTCTCTTTCTGCCTAATTGGGCTTTCTCTTGAAAGGCTACTGTGATTTACATGTTGGAGGTACAAAACGTTGTTCATGGTGTGGCTATGCTGAGCATTGGTAAAAAGAAAGAGTATTTAAAATCCCAACTCAAAGGCAGTGTCGTTTCTGTTCTATCACAGGGCCATTTGAGCTGCATGAGAAACACTTGTTAAACCTGCCTGATGCTTCAGACTTGTCTCTTATCTCACAAAATGCAGAGGAAGCAGAGCTCAGAAGCAGGCCAGAGACAGAATTGTTGATGTTACTTCTGAGCACTGAATTGCACTGTAAATGCAGCTCTTTTATATCTCTTTTAAAGACAAAATAACATGGTTTCTCTTCCAGAATGTGCTAGAATAAAACACCTTAAGTAATAGCATAGTTTTAAACTTTAATTTTTAAGTCCCCAAATACTCTGAAGTTTTCATTTTCATTGTTTAATAAATATTTTCTTTTTATAATTCTGGGTTGCCTACTTTACTTGCTTAAATTCCTGTTTATTTAAAAAAGAGAAGTTGCTTTGTAGGTCTGTCTCTTGTTATTTAACGTTTCCTCATCTTAATGTGTCAATCTTTGTAAGATGGCAACTCTTTTTAGAGTCTAGTAAAGGTATTGAAATATTTGAGGGCATTGTAATTGAGTAAAGTCATGAGGTCAGATATTGGAAAAAATATGTATAAAAATAATATAGAAGAAATTTTGACCGAAGAACTAACTGTGCTGTGATGTGCATGAGGTCTCAGGAAAAATGCAATTGCATAGTTGCAGCATGTATCATAATACAGGAGCTGTATTAGGCAACCATAAATCTGGCATTTCTTAACTTTTGAGAGTTTGCAACCTCTGTGTGTAGCTCACCTCCTGTTGTCACCTAACAAGGAGAGAATTATGATACAACAGATGTTTAACCAGAATGGAGTCCAGGGTTCCTTCCAGTAAAGCTTACTGAAACAAAGAAAAGCTGAATTACAGTAATACCCAGTGTAAAATGCTTGTGTTTCTCTTGTCCTTTTTCTTATCTACACTGCTGATTTCCTTCCAGTGCTCCCAGCTAACTTCTGCTATTTGTGTTAAAAACACATATTCTGAAGATTGAATGCAAATTAACAAACTAACAGTGTGAATTCTCAGCTGGATAAATTGCTATGTGTCCATTTTTAAGTAAAGTTTTCAATACTGTCTCTCCCAAAGTCCTTCTGCACAAACTGTCCAGCACAGAGCTGGAGAAACACATCACGTGATGGGTGAGCAACTGGTTTGAAGATTTAGTTAGGGAGGCATGAAAGCTGCAGCTCCAGGCACACTGGGCTGCAAAAGGCTTGCCAAGGTGAGCACTGCAGAGCAATGACATTGCTCTCTCCACACCTTTCACATCTGGGCCACCAGTGCTTCAGAACAGTTTATTGCAGAATGGGAGAGCAGCTGAATCAAAATAAATAAAAGAAATAAATCGAAGAAAAGCATGCAGGATGAAATGGCTGAAACCTCTTTCTGGGCACAGGAATGGTAGAAGTTAGATAATCAACAACAGGACATTAACTCAGATTTCCAGAGTAGGAATATGAGGACCAAGTTGATTAAAAAGATGGGATGTTTTCATGCACAGTTTATATGCACTATAATCAGTTACCTTCATAATTAGAAAGCTAGTTAGGAAAAGGGATACACAGTTAAAGGACATTTTACTCATCAAAAAGAAAAAAGAAAGAACAGAAGAAAAGGTTTCTTCTTTTTGGCTGTCTAGGTTTGACTGGGGAGCTTATCCAAAAGGAATCATGAAACATCTAGCCAGTTGAGTTGAGTGCCCACACTTCTGAAATGTGAAACATCCATCCTAGCCCCAGATGTCCTAACAGTGGAGGAGTCCTGGCATGGCTCTGTGACTGTGTGAGGTGATCTCATTTGTGGGAATTCTCCCTTCTCAGGCCGGAAAAGGCCCCACTGTGATGACTGAGGGGAACTCTGTGAGTGCAAGGGTGGAAACAGCCTGGGGAGGTCCAGCGTGGGGCTGACAGAACTCCACTGTGACAGTAGTGTCAGACTGTGGGCCACGTAAGTGAAACACTAACAGAGCCAAGTGGTGTCTGTATGTGTGTGTGTTATACTTTCCAGTGTGAAGAACAATTGCATCCCTGTTTCACATAAGGAAATAAATGATTTTCAAGAAGAAAATTAGCAGTGGTTAGTGGATTGCTCAGTAGATAGCCTGAAGGGTCCTGGGTGAGTCATAGCTGTCCAGCAGCATAACTAACACACAAAACATTTTTTTTTTTTACTTTAGTGTAATGTGAAGAATTCTTATAAACCAGTTATTTACTCTGTTTCCTACGTTCTCTTTTTGTGGAAGAGACCAAGTGAATACAGTGTGTCCTTGCTCCTACAGTAAGATCAGTTTATAGATCTGGTAACTGTTTTTTCATGACACAAGATTTTATATGTACCATTGTCTCCTTTTTCACCATCCTTACGTAGTCTTCAGAATTAAGTCTGTTTTGTCAGCTGCTTCTAGGATGTTCAGTATTTAGCTAACTTTTAGGTAGGTCTGTGACTAGCTCTTCATAGCAAATTGATGAAGTAGTATAGAAATTTCCAAGACGATGAGAGTCCTGCTTTATTCTTGCTTTTGTAGCAGTTGATACAACAGATGTCAACTGAGTTAGTGAGTAAGGCAATGGTAAATAAAGTTTATTTTTATGAAAAGTTACTTCCCAGACTGGATTCAACAATACTGAGACAACAGTATTCCTGTCTGGAATTGGAGTATGCTACATTTGATTGTTGGTAACTTTCTTTCAAAAAAAACCCAAACCAAATATGAAACAAAACAAAAAAACCCAATTTGAATGGGAGTGTGGAGCCTCTGCTGGGATCTTTAAGATGGCATTTTTTAGTGATGTTCTGAAGCTTTGAGACCAAGATTTTTACAGGAGTGGGGTGCTTGTTAAGATTGCTACATTTTATATTTTGAAGTTGTTTGCTGAACTGACTTACGTGCTGTTTTATTTAAAAAAATGGCCTTGTATGCATTTATACTGCTTTTGCATAATATTACCAACAAAATGGACACTGGTCAAAATTAATGAGAAGAACTGATAAAAGCTTAGGTGTGAGGTTGGCTCTGCTGATGATGTTGCAGAGTGTGATGGTATAAGAGAACACTTCTTAGCAGGAGGATTTGGCTGCATTTACAAAAGATGGCCAATGCCCTTTGCCAGTTTTATAATCTTAAATTATAGGTAATATGAAAGATAATATATGCCATGCACTACAGAGAAGATGGCATTTCTTCAGAATACAGGCAGCCTGTCCTGTTTGTAAAGCTTTCAATCACAAACTGATTACGAGGTAGAAATTCTGGGCATTGTCTGTTTATGGTTTACCTCAAACTGCTTCTTCCTTTCAAATGATCTTTCTCTTTTTTAAAAAAGAAAGGGTCATTTCATTTATGCAAAGAGTGACTCTTCAAATGATTCTTTATTTCTTGCTCTTACTTGCATAGGAGCATAAACAGTGCCATTAACTTTAAAAGGACAGTCATGCCAAATTAACTGTGGGCTTTTTAGGACAAGACCTAGTTACAGGTTGTTATTGTGGTTCTAATCCATACAACCAAACAAAAGTAGTCAATTAAACCCAAAATACAGGACAATTCTAGAATGGTTTTAAGAACAAATTCTTACCCTTTTTATTAAAACCAGCAGGGTAATGGTATGTGTCAACACATGTGTTTAATTTGGGTACATTTTCTGCTCTGGACCACCTCATATTCTTTGTTAAGAGCCAGGAGTGAGTGATCTCATGTAAGACTTTCCAAGTGGTGCTAATGAAGGACTTCCTTGCCAGGTGCTCAGTGTGCTCCACTCCTCTTGCTTTTAGTTGTGGTTGAGAGCATGCTGCATTCTCTGGGTTATAGCCCTATCATTTATGAGTTCAAATCAGCATTGCCAAAAGTAATATGATGAGAGAAAATAACCAGCACTGAGGTTGACTTTGAGGATCCCCTAAATTAACTAGGTTTTGGTTTTTTTACTTGGGAATATCAAAATCTACATCTGGAAAATATTATTGCAAATACAGTATAAATACTGTCTGCCAGTTTCACAGAAGAGTCTTTGTGTACAACTTGTGGGAAATCAGTTTTATGTTATAGGAATAAGGATCTAAAGTCTCCTACTGACTTAAGAGCTCTCTGGAGCAGTAACTAACTTCCTTCTTGTAACATGACCCAACCTCTGCTTCAAAACTCCACATTGTGGCCAATTAATTATCATGTAGTTTCCTGATACAGCCTCAAATAGGCTAATACTTGGATATAATACTATGCATGGCTATTACTGACAGTATCCTTCAATTCTGAAAGCTGCAGTATGTGCCTTTTAATTTTTAAAAGAAAAAAAGATCAGAAATGTGAAATGTAGTAGGTTGTTGCTTTTTTTCATCAAATTGTGTTTGTGGGGTGTCTGGGAATGAAGAAAGGGGCATTTTTTTTATCTTTAAATTTTTCAGCAAGATGACAATTCGTAGGGAGTGTATTCACAAGGGAAAATCTTTCCTCTTACCCGCTGGGGGCATAGTCTATGTCATGGGAAATGAGTTCCTTGTAGGATAGAGATGGCTAAGAGAGTGGAGATGTAAAGGTGTGCTGGTATTCATGGTCAAAACCCATGGCTGAGGGAGAGCCCTCCCTGGGACTGTGGGTTACCCAGCAGGAGAGGAGCAGGAAGGATCATCAGAACTTGGGGTCGTGGTAAAGTCAGTGCTGCAGCTTCATGGCTGGATTATTCCTTTTCTTTACCTCTGTAGGCAACAGATTTTCAAATCTTCTTCATCCCTTTGCCTTTGGAGTCATGACTGGTGCTGTAAAAAAGCTATTTCCAGCTCTTTTTTAGCCCAAGATAGAGTGACAGTGCTCTGCAGTTCAGTGCAGACTACTCTGAGCCTTGGCTACTGCAGTCCTTGTTAATAAGTTCTTGTTAGACTGTCTCAAAGGGAGAAAAAAACCTTGCTTTATTTATTATGATAGCTTAATACTATCTTATGTCTGATTATACTGTGCTTCTCTTAGGAGGTTTGTCCCATTCTTCCAAATCATTCCTATTGTGTTTAGTTAAAAGATTTGTTAGCCCAAGGATTGATCCAGTTTTTTAGGTATCAAGCTGTGTTTAGGTGAGCATAATAAAAGCTTTGTGAGTGTCCCAACAAAATATAAAAAGTTAAGTTCATGTTAAATGCTCAGACCAAAATGTAACTGTGTATTGAAAATGATAGAATGGCCATGCTGCAGAATTCTCAAAAAGCACAGGGACAATTTGCAACGACAGATAGATAAGATTAATTGTAATAAATATCTAATAAAGGGGTATAAAATCAGTTCAGATGGACTAATAATGACAGCAGCAAGTAGACAATACTGTAAAATTCAAAGTTTAAAAATCAGAGTAATTAAAGAATGTTTGTAGTGGCTTTCTGTCACTGCACTACCAAAACAGTTGTTAAATTGCATTTTTATGGCACTCTAAGCTTCACATAATACAGAAGTTACAGCAGAGGTGGCTGTCTCTGTCAGTATCTCTGAGCAAGGTAAATTACTAAACTTCCTGTGTTGAGATTTTTTTCTATTTTTTTCCTTCAATCTTAGGAAAAGAGCCTAGTTAAACCTACTCCCTCCAAACTATATTTTACTTTACTCTTCCTTTAATCTTGATGTCTGCTTTGAAAAGAAAATATATTACTGAATGAAGGTAAACAAGTTATTCTTGAGAGGGAGCTTTATCAGAATAACCTTTGCATTTTTAAAATTCTTTAAACTTAGAATTTAAATACATTTCTGGACTTAGACTCTGAGGCCAGCATGGAGATCTTCAATGAGCAAGCAGGGGTTTCCATCAGCTGTGACCTCAGTGATGTTGCAACATTGTGCTGTAAAACTCAGATGCTATCTTAGGTGATAAATACATCTGAGTGGTAGGAAAAGATTAAACTTGTCTGGGGAGGAACAGCCTAGCCAAAATGTTGATTAAGTACATGGGGCAAACCCCGACTTTGAGAAAACAGGATAAGAAGATGCAAATGGATCCTCTACTTTCAGAGAGCCCCTCTCTCCTCCAATTAGAGAAATTAATTGGGATCTAGTCTAAAAATGTACTGCTTTGAATAGTTACTAACTATTAGCATTTTTTTCTTGACATTCTGAGTAGGTAGCACATCAGCTGGACCTTCATATTTATGACATGATTTCACTTAAGCAAAGGGCGTATGGAGATTTTTGGTATTTTCTTAGCCACCATGTTGAAATCTGAAAAGCTCAGAGCTGCTGGAACCTGATCTAGTCCAAGAACTACAGAGAGAAAGAAGCAGAGTGCTGCTGAGGTGCTGAGAGAGCCTGGGTTTAGCTTTAAGAAGCTGTAACTGACCCATGTTACAAGTACTGTTCATGTTCACCCACAGAAACTTTAAGGTTCAGTAAATTTTTTTGCCTAGAGACTTCCAGTTTAAAGTAATGTTTTGTGATCAAGATTTCACTTTCTTTTGAGATGAATGATAGTATTTCTGATAATTTCATGGCCTGTTGGAAACCAATCCCAGATTTGTGTGCTTATTGTCCTGGTGCAGTTCAGTTTATGCCTAGGCTCTGCTGAAAAAACATGTCAAAAACTAGAATTTTTATAAAGCATCATTTAGGATGCAGAAGTACTATGTTGTTGGGTACTTAATATTTTCACACATCTGGACAAGGCTTATGTGCTATCTGGGGCTGCAGTGTGCTGACTTGAAGGGAAGACTCTTCATGAATGTGTTCGGCATTTTCAGTCTGCCAAAGGAGGAAGGCTGGCTTCAGTGTGGGAGGAGGCTGACTGAACACTCCTGCTAAGCTTTTTGGGGGATATAATGTATATTTTATGATTTTTTAGGGAGTACAGCTGAGTCCCCACAGAGCTTGTCTTCCTGAAATGGGACTGAGGTGGAATATAAATGCTTTCTTCAGAGTACGGCCGACAGTTATACCTACATCTTTTAATTTCCTCCTTTCACGGGTTTGTTGATCAGACAGGAAGCATTGGCTGTTCCCCACTAGGTCTATTTCTGGTGACCACCACTTCTGGAACAAGTTTGTTTGATTAGCCATGGATAAAGTAGCGCTGTTTCTCCTCCAGGTTACGAAACTAGATAGATAACATGTGGAGTAACTTCAGGGCAGGGCTCCAAGGGACCTTGGCTGCATCAAATGCAGGACATTACTGATGTGTCCTGGAATTTGAGTTGGGGCAGCTTCTGGGAGAATTTACTAAAGCTGGTGTCTGACAGAGAATTGAGCCTGTGTAAAAGGAATATGCACCTCATGTGCTGTTCTCCTCGGACCAGCAGTCACCTTTGCCTTCACTTGCTGCACCTCCTGTTCTTCAGTGTGTGGCAGTCTCTGCTTTCTCAACACAACTTGTTCTTTCATGGTCACAGCCTGCACAAAGTCCTGACACAACACTCCTGGTTGTGTCTTGTCCTCAGCAAGTGTGTTAGAGGAGAGATAGGGGTGTCCTAAAAGAAGATGGAGCCATTTGCACCTCCTTATACTGTTTTCCAAATGTCTGAGTCTTAATACCATCAGTTGCTAGGAATTCCTTTCCTTTGAATGGATTTTATTATGCAACCCGTGTGTGAGGAGGCTTTCTGAAGGCTCTTTCCCAGAACTCATCCTACACAAGGAGCCAGTCTCATAGTTTGCTGATTATTTGGATCCCCTCTGATGGGTCTAATTCTTTCCTTTCTTCCAAAGGAAGGACCTTTGACAGAAAACTTGGGGAACAGTGTTGCAAAGTCTTGTTTTATGTACTACAAACTTAACGCAGTGAAGGATATGCTTACTTTTGACTGTGTTTTAAAATTAATATGTACTTACTGCTTTGATGAAAAAATCATAGAATCACAGAGTATGCTGAGTTGGAATGGACCCATGAGGATCATCAAGTCCAGCTCCTGGCCCTACACAGGACACCCCAGGAATCACACCATGTGCCTGAGAGCGTTGTCCAAATACTTCTTGAACTCGGGCTCAGAGAAGTCCAACGATGCTTAGGCCTGGTTTGGTCCTTTCATCTATCCCCTGGGTTTGTGTGTGCACTGTTTTGTTGCCTCTGTCCCTTTGTTAGGGGACATTCTTTGCACAGTCAGCCACTCATCCCCTGCCTTCCTACACTTCTGCAGCCACAGAAGGACAGCCTGGGTATCACAGGTCTGAAATGGGGGAGCCTCACAGCGCTGGGATGGGCAGCAGGATGTCAGAGGTACAGCTACACCTTTCCTTGAGTAAGGAAAAAGCAAGCTTATGGTTAATACAAGTGAAGCAGAAGTTTTAAAAATAGCATTATTTAAAATATTATCAGAACCCACTTTTTGGAACTTCATAAACTCCACAAAGGAGATTATGGTAGTTGTTACTGCAATGATTAATTTTGTTCTTCTGGCTGGATCAGGTCTGCAGCTGTTATCTGTGTATTCTGGAAGCTTGAATTCAGCTCCATTGAGGAGAAATACTCTTCTGAAGAATTTAGTTTCTTTTCAACAATACTATTATGTGGAGAACCACATGTTGCCTATTTTTATACTGCATTCTACTTTTACTGCTATAATTATTTGTTGCATGTTCACTGCTTGTTGTCTACTATGAGCTGTTCAGCCTGCAGCTATATTATTTGTGATAAAAATATAGTGAATTTTACCCACTTTCCCCTTAGTTTTTCCCCTACTCTTCCTATTCCTTCATCTTCAAAAAATCTGTATCTGGTATTGCAAACAGATAGGAGGAGAATGATTCTCAAACGATTCTGTTTCCAACAGGTGCAATTACAATTTTCACTTCTGAGGAAGAGTTTACAGGTTGATATCTTCAAACAGTTGCTGGTTTTGCTATTCTCAATATCATCACTCTCTGAAAAGTTTGTAATTGTCCTCTTAAAAACTTTTACTAGATTAATGTATTCAGTCATTAGTCATTAATTTTCTTATTTTGGGCTAAGATTGTGTGTGCTAACTGATTCTGTAATATTGTAGTTTTTGAACGCACTAAACTAAACTGGACAAGGAATGGAAAAAATTAATCTGAATTAAATATTTATCTACAGACTTGCATTGGGAAAACAGAATGTATGAATTATACCTGCTATAGTTATAGTATTTTGGTGTAAGTTTGTAAAGGGGAGCTATGAGAATCAATGGCTTGGAAGCATTACCATGGTATAAAAAGGGTAGATGGAGATCACTGCACTTCTTAACTGGATCTTGGCAGGGGATTGTGTGAAAGATTCTCACCTGGTCCTGTACAAATTTAGTTTGCTTTGCTTTAATTTGTTTTCACCAGCCTTTAAGTTCATCTTCTGGTTGTTTAAGCAGTGGCTTCTTTGTGGTGAAGTAGATAAAAAATGCTTACCCACCCTGCTATTGTAGTCATTGACTACAGAAATACATTTTAATTGTATCTAAACTTGTGTAATGGATGTATCTATACAAATCTATCAGATATTTAATTTTTTTTTTATATTGGTAGAAATAACTTTCATTAACTTATGGCCTTAGGTACTCTGTATATTGTTTTGCAACTATTCGTGATTAAAATGGCTCCACATGTGAGATGTATCTGTTTAATAGAGCATGAATTTTACAGATTAAATATTAGGTTATTATAATGGAATTCAATTTTAATCTTGAATGTTCATCACTAGGCTGGGAAGATGTAGTTTGTCTCAGCTGGAGCTCTTGGTTTGGATACATCACTGTTTAAAACCTGAATTCACAAGTTATTTATTAAGCCCTTGAAGAATCCAGTAATTCTTTCCACTGTTACTTCTGAGATGTCCCAGGAGAAAAATTCTCCATCCATCAAACTGAAGCTTCATAGAAAAATCAAAAGATAAAAGGTGACTTGCTGTTAACATGGTCTAATATCTGAACATTTTAAATTTTATACTGTACTCCTTTTGCTAAAGTAAGAATCCTTTCTTCTTAAAGATTTGTGAATGGAAAAGAAAGGAAAGCAAATTCTCAGCCATAACAGTGAGGCTTTATGATGCAGATTTAGAATGTCAAACCCTTGCTCAAAAATCAGATAATTGCCTCATAAAATGCGAATGGGAATGATCTTTCAAAAATGCAAGCCATTATCTAGAATGTTCTTTTTCACCTTGTCAAAGCTCCTTTTTCATTAAGTTCTAAAACAATTTTATAGCTATTCAGCAGTTCTCTGAATCCCTAATCCCACAAATATTTAGTACATATTTAACCTTAGGCATATAAGGGACAACTTTGAATAGCTTAAAGATAGGCCAGTTTGTAAATAATTTTTCAGGGTTTTTTTTCTCTCCATGGGTTTTTAAATGGAAAAGTAGAAAAAACTTCAATTAAAAAAAATTTACATACTGAAGAAGATGAGGAATCATGGTTTCATCATACTGAGATCCTGCAAGAGTCAAGTGCTGCACATCAGACATTTAAGTCAACTATATCTTGAAGACTTAGGAATGACTTTGAAATCTTTATATTCTCTTTGGCAGTTTCTGTTCTTGAAACTTGCACTTCATGTACCTTATTCATGTACTGGTGTCATCTTCTTCTATTTATGATACCTTCCAGAGGTTAATTACACAAAATAATTGTGGCATGTGTAAGATAAAAGTTGAAGCTCATGTTTGGGTTATGCTATGAGCAGCAGCAATTCCCTGCACTGCAGACCTTAGTGATTTTCTGGAAGGTCAAGCCACAAAGAAGAAAGAGGCATCATGCAGGGAAATTGTTTGTATTAAAGTGGGAATTCTACCACAACTGTTGTTGGAATGGGTGGTTCAAAAACAATGTTAATAACTGTACTCTTTTGGTCTTCAGAGAAATAATCAATTTTCTTCACAATCCTTTTTTAGGGCCAAATTTATTGTAAACGTCTGCCTCTCAGGGATGCCCTTTACTTCAAGACCACTTTATTTCATGTGTTAGTCCTTGTTTTATAATACTACTTAGACTGGGATTAAAAGGTTTTTGCAGCCTGTTATTATTCTTCCATTTTCCCTTAATGAATCATTATGCTCTTCATTTTCCTAAGTCCTTATGCAAACTCTGCAATGAGGGAAAAAACCCAATAATTTTAAGTTTTAAAACAATTTTGTGTAAGGATTTTGTTAGTACATTGAAAATGCCAACTAATTTCTTCTTGTTTTCTCAATGAGCTTTTATAGAAACCCCACTAAATTTGTTCTAGTCCTTCAATTTTTTCCCTAGATAAAGTTTCCACTGATTTAAGTGGCAATTTTGCTTGAAAATATTGTTGCAATTCTTTATCTTTTCTTTATTTGTTACTTTTAGTGGTTGTAGTGATTTGAAATCTTGCTCTTTTTTTGTTGCTCTTGTGAAATTTATTGGTAGCTACATTCAGTAACTCATTCAAAGGCCTTTGTTCCTTGGTTGCACAGGTTTTATGACCACACTGTTATTCTTTGAGAGATGTACTTTTTGAATCTATCTTTACTGCTGTCTAGACTTCCAGTCTGTAGTAATAAATATATTATCTCAATATTTCATATACAGTCTGATATTTCTGTCTTTAACATGTTTCTGACTTAATTTATGGCCATTATTATTACATCATGCAAGATAAACTAGCTATATAAATGAAGTTCTCAATTGATGAAAGCTAGAATAATTTTTGAGGTTTTCTTAATAAGTCTTTGTTGGAAAATATCCTGTGTGTAAAGTTTGTGTAGGATTGTAACAAAGTGCTGTTCTGTGATGTCAGCTCCTTAGGAACAGTACCCAGGGGCAGTTTGAGTTATTGACTCTGACTTTGCATAGTGCATCCTACTACTGCTGATAGTGAACATATGGTTTGCTGTGTAGAGATCTAAACTGTGCAGTTTGCTGAAGATGTTTAGCAACTTGTAGTTTAATCTTGTGTATTTATCTTGTTATTTCAGATCCCCAACTGTATTGAAAACTGCAGTTTTGTGGGGTGTCTTTTCAGTGAAAACTTAATCTTTTTTTGGGAAAGATAGACACTGTGTTATATGACATGAATTTTCAGGTGTCAAAGGAAGATGTTTCTCTAAAATTTTAAAGGCTAAAACAAATATTTGTGCTTCAGATAGGGGATAGGAAACTGCTGTGGTAGTGAGATATAATCTGATTTGTACCTAGACAGGCAAATTATCCATAAATTAGAAGAATCAAACATAAAGGTGATTAGAGAATAATAAAGTTGTAGAATTATCAGGTTGGAAGAGACCTTTAAGATAAAGTCCAAGCAACAACCCAGCACTATCACTGTAACCCCTAAACCACTCAGCCTTATCACTCAGAATGAGAAATGCTGAATGATATTGCTGGAAAGCTGAAGTACATAATACTTCATGTTACCCTGAGGACAATGTTTTCAGTGGTTGAATTCACTCCACAGATTTTTTTGTAGCTCCATTTGTTACAAAACTACCTGGGGATGTTGGGGCCTGTTCCAGAAAACAGTGCAACACCTCGTAAAGATGTCTGTAGCTGTTAATGGACTTCATGGGACAGGTATCAGCCTAGTGGTCACCATCCCATCATTGTCCTTCTGCTGCAGGAGGTGGCATCTGTGCAGAGCAAATGTCTCTGTTATCAGCCTTCTCCCAGAGACATTATAAAGTGGTAAAACGACAGCTGTTCCATTTCCAGACTGTCAATTGCAAGTGGGAGCTGAATGTGTTACTTGAAAGACTTATTAGTATGACCAAAATGGGGCAAGTAAAACCCTTATCCTTTTTGGTCTTCACACCAAGTGCTTGAATGAAGTTGTCCAGAAGGATGACTGAGCTGCTCTGATCAGATGGTAGCTCCAGCTGGGGTTTTCAAACCTCTTTGATTTTCTGACATACACAGCTGGTGTGTAAAATAAAATAATGACAAGCCATGTCTGGATCAGGCAATTCTCTTTTTTACAAGCAAAACAGAGCCAACAACAAGCCAACAGTAAACAGGTTGGTTATTTTCCACTGTCCTCTTTGTGGTTGTTAGCAGAGGCAATGTTAATAGTACCAGGGGGATACTTGGGATCTGTGACAGGGAAAAAGGGAGAAATATCAGATAATGTTCTTGTTTCAGGCAGTATAAACAGATAATCTGAACTGTCTACCCAATAAAACAATGATGTGAGGTAAAAAGGCTTTGTGTACACAGAGTAGTTTCATCTAATTAGCACAGCTTACAAAATAGAGCAGAGTTGTGGTAACCCAGGTTTTGTCATGTGTCCAGTACCAAGGTTATGTATTCATTATTCTTGGAGAGCTTATATTGTCTAAGAGTTGCCAGCACACATTGATGTCTACAGCTACATCTCCAAGGATGTGATATCTGGATCCAAGGGGGTTTCTCTTTATGATAGTCCTCCTTAAAACACAAAAAGAGTGATGCCTTTTCATTTAATGATTCACCAGAAGCTAAGAAAAAGAGGCTTTAACCAGTCAGTCTGGAATACATGCATTTTTAAACTAGCAAAGTATTTCTATCCTTCTTGTGGTTTCGTTTTTGCTTTCCTTGTGTTCCATTTTATTCGTGGAACTCCGGTTTAAATTGTCTATTCCTGCAGAGAATTCCTGAATGCAGAATAGTGTGAATAGCCAAGAAATCTGTAATTGTTCATCTCACATAGTCTTTAGATGTAATTCCCTCCTAAGGTCTGCCTAAATTAAAATGTTTGGCAGTAAATTGATCTGTATGAGGGAGATTTGTGGATTTGAGGGAGTTTGTGGATTTACAGTGGCCAGCAGTGCAGTGTAATGCTGTAGGCAGATGAACCATGCTGGTTCTAAGGGTGATGGGAGGCACAGAATAGTGCTGCCACAGCTCCTCCTCTGGATCCTCAGCTGTAGATTTACTCTTTTCTCTGCAGGTGTCTCAGGGACATCCAGCTTGGCTCTGTCTAACTCTCTGGCCACTGCAGCACTGGTTTGCTGTACTCACTTGTGACAAGGTAGTTGCAGAATTTGGGGAGGAAGGCCTGAGTGGTGCTGCAGACCCCATTGGTGGGAGAACTGGAGCACACTGATCCCAGAGCAGCCTGGACACTGTGACACAGTTGGGGAAGAGCACAAAAAACAAGGCTTGGTCCCTTTCTTCTAACAGAATTCTGTTTGGGGGGATGCTTGCTAAGTGCTGAAGCACTTTTTTCATCAGAATGAAAAAAACCCCAAGACTAAAAACTACTAAGTATGAGTAAGAGCCAGATGTGCTGGGGAGGGTGCTGCAGGACAGCTGGCCCTCATAGTGTGGTTTGCTACAGTTGAGGATGGAATTTTTCTGTTAAAGAGAAGCATATTACAATTTAGATTAGTAATGACTTGTGTGTTTAAACTCAAATAATGCAGAATGAAGCATAGGATGGGCAACAATATTACAGTGTTCCTTGCAACCTCCAACTGTCAGGGAATCATAATGCAGAAGATTTCCTTTTATTACAAATTCTTCTGACTAATGTAGGATATAGAGAAACCTCAGGTTTTTAATCAATCACTTAAATTTTGATACACTTTCTAAATTAATAAATTGCCTTTCTTATTGCTTTCTTAGTTGCCTTGGTTACCTCAATTACTAAGGAATTGGCTCCAGGAAAACTTCAAAAATATCCTTGTGGTAACTTTTCATGGCTATTTGACTTTTATTTACAGATGTCTAGAGAGATGCTGCAGGATAGTGTTATATAGGCATATAAACCTTTACTTGTTGTTTCTTTCCAGTACTGGCTACTCTTCCTAGATTACACAGTGCAGGTAATATAAGGGCTGATGATGGACTATTGGAATATTTGTCTGTAATCTCTCTGGCAGCATTTGCCTTGTTGCTAAACTACCTATTTTCCCACTCTTCTTCTTTAAGAGCACTTAATAAGGGTTAATGCTATTTCATGACTTGGTTTCATAATCAAGTACTGCCAATGTTAATCTGCTTAGTTCCTCTGCAATTAAATGACCATACACTGCCTACACTTGTTAACTGAAAGTCAAGTGACTTTCAAAGATGGTCTGAATAAATCAAGTGGAAATGTCACCTTGTGTTAATTTTTTTTCTATACACATAACTGTGTTGCTTGCTGAGGTTTTTTCTCTGTTGATTTGGCAATTTCAAATCCACAGTATCAAATAAAAAGGAGTACAAAATCCTGAACATTCTTTCCTTTACATTACTAAGCTGTTGATCAAGTTTTTAATGTGTTGCTATGTCAAAAAACAAAGCAAAGGATAATAATTTTGAAAATACTCAGTGATTAAAAAATAAAAATTATTTATTTTTTGCAAAGAATTTAAAGTGAAATCCTGTAATAAGATGATATTTTATGTAAAATGCTAAAATTCTATGGGTGAAACACTTCCAGCACCTTATGCTTAATTTTTTTCAATTTGTTTGCTAATGGCTAAAATATTAATAGTTGTTTATACTTTTACATTTGAATACTATTTATTTAAATTCCTTTTAAAAAGAAGTATTTATTTTACGTAATTTATCATAAGGTATCTTTGCAAATTATATACTGAAATATTCATCCAGATACCTTGAAAGGTGATATATGTATATATAGATAGGTAGTGCATGTATATAGCTAAATGTATTTTTATAGGTGGAACAGCACAAGCCAGGAACCTATTCAGTAGCAATTCACTACTGAGTGGAACCATAGATCCTGAGGTGAATGCAGACAGTGAGTGCAGAAGGGACTGAACCTGCTTTTATGGTCTACATAACACAAATGATATTTAGTGCTGGCAGATGGAATAGAGTGCTCAGGACTTGGTAATAAGGAACAAGAGCACAGCAGATAAGAAAACACCGAGTGTAGAGGGCATAACTCTGCAGCAGACACAGTGTTTAGATGAGGAGCAATATAACAAACTAATTATGTGCCAGTACAAACAGTCCTGGGCAGGAGTGCTTTGAGCCAAGCTCTTGGTGCACGTGGCTCGTGCAGCCCAATTCACATCACCCTTTCTCAGTGAGTAACTGAGCACCCCACCCTAGAGCTGCTTAGCTCTGAGCATTTCTGTGTGCAGTTACTGTCCCAGAAACACAGTCTTCAGAAAGAAGAAAGACTGTTTCTTCTTCCCAGAAACTCTCTCTTCAAACTCCAGATAACGAGGCATTTTTGCATTTACTTACATGCAATTAAGAATCCAGTGGCATTCACAGTTTGAAATGTAGATGCTTGTCACCTTCTTAACATTTTAAAAAAGGGAATTTTAAATTTATTTTTGTCAGCTAATAGGAATATATTTATTATGAAGTAAAAATGGATGAAAATGAAACTGAAAATCTTAGATCAATTTCAAACATTAAAATATTATTCTGCAAGCTAATACAATTGTTTTAGCTCTTTGTCTCTTTATATTTTAGTATGTTTCATGTGATGGGAAATTACTTTTTTGGCCAATAAACCAATCATTGGTTTATCTTCACAAATTGGCATAAATCCTTACTTTCTCTGGCTCTTGGAATTTTTTCAGCAAGAAACTGCTCAAGGAAGCTTCATTTGAAGATTCACCTTAAATTGGTAAGAGCTGTCAACTGTCTTTAAGCTCTTGAGGACCATCTGTGTTTTTTAGTGTTTCATTACATTAGCTTTCCTGTCTGTGCCTTGGAGTTCACATCTACACACAGCAATTCTGTCAATTTATTTTGCATTAACTTCTGTCCCATAATGGTATGTTAGCTTTTTTTTAAAAAAAAAATATTTTTTCCTCTCCACTGGTATGTCATATAAGAAATTACTGCAGAAACCAGGGAGTTAAAATTGGGAAAATATGGTTCTTCTGGTTGTAATTATACTATTGAAAGAAAATACATTTGTGAATGACAGTAAAATTCTCCAGACTTCAGGAATAGGATATATGAGTTACTAGACTTTCAGCATATTTGCAGGAAGTTCTTTATTCATGGAAGAAAAAAAAAATACTTTGTGATGTCCCTAGTAGGAGGTTTCCTTAACCTGAACTTGAAACTGAGTGAAAAATAGGTATTGAACTGTTGATTCAAGAGACCTTTTTCAGTGTCTGAAGGCTACACAGGATTATTGAGTTCAATTTTTGCCTGCTACTGTGTATATAATTGGATATGATATACCTCTGAATCAATAGTAATTCAACAGGCAAATTTAAATTGCCATAGCTGTACATTTTTTTTTTCTGTGCACTGTGGAGTTCTTACTGCAAAAATATGATAGTAAAAACAGTAAAAAAATAATTGAAGAGAAGAAAAAATTACACCCTTGTAAATAATATATAATTGGTTATGTTTCTTCTGAATTGTGTCAGTAGCTTGAATGGGAGAGAATAGAGTCTTCCTCCTGCTGAAAAGGAATAGGTTAAAGTCTAAGTGCGAGATTACCTTTAAATTGTATTGTGAGTGTGAATTGTGTTCAGAAAATTTCCTTGTCAGTTTTTGTTTGTTCCAAACTATCAGGTAGGTATTGGGGATATGTCTCAGGAAGTACTGAAACAGTTAAAAGGCTGCAAAGAAATTTGCTCTATAAATTCTTGCATTAGGGTCCCAGTGGGGTCCCTTGCTTTGGTGCCTGAAAATAATTGAGAAGTCACAGTGTGAGTGGTTGTAAGTCAGAAGGTTCTTGTGGAGTTGTGTACATTTGATGTGCTCCCTTTGTATTGTTTTACCTTCATGTGTGACACACTGATAAAAGGATGGAAGAGAATGTATAACCTAATTGTGTTCCTGAGAATCCTCTATTTCTCATGTCTTTGCCTAATAGCTTACTACAGAAATGTTTATTTCCAAACAGCTATCCTTGTATTGCCTTTAGGACCAGCAGATAAGGGGAGACTATTGAGGTGACAGGATATTTTGTGTGCTAAAATAATTAAATGCAGACAGAAGCCATTCTTAAAACAAATAAATTCCACATCTAGAGCCATGTACTTCCCTCTGTGGCAGAAATTAAATAATGGTGCATTCATGGGGGACTGGAGAGATTTAATGGAGATATCTGCCAATACATTCCCTTTCCAGATTGCTGCAGTTTCACCACAGGAATTTCAGGGCTCCTCCAGCTGTGATTTTCTGAGTGCCCTTTAAAATCTTTTAACTGGGATAACTAGAAGAACCCTTTAGCTCTTAGTTTTTTGTAATATAACATGAGGAGGCCATGCTCTTTGAAGCAAGTAAATAAGGAGAAAAGAAAATTAGAAGACAAAAATGCAAAAATTTCACACAGTAACTCTTACAGGATCCTTTCTTTTGTTGTTGAAATTTTGGTTTTGTTCAACAGTTCCAAATAATTGCTTGATTTCCAGGCTTCAAAATCACAGAGAACAGTCAATAAGATTTCTTACATTTCCTATGTGGGAAATAATTACTTGCATATACAGCATTTCCATTCCAGACCTCATATTTGTGGATTGTCAGTGTCTCTTCTAAGGACTGGATCACTTGACATTCACATTTTTTGAGTCCTTACACTCCTCCAGTCTGGAGGGTATTGAGTTTTTTAATGTGCATATGTGTGACCAACTATGGTATCTGTTGACATTTTTGGATGTGATACTTAAAGATTTCTGATAAGCTCAGCAGGATTTACCAGTTCTAGAAACAAATCAGAACTGTTTATGCAGAGCACTCCAAAATTCAGATACCCCAACAATATAAGCTACTGAAAGCTGACAGAAGAGTTTCAGATGGGATATTAGGAAAAATTTCTCAGCTGGAAGGGTTGTCAGGAATTGGAACAGGCTGCCCAAGGAAGTGGTTCAGTCGCCATCGCTGCAGGTTTTTATAAGATGTGTGGATTTGGCATTTAGGGACTTAGGTCTTAGTGGTGGATGTGGCAGTTCTGGGTTAATTGTTGGACTCAATGATCTTAAAGCTCTTTCCCAACCTAAATGATTTTATTATTCCTATTGTCCTTTGGTGCCTGTTTGTTGTTGTTGTTTTTTTTTTTTTTTGGATACTTAGCATGTTTATTCAAGACATCTCTATCTTGAAGTATGTATCTCAGCTGATTTGAAACATGAAGGCTGAGAAGCTTAACTCAAAAAACCCAAAAGAAACAAAAGATGCTAAATTGTAGAAAAGGCCTGAAATCAAGCCTTGGTATGCTGTGTTGCCCGTTTTTTACTAAGTAAAATGTTCTCTTTGTGGATATCTTTGTTTACATTGGAGAGGAACATTGCCAAAGGAAATGCAAAATGATTTGTATAGAGAAAAAGCAGCTCTGTAATTACTTATGACTAGTAATTGTGTGAATGATTTAATGCAGAATGCAATTATCTGGTGAAAGGTAAATGCATTGGAAATGTTCAAAAGCTCAGTTCCCATTACAATACATGTGAATGATACACCTGAAAACAAAAGAAACTGGCTTTGATGACACAAAAATGGTAGCTGGTAACAATGAGAGCATTTGGAAATGTGTTACCAACAAATCCCACACCATTTTCCCTCCTGCCTGCTGCTTATCTGTAAGGCTGGGCTCCCACTTCTGCATCGTTACTGACTTCATCCAGAATCCTGAACAATGGGAAAGCAGTGACAAATTCAGCCACTTACTGCAACTGCCAGAGTGACAGCAGCAGAGGGAGAAGAGACAAAGCAAAGAAAAAACCACTGATGCTAACAACAATGACATCTAACATCTATCTGACATGGGCTAGAGCCTGTGCTGTACAGGTCTGCCTGCCAGCACACTGATTGTAAACTGGCACCCACGTGCTACAGAGATGGGCAATAAATAAATAACATTGTTTTGTGCACAATGAAGATGAGTCAGGATGCTGACGAGGCAGGGGATGATTCATGTTCAGCCTTCAGAACTCCATCAGCTGTAAGCTATTTTGCTTGCCCTCAGGAATTCATTAACTGGGATGGGGAAACAGATAGTTATTACTGTGTTCCTGCTGTGCTTGGCCACTATATGTTAATTTACAGTTGTTCCATGTTAAAGGAAATTGCTGCTTATTCCTCAGGTGGCTGCAGTAAGGATACTGCGAGGAGTTGCATATTTTAGGATGTGTGTCCACTAGATTGAATCCTTCTGCAATTACAAGCCATGGAAGTGAACAGCAAAAACCAAAGAAAATTAACTGTAGTCTGACTTCTCCTTTGCCACAAGTGCCTTCTGAGGAAATATTAACATGATTTTTCTCAGTCCTTCACCTAATATTTTAATTCCTTTTGCATAAGTTTTTGCCTTTTTCTTTCTTCCTAGAGTGTGACAGAATGTCAGTGTCCCAAGCTACACATGTACTTCTCATTGCAAGAGATATGTGAAGAAAAAGTGTAGGTCAATTTGAAGTTACAATTTCCTTTATTTGTACTTCTTCATGGCCATGATAGAGCTCCATCCACTCCTACATCCTGTTCTTGTGTATGGATGGAGCTTGTTGCTCTTGTGTCTTTTCTCTTTTGATCAAGTCTAAATAACACAAAGACCCATCAGATCTGTCACAAATGAGGGTATTAGAACTTGGGGAACAGAGGCACTAATGTAGAAATTAACTTATATGGTAGCAGAATTACACAGCTGGTTATTCTGAAAGGCCACTAAAATCTCCAGGTGTCCTGGTTAATTTTCCTTCTATGGGAGGATCTCAAGGCAAGGTTCTATAGGTAAAAGAAAATTCTTACATGACCATAGTGCATTGTTTAAAAGCTCTTATTTTTTTGTCTTTATTACAGCTTGACAACTGTGATTAAAAGCAAATGTTTAATTTGAGAAGGACAATTCAGGGATACAGTTGCTGTCTGGCACAGTCTTCTGCTCTGTGTAAACCTGCACAGCCATGAGCATCCAGCTTTGGTCAGCATGGGATCCAGACGGATCTTTTGCTGAGTTTGGGATTTTTGTTTACAAATGTTCCACTCCAAAAAATCCCCCAAAAAACCCAACTTAGAAATTCCCCACATACAGTTAATATGGTCATTAAAAATGCATTTGAATTTCATATATTTAACACATATTCTGAAGGTAGAGATGCTCAACTTTCCTGCTAGATTTTAACTTAATTTTAACCTTTTCTGTTCCTTGGTCTTATTTTTCCTTTGAATATGGGTTTTGACATGCTGTCTGAATATTTTTTTTTCAGCTGAACTTTTTTTCCATGTTTCCCAATGAAAAGAGCCTCCTGCTTCACTACTTGCATTTGTGTGTTACAACACATCGCTGCGGGAGGATTATGTTTGTCAAACAAAATTAAAGCATATTTAAAGAACAGATTTCTCCAGTGCTCTGTAGGCTCCTGGAATAAATTTTGTGACACAGGAGACAAATTCAACATGCTTTTGATTAAATTTTATATCTACTCAGGATGTGTTTTAGGATGGCGTGTCAGGAGCAAGCCTAATTCATGTAGCTTACAGGAGAAAATTGTTCTGCAATAATTTCCAATATACCCTATGCTTTGCCATCCAGTAGCCGTAAATGGCTGCTAAAACTTTGACTTCTTTTTAGATGCTTTTAAATGTAACATTGCTGTTACTTTACTTCATCATTTTTATCTCATTTTTCATCCTGCAGTTAGGAACAACTATTTTCTTCTTTGTTTATGAAAAGGTTTTGAATGATGTATGAGTATTTACTCTTCTTGAAACAACCATGTTAATCAAATGGTGTATAAAATATATATTCTACTTTAATATGGTTCAGATTACCAAATGCATAAATATAATATTTTCAAATGGAATATTTTCATCATCTCTTCTAGAAATACAACATCTGAACATGGGGTATGCTGAAATCTCCAAGAGCAGCCCAAAATTAGATCTGTTGATCTGAAATCCCTGAAATGATCTGGAAATACTTTCTAACTGCCAAATTGCACTGAGTTTGAAAAACATCAATTTTTGCTCATTATAAATTGTTATAATTGCTCTAGGAGTGTGAACAGCTGTCCAGAAGACAGTCTCTATGCCTGACATGGCATGACTGAAATACAGAATTACATGCCCTCAGCCAGTATTGCTCTCTAGACAAAACGTGTAGCAAAGTACACCTGATTATGATGCAAGATTCTTGTTTGATATAAACTTGACTTGAAGAGAGTCACACATTTAAGGTCTTTGACTGAGATTTAAAGACTTGACTCACAAAGCAAAATATTTTCAGGAAAGATTATTTGTCCAAATGTTAAATTCTAATAGGTAGTGAAGTTTGTTTTTTTTTTTATTCCTATGCAGGTTACATTTGATGCATGGGTTGTTTACTGCCTTACATGTGGCAGTATATGATATAATTTTTTGTAATGTGTGGAAGAAAGAAGTTAAAAGCTTGTTAGTGGTAAAGATAAGTTAAAACAATTATATGGAAAATTATTTGAAAATTATTTATATGGAGGAGCTAGAAAGAAAAAAACTGGAGATTTGGTGGTCAGGAGAGGGGGAAGTGTTTGAGACAGAAACATGCAGAAGGAGATAGGTCTTAAAGTAACTTTACCTTTTACTTGTGTAATGTTAAATCTGAGCAGATGCACAATGATCTGAAATTTGGTATTTTAAAGATTATGACATTTATTTTCTTAATCTCTTTCTTTTCTGGACTCATCTCCATTGAGTCTGACTAACTTTGTGGATTGGCTGTTTTTGGGAGATTCCATTATTGTTCATTAATCATATTTAGGCAGGATGAATCCCCATGTTCCTGCTTGAACAGTACATCCAAGGCTCTATTGGAGACCCCCCCCCCCAATATAGCTCTCAAATTGTTTTGATTTAATGTGATTTTTTTATTTTTTTGTATCCCAAATCATTAGATTTGGGAGTTGATTGAGCAAGCCTAACTCAATGCTTGTGTTTCAATTTTTGTCAGTGGGAAAAGTGGAACAAATGATTCTTGATACAAAGCAGAGTCTGCCTGGGATCTAATTTTATATCACAGCTATAAATGCTACTCTTGCCAAGTCCCATTCACTCCCTAGAGTGGTCACTTGGTTTGCAATTGTGAGTTTATGCTTGTGCTGAAGGATTTTACTGTGTGCTTTGTGGTCAGTCTCCAGCATTTCCATCATTAAACTCCTTAAAGGAAACTCTCCCTTTGGAAAGCAGTGCCCTTGCAGTGAGAAGTTAATCACCCCTTGCCACAGCAGTTACCAAATCACCAGGTGGGGACTTGTTAAACACTCTGTTGTAAGACAAAGGCCAACTCTTTCTCCAATGTTTGTTTATTTCTCCTATGGCTGTCTAACAAATAATTTTGAAATATTTGTAGTTACCATTTCTCCACGGTTATTGAGTATGCTAATTCTCTGATTGGAGTCAGTTGATATTAGATTTCTTTACACTGTGTTCTTGTTCCCTTTTGGAATTCTGCAAGAATAATACACCCCTTCTAAACTGTCTGTAGGTGCTACTCACTGAAATCTGCACAGGCAGGTTTCATGGTCAAAAGATATTTTTATGCTGGTTGGCTGATCCAGCTCACTGACCTGCAGGTAGTCCCTCCAAAAGGCCAGCTATACTTATTACTCAGTCCAGATTTTGGGTATATAGTCAGTACAGACATTAGATATACATGCCTGTTGATTTTTAAGAAATGTATGAGAAAGTTCTTTGATAGCAGTTACTAGTGAGTGACTTCGTAATTTAAATTTAATTAGATTTTTTTCCCATTGGTGTCTAACTGTTCAGTTGCAAATTGGTTAGAATGTCATGTATCTTCATCTTGCCCTGACTTTGGATTTCATTTGCACCTTGACAGACAGCACCACCACTAGTCCTTTGGAATCCCTGGTGTGTCATGGTATTGTATTTAGGAGCTGGGGAAGGATTTTATATATCCAGAAGTAAATGACATATGATGTCTGTCTTTTTCTTCAGCCTTCAAGGAAAGCGATGAACAAATGGTTGTACCTTGCAGAGAATGAGAGACCTTTTGCAGAAAATGGCTGGAGAAAGGTCAAATTTGTGACTACTGTATGTTGTGAAATATACATTGTGAAACTAATGAAAAACTTCTGGAATTGGTTTTTATGGAGCAGAGGAAAAGCAGAATCAGGCCCATAGAGAGAAGCAAGAAGTATGGAATATGAACAGTACAATGGTTTTATTTACACAAAGACTTAGTAAAACAAGCTGCGTTATTTTAGCTGAGTGTTCCTGATTTGCTATCCAAACACAATATTAATGATACATAATTGGCACCCTAACAGTACCACAGAAGTGGAATGTTGTGCAATGTTCTGTTTCCAGAGCAGTTCCCTTTCATGGTACATTACCAGCAAGGTCTGCTACACATTGCTGAGAGCGAGAGGTAGCTCCTCATGTGCTTTGGGAAGATGTGTGACAATCCTTTGCAGTAATGACAAAACCCTGGTGTATCTGACTGCCTGTGTCCTGCTCCAGAGGCTGCTGCAGCCTTTGGTGTGAGGTGAAGCTTAGCCTAGGATTGCTCAGAGCCTTGGACTGCTGCAGTGCAGGATGCTTGGTCAGGCCCCTGGTCCCCCTCTGACTTCTGCTGAGCTGTGTTCCCACCCAAGGCACTGAAGAGCTCCAAGGAGCTTGATTCTGGCACGTGCATCACAGTTCTGTAGGCACCACTGCAAAGGAGCACAGAAGACCTTGCTCAGGAACAAGTGGGAACAAATATGATTCTTTAATACAAAATTCTTCATCTTCTGACAGTAATTTTCTTCCATATTTCTTTGTTGTTTGTTTTCCAGCTGTATTTCTTAATTTTCTTCCTTTTTCTGTACTCTCATAGTGCCATATTGATGGCATCCTTTAGAAACTGTGGTGTTCTCTGCAATATTTTGAGTTTTTCAGTGTAGTCTGCTCCTATTAACGTGTTAAAAACCCTGTGTTCACTCAAGCTGATGGAAGGAACAACTTTGACTCTGTGAAAAGGCTGCATGCTGTGCTCACTAGCACTCATGGGACATCGTTCTTATTCTTTTCTGATATAACTGGTTTCCAAAAGTGGGCAAGCCTTCAACATTTAAAAGATGGAGGTTTTTAAAAAAAAAGAGAACTGCTTGGTAGAGTTAGGCTGTAATTCTGCTCTTTATAGCTCAAAAGTTCAGTTTAAAATACATTAGAATTAGCAAGCTCAGAACTTGCTGATTCTGGGTCATGACTGGGACACCTTTAGGAAGCAGCTCTTTGTGCTTATGAGTCACTATGGAGCTGGCAAACAGAGTAGAGGGATAAATTGCTGCTTGTGGTCCTCCCTGGCTCCATTTTCTGTCGTTTTCCTATTAGCTGTGACTTGACATATGTTTCTGGGGGATTTAGAACTGGGTTTTTTTTGGTACTTCCAACAATTTCAGATGTTTTGATGTTCCTCTGCTCTCCTCCCTCCCACCTCGTGTATTTGGAGGTGTTTGCTTCAATGTCAGTCACATTTGACAGTTGTTTTTTAAACTTTTCTGTAAGTACAGATGCATAACTCTGCTGTCACCAGGAAAAATGTGGGCTTTCACTTGTGGTCAGAAAGAACTCTGAAGTTTGCAAAATGTGTTTCTTTCCTGGAAAATTTTTTGTTCCTACACCATTGTATATCACTCTGATTTTGTAGCATGGCTTGTGGTTTACTCTCAGGACACATTTCATATAGGAAAAGGTTTCCCAAAACCTAAGTGCTCTGAGGGACATAGATGGGATAATTTCCATTTTCCTTTTAATTTTGGGGCACCAACTACCAGGAGCAGTTTTGCTCTGCAGCTGTTGCCAGTTGGGTTAAATTCTGAAGCTGCTTCTTATATGTATCATGTTAGTGGAAAGAGTGCAACTGAAACTCCAGTAACCCAATCTACTTATGCTTACACTTTGGAGTTCCTTTCTCTAAGAGGAAACTCTTCCTTTCTAGAGGGAACTCAAACTAAACAGGATCACATCCCTTTTGCAAGAGAAAATCTCGTCTAGAATACATATAACAAATGGACTCTTGTATTTTGCTGTCATAAATGTAGACAAGTGAGCCAAAATCTTCAAGGAAACCAATGATGTCTAGATGTAGAGGGAGAAAGGTTGGGAAGGAGCTGAACTAGTGCTTTTATGCCACCTAAGCAGATAATATTAAATCAGTCACTGGCAGCTAAGGCATGAGTTGCAGTAGACCAAAAAGCACTGTCACATGCTATTAATAGTGCCTGTGTGTCTAGAACTTCACTAGGTCTAGAGGATATGAATATGGGAGATATTGAGAAGGAAAACGTTGTGTATTTGTATACTGCTCTTTGGTTTTGTCTGTTTGTTTTGTACATCTGGGATGTGCTTGGGAAGTCAGTCTTTTTGTACCATGGAGATCTGGGAAACTGACGAGTCCTCCCAGTGAGGGTAACAGGTAGTTAACAAAATAGTACCAAAATTAAACCCTAAACCATATTTTTCCTGAACTCAGTCTGTACACATCTTTCTGGGTTAACCAGAGCTGTCTGATGGGTGCATGATGGACTATATATTGCTAAAGGCTAAGTGGGAAATATTCCACACCTTGAGCATAACAAATATGTTCTATCCCTATATTGTGAAATTCCAGCTGCAGATAGTGTGGACTAGAGGAATTACACACAATCTCAAGAAGCCACAGCTTCATTGAAATATTTTTTTATCTATTATGCTGTTTATCAAGCAACTGCCAAGAAGTAGGAGGCTCTCATCTTGATTTCTCACTGAAATTAAGAGAAGTAGTTTGTGTACCTCTTCCTGAACACTTTCTGAAACATTCCAGCTGGTATGATAATTTGTGAGCTATTCATCTTGCCTGAAATTCAGCTGCTAAATTGTTTGTCAGCTGTATTCCTTGCCTTCATTGTGTTCTGGTCTCCTAAATGAAACAGCTGTGAATGTATTTACAGTCTGAGAAATCTGGAGCAGTGATGAAGTATCTTCTTTTTAGTCATTGCTCATCAGCTGACGTAAAGGCAAAACCAAAGGGGAGCCTGCGCTTACTTGCTCTCTAGTCTTTAACTATGTCCATGTATTGCCATTTAATTTGGATTGATCAGAGAAATCATTATACAAAACTTCTGATAATTGAGGTCTGTGAGGGCATATTAAATCCCAAACATTATATGGAAATATTGGTAAAGGCTCCAGAAAATACAGCTATATATATTCACAGCTGTGGTGAAATATAAAATAACTTCTCAAAGCAAGGAATGAAATTAAAAAACCCAAAGATCACAAATTATTTAATTACTAGTCTGTAATAAGAAAAAAATCTAAAAGGTACTAATTTCAAGCATCCTGAAATTCTGTTGCCTCAAGTAGGCCTTCCCACAGATCCTTGTACAAATACATTAAAGTTGCTTCTGGAACTCTAGTGACGACAGAGAAAATGTTCCTGGATTTGTATTTATCTAGAGAATTCACTTTATTACCACAAAGTCACAAATGTCTTTAAAATACTTTATTATTGTGTTTGGTTTAGAAAAACATCATCTAATTGACAGCAGCTATCTTAGAGCGTAACCAAGAGATGGCAGCAATCCAATATTTTTTTTCTACCAAGCAGACAAGAGACAGTTTATTTACACTATTATGATCTCTGCTGTGTTATCGGAAGGGAAGATGCAATGGATTCTACTTCCCATTGGAAATAAAGTGATTAAAACAATTTGAGAGGTAAAAAATACTCTGCAGTTGTTTTTACTGATGTAAGAAAACAAAGCAGAGAATGAACCATGGTGAGATGAAGAACTTGCCTGACCAAGAAGAAGTATCTTCTGTTTAAATATTTTCATGTTGGACAATTCCCAAATGGGACTTCACCCTGTAGAGGCAAGAAGACCTAACCAGACCCCCCAATAAAATTAATGTCCCAAAACACAAGGAACTGTAGAGACAACCAGAAAGAGGCAAATTTCCTTACCCTTTAACAGTGAACCTGTCATGATTTCCAGTGTGTAACCTTAATATCTTTGTGCTTCGACTTCCGCGGTGACATTCACAACGGAAATGATCAGATTAATGAGCTGGTCTTCTCAGGCCTTCCTGCAGCCCTGTGAGGTCAAGGAAAAGGTCCCCAGTGACTCCCTTTTTGTCTGAATCAGCTGCTGTCTGGTGCCATGCCAAAAGGGCCTGAAGTTGTGCAATGTACTAATATGCACCTTATGCTGGGTTTGGATTATCAGTGCAGTTAGGGAGGTGATAACAAAACAGAAGCTACAAAGAGACTATGGGGGGAAAATGGGGAATTAACTGTTTATTGGGCTTACAGTGCAGAAAAATTCCCAAACAACTAACCCTTAAATAACCAAGTTCTCAAACAAAGAGCCTTTACTCCCAAACTCAAGGATTCTCAAGTTGAAACACCTCACAAATCATAGCGCATAACATCTTTCAAAACATAAAATCCCTTAGGAAAAGGTTTCTCATAATTACAAACTTCCTTGCAAGAGATTGCTCAACAGCTCTTAAGCAACATTTTTATTGTGTGCAAAGCCAACACAAAAGCTTGTAGTGTTCCAGAGTGCATTTACTTGCTGGTGTAGTGTGTGAGGTTTGTAGGGTGAATATGAATTACAGGCACAATGCTGGTGACTGACCCTCACTCTTGTGACGTGGCATTATCACCTTATTAAGGTTTTTCATACATTTCAGCAGGACTAATGCCCTGCTATTCAACCAGTATGGTACCTCACTGCAGAAATACTTTGGGTGGTTGAAAGCTGTCCTGATCAGGGGCCATCACTTATTTTAAATCATGCAAATCCCACTAACATTTTCTTTGATTTAGTATTTATTTTTTGGTAGCTCAAGGTTCCAGGCTGAAGTTAGCCATTTCATGATATGTGATTCCCACACTGCTGTCTTTTGAACAGAAGCAGTTTGTCTAAAGGAAGCAGGATGTGTAGGACTTGCTTTTTCCTACATAAGCTTTTAAGAGAAAAGCTACAGGAGAAAAGGGTCAAAAAGTCTTCCACAGCTGAAATGTAATGGCAAATTTTCCTGCTTTCAAAAACCTTAATCTTTTCTTTGTGACTTTTGCCTTACTCTGATATTAGATAATTCTAGTTATACAACTCTGAATTGCTACTGGATTTTATTCCTGAGGGGGAAAAAGTGAATTAATTATGTTTAACCTCTTGCAGAAATTCAGATTCTTTCTTTCATATCCCTGCTGTGTTTTATTTAGGCAGCTGCTACCTACAGCTGTGAAGGCATACCTTGTTTTGTTCACAGGCCTGAAACTTCCCAGTCCTCCCTGCAATTACTGCAGTGTAGTCAGTGCTGACCCAAATTTACAAGCCAGGAGGGTTGAAAGCAGCCTGTGATGTGGCTCCAGAAGAGGCACGTGAATTCCTTAATATCTTTGTTAAATAAACAAAATATTGATGCTTGTGGTGAGTTGAACATCTGCATTTCACTTCAAGCATTAAGTGAACTTTGAAAATGCAGTACCCTCTGTTTTTTATTAAATTCAACAGTTTGATGAAAGTTGGCTGTCAAAAGTACTTTTAAAAGAAGTGACCAGTAAAGAATGGTGTCCTTTATCACGTTGGAAAAAAAGATGTACTAACCTTTATCTTTTTTTGGTGGCTCACACATGTACCCTTCATATGGATGGTGGCTCCTTAACCAGTCTAAGTGTGTTACTTTTTGTCTATGTGGTAATTAATATATATGTTAAAATTCAAGGCTTTTCTTCTCAAGAAAAAGCTGCATAAGAAGAGTATCATTCTCATAGTTATCCTAAAGCTTAGAGATAGCTTATTTTTTCAGGAGGAGATACAACATGAACAGATTTTTTTCCAAAAAAACAAAAGCATGACATTATTAAGAAATTTAAATAACTTCTGAAATCTGGACTATCACATTAGCCTACACTAAACCCCAAAGGAATTCAAGACATACATGAATTTTTCTTTAATACCTTTGACCTACTGTTTTTAGGTGAACAATTTGCTTCTCAAAGTATACTACATGCAATACATGATCATGATTATGTCCTAGGATATATGCTAACCAAGGTTTGCTCCCATGATGTCCCAATCTACTGCTCTGGTCTACTCATGGGATGAGTGAAATTACTTCTTGGGGTGTGCAGGGTAGTGTTAATACCCAAGTAACCCATATTTTGGATGATTTCCCAACAGAAAAAGGTGAAACTGGTGAGTAGTGTTCCTTATTTCACTTGATCAAGGAGCAAAATGCTGTAACTCAAAAGCTGAGAAGAAGAAACTGAGAAGGTCACAGGCATGAGGTGACAACAGCTCCCTGAGGCTGAACATGTCACTTGTCACTGATCCAGGCAAAGAGTGTTGGCCACAGCTGGCTCCTTTCTTCTGGAGAAGGGTTCAGGGGACACAGCCAGCACATTCCCACAAACCCAACCCTGCTGTTTTACGTAGCCAGGCCTGGCATGGGAATGATCTTTGGACTGCCTGTGGGTCTTCTGTGATCTGAGAGCCATGGGATCACCCACAAACGGGTTTTTTCCTTAATGCTTTCTGACTCTGGCTGGCTGGTATTACTAAGAATGTCTGATTTATTTCTCTTTGAATGAAATGTTTTGTTTAATCTCAAATGATCTCTCTTAATTGACTGAGTATGTGGAAACATTTCAGTTTGGGATGGACCCAAAACAATAACCAATAACTTGTTCTTTTTAGTTGTTGTTGGTTTAGGTTTTTTCCCTGTTCGCTACTGAACAACAACAAAAAAAATTTGCATGTTTTATGTTTTAACATCAGCTGCAGAGGAACTCAGTAGTATTATGCCTTTATTTGTACCTGAGAATCAATGTGAAATGTGATCAAAATTAAAGCAGGCTCAGGGAAACAACCAGGATAGAGAAGACAGGGTAGTTTGCTGTTTTACATGTATCTCTTTCTTTATGGCAAACTTGAATTCAAGCTGAATTAATATTGGAATGTCTTGAAGGTGATATTTTTTGGGGATTCATGTTTGCCTTTGGTTGGGTATAGAAATAGAGCTATAGATGATGCACACATTCTGTTTCAGGATAGTGTTCACTTGTCAGTACATAATGTCAGCAGCTGGTTTAGATCAGGACATAATGACAGGTTTTAAACTTGTTAAAAAGTGTTTTTTCTGGACCAGGATTTCATCTTTTAAGTCATCATCAGAATTACAATTTCCAGACAGTATGAGCTTTAAAATATTCAACTGGGATCTCCAGATCAGCTACATCTCTAATGAAGGTAAAATATAATGTGGAGAAGGAGACAGCATGAAAGACAGGGAAATAATTTTTCATGTTTGTTTTACAATAATGTAGTACAGAATAGAAATGGAAGTAATGCTCTTAGAAACTACCCAACACAAAGAGGGTTTAGAGGGATGAACAAGAGCTTTGGCTGTATCTTGCTGCAGAAAGGAGACCAAGGTATGACTGAGGACCCATGCTGCCTCTCCTGTAGCCAAGCAAAGGCTGTGGTTTCTGCTGCATCTACGTCAGTAATGTTTGACTCTCAGATGGAAAATAAGAATTAAAAAAATTCCATTCTTGTTTGTCCAAGCACAAATTAAATAACTATAATTTTCTTTGTCTGCTGTGGCACTGGGGAAATGGAAATAGCTCACTTAGTTACTGGTTATGAAGGCACTCTCCCTCTCTTCTTTCCCTTCCTCTTCAAGCACTTTGTTATTTCACACTGTCATTTGGTACATTGATCACCAAATTAAACACATACAACTACTGTTATTTTGCATTGTTGTCACAAGAACAATGTTAAAGCAGTTATCCAGTAAACACAGCTTTGATTAGATGAAACACAGCTGCCAAGAGTAGCTCATATGAAGAATGTGGTAAAGAATGTGGAGTAAAGTTAAAAGGTGTGTTTTAGGTAAGCAAGGTATGTAATTAAGGTCAGCTAGGGGTCACTTTTGGTAAATTAGCAACATTTTTTTTTTTTTAATTTTTTTTTTTTTTTACTTGATACTGCATATCTTTGAAAAAGCTAAACTGAAAATTGTAGCAGTCTCAATTACACTTTGGAAGAGTTCCCATCAGACCTACTTGTGTCTGTCTGCAAGTTCAGCATGTCAGATCACATGGAGGTTTTCTTAACAGCAAGCAGGGCTTGGAATGTCACTGAAAGAAAACAAAACTGAGTTCTGTGGAAAATTGTGAATTAGTGAGAAGCTTCACTTTCTGGGAAAGCTTTTGTAAATGAAAGGAGAAACTAGTCAGCTAAAAGAATCTTATATTCTAAGGAAATGAAATTTTTCCAAGCAGGTGTGTTAATGGTGCTGCTTTGATAATCAAATAGAAATGTTTGCAGGCACTGCTTGTGTCTGATGTGTCCCCAGACCATGGGCACAGCATTGCCAGTGCTGATGGGTTTGCTAATCTGGGGGCAGACCCTTGGTTTCACAGCTCTAACTCTAATTGTGAATACACTTGGTTTGTAAGATAAGAGGTCCTGATGCAGCATTATCCACTGTTCATCTGCCTTCCTGATCTCATAGCTTTGCAAGACAATGGTGCTGTGACATTTACAGTGGTGTTTTGGTGAGAGGGAACTACAATTTTTCTCCTCCAAAACTGCCTGCAAAGTAGCCCACTTAAGCTTTATGTTGTGACCTACTTATTACAGAGAACAGGTTGTCTGAGGAGCTTGAGTTGGTAATTTTTCTCCAAGTTTTACTGTTACTGTTGCCTCTAAACCCAGGTATATTAGAAACAAAAAGAAGAAAGCCTGGCTTACCAAATGTCACCTCACCTCACTTTATATGTATTATATATATTACTTTCTCTAAGTCTTTGTAGATAAGATATTGTTATGTAAAGAGAATCAAGGAAAAGAAATTATTGGGAAAAAGTTGTGTCAGTTATTTGGTGAAATTGTGGCATTTTCTCCCTCCTGTCAATAAATTGAGCTTATAATGGTAATGCCAACAAGACTGGGGATATGGGTGCAGCATAATGGCCTCCATTTGATTATTGCTCTTTGGTCATCAGTTGCCAATAATCTTCACTAGCATTAGGCGTTCTTCCTACACCTTCGTTGTTCTTTTTACAAAATATAGCAAGGACTGGACTGAGCTCCCTTCTCTAAAGGTGATAAGATTAGAATTAGTATACACTAGCAAGGCAATGTAGTAATACCAATTTATCACCTCTTCCTTAGTTCTGATTTCCTCAGTCCTACTTCTCAAACTCCCTACCCCCAGAGTAAATTACACAATTAGTTTGTTTATGTTTTTTCCTACAGTTATGCTACTGTAACTCAATGAAGTCTACCAGTCTCTGTTTTATTTCCTATTTTCACTGTTAGACAAAGGTAAAATCCTGACTAGGAGGTGAAACCTGATAAAGTGGGAACAAACATATGATATTTTTTCCAGTATATTTTCAGTGTCTTTTCTTTAACTGGTCCAAATATTATTTTTCACAAAATGTCAAGAGTATAATTTAACTATTCTATCCTAACTATTCTCTTGTGTGTAGATGTTTTGCTCAGTGCATGTAGCAGGAAACAGTCTAAATTTCTGTCTTTCTACTTTGTCCAATTACCTCTTATCTAAACTAGGTAACAGCTTAAAGGGTAAGCAATATAAATAATAACCTAGGAGTTCTAATTAAATTTGGATAGTTTATGATTTAAAAGGACAGGGTGCTAGGCCATCTTGTCTACACTGTGTTTTTGCCAAGAAAAGTTGGACCACATGATGCTTAAAATCCCTTCCAACCTGGTATTCTATTGGAATATTGACCATTGGTCTGAGTCCTCCCTTTCCACTGTAGGTGTGAACTCCATTGGCAGTAACCATACGTACTTTGGTACATGGCTAACAGATCTAACAGACACAAAGGCTTTGAAACTGGGATTAGAAATGTTAAAAACATCTCAAAAACTCGTCATACATGGACATGGACCAAATGCTAGAATGGAACAAAATCTGTGTCTCTCAAGATTGGATTTCCATTATGGAGCAAAAATACAAACTGGGCAGATAGACATTGAGCCCTTTTCAGCTGTGTTTAATTTTCCTTCATCTGTTAGCCAGGAAACAGGTATTATTATTATTTCATTTTATACAGGGGGATCAGAAGTAGAGAGATTTATCTAAGGTCATTCAGGAAGTCTACAACAGAGCAGAGGAAATCAGGAATTTCTGAGTTCCAGACCAGGACGCTAACCATGGGACAACTCATTTCCTCTCTGTAGGAGACTCTGCTGCCAAATTGCGTTAGATGAGAACAAGTCCCTCTTGTTTACATTTCTTTAAAACAACCCTTCATTAGGACTGGATTCAATACATCACAAATACATTATCAAGATTACCATGAAATGTTTATAAGTCTCTGAATCCTAAGGCTCATGTAAATGAAAATGAGATCACAAGACTCAGGACAAAAGCAAGAAAGTTTTCTGAGGAGAAGAGTAAGGTTGTTTGCTGATGTAAGGCAAATGAACTGAAAAAACTCAGACAAGTTTTTCTGAATTGAGGATAACTTGTTTGTGTGATTGAATATGCCAGAATAATTTAAAAGCTCATTTATTATGAAACCCAATCTGCTTGTTTGAATACTGCATCTCATCTAATCCCCTGAGGCTGTTTACATAAAAACAATCTGCTAATGTTAAAAATTTTACTCACTTCCCTCATTTCCCAGCTCTTTCTTAAGAAAAAAAAAAAAAAGGGAAAAGAAAGAAAACCAATTTTGTGCAAGATTCTTAAACTTACAGAGACTATCCTTTTGCAAGAGCCCAGTGTCTCTGAGCTGCCATCGTCTGCAAAAGATGTTGCTCAGGTGAGTAACAGAAAAGACTTCTGCTTTAAAATCAAATCAAATGAAACTGTTTATGCTTAGTATTAGCCTTACTGGATTATAAGTATTGTTTAACACCTTGAATACACAGTGCTCTTAATTTTTACACTGTTTTGTCTTCTGGTAGGTGAGTGGTCATTATTCTAGGCTGGCTCTTTTCCCTGTTTCCTTATTAACAGTTTTGATACCTACACAATTTTTCTCTCCCAGCTCTTCAACAAAGCATAAGAATTCTTGACATGCATCATTTATCTCCAAGACTAATATAGGCTCCAATATCAGAATATTATTTCTCAATTTTACCCAACATCTTGTTTTGTATGTATCTGGCCAATAATTTATGGTGCTTCTGCCTCTGTCAAGATGAGTCTTCTGCTTTGTTTAAAGGTGATATTTCTAATAATGCCTGAAAATGGTATGTACTTCTTGTTGGAAAAAAATAAACCCCAAAACTATGTCCAGTCCCAATACATTCTCTTTGATCAGATGTTTCTCTATATTGTTGACAAGGTGAAAACAGGAGCTCATTGCAAAGATTAATTATCAACCAAGGCTCTGGTGTTGTAATGCTTAGTTTGTTTTCAGTTGTTGCAGGAAATCTCAGCTCATACAAGGGCTCTATGGAACCTGTAAAGCAATACCAGCTCCAGACAGGTTGGGCTGGAATCCCAAAGCTGCAATTTTTGTTTGCTAACAAAGTCTTCCCACCAGTGACCTCCCTTGTGTTCTTCAGCTCAGTGAGTTCCCACACAATGTACTGCAATTTGACTTCTCAGAATTGGGAATAAGGGTAATGGGGGCACATATTGCAAACTCTGTTTTGATAAATAGATAGAATTTTTCTCTCTAGAATGGGGTTGGCAAATTACTAGCTGTCTTTCCAAGTGTTTCAATGATTTCACTGCTTTATTGCTCTCAACTATGATGAAAGCCAGGTCCTTCGCTCACTTGACCCCTTCTGAAAATGAGACTACTGTCAATTTTTCTGGTAAGACTACTTTGGAGATTTTGTGTCTTTAGCTTGGTCCTGTGCTGCTGAGGCAGAATTGGAGATTCTCCTCAGGTATAGTAAAACTAAGGTTGAGCTCATGCCTAATCTTTTATAACTTTGTGGTGCACAGTTTTCAAGTAGGTAGTGAATAGTCAGTTTGGATTAATTCCTCCATGAAGAGCTACGTCAGTAAGTTAGGAATCTATAAGTGATTGCCACAGAAACTCACAAGAAATCCACACCACAATACAGGCAGTTTGAAGAT
>WEIU01024796.1:2141-13143 GCA_013389925.1 Aegithalos caudatus
CTTTCCATGATTTTTTAGTATCAGTGAAGAAAAACCTGTACTTTCTTTTAATTTAAAGTTGCTACTGACCTGCAAAGAGCCTGAAAAAGTGAATGTTGTGATATAAAAAAGTATTGTGAAAATTACCAATACAGTTACAGATTACAGAAAGTATTTATACTTTTATGAAAACAGATTGGCACAAAATATTAATTGTAAGAGTAAAAATGTCTGGTCTTTGCAGAAAGATACATTTATTAATAAAATGAAGATTTTGTTTTATTCCCTAGAGCTCTCACAAATGCACAAGACACAGTCTCAATACATTCAGGAGCTGCTTCAAAACAGATTATTGATATTCTGACCCACAGCTCTCTTGGAGGATATTGAGTATCAGCTGCCTCAAAGGTTGGCGCCAACCTTCCTCTTCTATGCACCACAAACCAGAATTAATTGCAAATCAATCGAACTACAACTGATCAGTAAACCAATTAGTAATTTTAGCTGTTCCTCCTGTCTTCATTTACTAAGGGGAAAGATGTGGGACGAAAGAAAGTGATTTCTAGTTAACATTTACGATTTTTTTTTTTACTCTGGTAACAAGGATGCCCTTGTAAAAACATTTCAAGCAGGGACATATCCAAGCTAAGCAATTCCAGCATTTTGATTATGTTCTTCTTATGGTTCTTGGGTTCTTTTTCCTTCTTATGGTTCTTTTATTTTTTCCCCCAAGGCTTTCTTCTGATGACAGTGGAGTAAATTTTTACATTTAAATTTTCCTTCTATCTTACCCATGAGTTCACCACTGTTTCTGAATCTATTTAGAACACTCAGAGTGCAAATACCTACTCCCATTTCTTTTGACCCTTACTGGACTACTGTATTGCTGCATATCACTTGAGTAAAGTACTTTGCAGTTTAAACAAGGTAACAATGCATGTCACATTGACATTGGCTTGATCTTTCTCATACCAAAGTAGGTGATTCCATGGAAAATCTATTCAGTTAAATGTATTATAAGTGATCATCAAAACACAGCAGATTATATTTTATGTAAAAATGTATCTTATGAGGAAAAAGGTTTATGTGAAAAAAAAAAAAAAAAGTACTCTAACTGAAGAAGTCAAAGGAAAAAATAAATACTCACATCAGGTACATTTCAAGGTCTCAAAAGTTCCTGAAACACCAGAATATATGCAAAAGAAGTTTTAGGTCTCTTCCTTTACAGCAAATAGGTATCCAAGAAATCAAATGTCTAGAATTGTCTGTTACTAGTAGATTACTCTGTGGGCCTTTTTTGAATTACTTTTCAAAACTGCAATTCTTCTTTGCATAGTTTGTTTAGTTATTAAATTCTCACTCTTCTTGATAAAGCAAAGAGACTTTACCCAGAAATAAAACAAGATTTAACATATATTCTGGTCTCATACCACTATATATAACCTCTAATATAAAAGAAAAGGTACACATAATTTTCCAGGGAAACTGTATCTCTTCTGCGAGACTGTCTAATACTGAAAAACTTGAAAACTGAACTCCAAAAGCCTGATTGATTGTGACAGCAGCACCTTTCACCAGCTGATTGAAATTAACAGTTTCTTTCAGTTGTCCTAATTAAGACCAATGGGAATTCTGGAATTCACCAAAGGTGTTTCAAGTTGCTCTCTTGTTTAGCTGTTGGTGGTATCAGCTTCTACTTTATCCAACAAACAGTTTAGTCTAACTTGAGAACAACTCCTTTCTTAAGGTGCTCTTTCAAGAAGTGCTTGGATTGATGCCTTCTATGAGTGCTTCTTAACAGAGAGCACTGCAGTTACTGATGAAAAGGATATAATTTCTGGTGAAAGATTATTACACGGTGGGAGCAACTCTGACACTGTGAATACAAAACTGTTACTGAACAAGAAGTCACTAAGGACTCGCAGAAAACTCTGCTAGCCTTTTATAGTGACTACAACTTCTCTGCTATGAAAAGGCCAGAGCTGGTATGTACTCAGTGTGGGGATACCACCACTTTCAGTGCTGAGTCCTGCAGGAGCCTTTCATAGTTTATAATCTGGATGCCTGGGGTCAGAGAAAAGAAAAGGTCACATTAGAAAGGAGCACACAGCAGGTGTGAGGAGCATCCTGCTTGCAGTTGCAGAACTCTCATACCAGGGATATGTCTGGATCTCCATATCCTCTGGGGACTGACACTGCTATATTTTTTTTTCTTAGCAGTGCCCTGTAAGTCATGATGACACATACTGCTAAGGGCTGCCTTTAAAATGGCATCAGATGAGGAGAGCCCAATCATTTCTTTCCTAATATGGCAGATCCAGCATGCACCCAAGAATGACAGGCACAGGCTTAGCTCCTAGAGCATCCTGCACTGTATTTAAACTCCTATCTGTGATGAAAATGCTGTGCTCAGCAGCCTGGCTACCATGCTCTTACAACTGCATGTACCAAACCGTGTTTGCTGACCACCAGTACAAACCTGGAAAGGGACTGAGGAAAATATGACTGAGAACCACAGTGAATCCTTCAGCTCTGGTCCACAGACTCTCCAGGGTAGCAAATGGCTGCATTTTTGTGTGACTAAACACTCACTTCACTAAATACTAAATACTGAGCTATGGAAAGTGAGAAAGTACTTCAAATTTCCAGTTCTGAGACTTGCCCAAGGTTATTACGCGTGATGCATCCACTGAGTAACTGTAATTTTAAAGCTATTATATATGACAGTTCTACCATGCTCAGAGCTTAATCTTGTTATTAGATATATGCCTATAAATTTCAGTCTTTCTTCTTAAATGGATTTCAAGCACATTAGGAAGTCATAAATTAAGTGCTACTATATTTGAGAGAAAACTTTAGTATTGAATTTTTCTTGTAAAGTATTCAAAATCTCCTAATTTTGTCTTCATTGCTATGAAATAAATGGTTGTAGAATCATAAGTCATTTCAGATAGTTATTTATATGGTGTCATTCAGAGAATGATGTATTATTTGACTTTCATTGAAAAAGTGAAAAAAAAACTTGAAATAAAAGTTGTATAGTGGGTTGATTGGTTTTTTTTCCCACTTGGGAGATTAATGGGCCATTTAACTGAAAGATGCATGCATTGTATTTCATCTTTTTTAATGCAATTATTACAGAGGAGGTGGAGGGTTTAGACATTTACAAAGATAAAATTGTCCAGCCCTTCAAACGTAATTGCAGTAGCAATGAATTTGATTCAATTTTCTGATGTTCTTGGGCAACTTAATTGGTGAATATTTTTAACGTATTTGCTGGTATTCTTCTTTTTCAGATTTGCTTATGTAGTACATATGCATATACTCTTGATGTATTTAATTCCTCTTGTAATATTTCTCACAGTCCTTACTCTTATATGCACGATGCAGAGGAGAGGTTGTTCATGATGGTTACTAGGTCTGATCCCCACAATCCAGTCGGTTCTCTTCCCAGAATTTCCTGCTCTAGAGTTCCTGTGTGACCTTGAGTAAACACATCTGTATCCATGTCTTCTGCTAGAGTCTTTGAATCTTCTTGGTATTGTCTTCAACTTTTGCTTCTGGCTAATCCTTGACCCTGTCGTCACTTCTGCAGATCTCTATTAAAACCATTGTGGCTCTACCTGAGAAAGCTGTAATGTGCTTTTCTCTTTCTGCATTTCTGAAAACTGTAAACCTGGAGCTTGCTGAGTTTCTGAAATGTGTGTTTGAGCTCTGCTTCACTCCCTGTCCCTGAGCAGAGCCGTGAGTATACCACCTGGTGCTAGCGACAGCCCAGGCACCCACCTGCTCTCGGGTCTCAGGTCAGGCACAGCAGTGGGCAGGAGGAGGGGACACCATGGTGTTTGGACAGACACACAGGGAACAGAACACACTGCACCCACCTGCTCTCAAGTCTCAGGTCAGGCACAGCAGTGGGCAGGAGGAGGGCACACCGTGGTGTTTGGATGGACACACAGGGAGCAGACACACTGCACAGCTCTGCTTCTTTTCTCTGGGTCTTTACAGAGCCATTTTCTCCAGCAAGAAAGACTAGTTGCTCATGTAAACACTAGGGTGTTAGTGACTGTCTTCTGGCCTAGAACCCAAGGCCTGTACCTGTTTCTTTGCACTGTAAGATAAGTGGCCTTGCCCATAAAGTTGTCAGGAACATCTGAATTATCATCCAGAGCTTGCCCACGTATGAGCAGCACTTGACTCAGACTAGAACTCTGCCAGAAGGCTTACTAAGAGTTACATGGGAGTGGGCTGACCTCAAGTCCAAATCCTATTCAGTTTCCTGAAGCAGACAGACAGCAAGGGACTGGGACAAGTGACATACCAGCATAGCAGCAGAGGAGTAGGGAAGGCCTACCAGGTCTTCCCTTGAAAGAAGGGAAGAAGAAAGGGGAAGGACAACCAGGTATCCCCACACTTGGACTTAGTGCCATGGCACTACTGACAAAGATAATAAAATGTATACTGATCCTGACCTGTGGCAAATCTTCACAATAATTGATATATGTTTACAATAACAAAAATTGACTAGTATGCTTTGCTTTTGATTATCAGCCATTATGGCTGCATCATGATTGACTTTTACAGCAGCTACTCAGAACTGGCTTGTCCTCTCAAAAAATAATCTCGATAAATATTTGAGATATTTTTTTATTATCCAATTTTTCCCTGATCCCAAAAATTTATGTTCCCTTTCCCATGTTTTCACTCATATAAATATTCTGGGTGGGGCCCTTCCCAACTGAGAATGCCTCAGAAGCAGCTCTGAAGAGGTCAATTCCTTCTCCAGCAACAACTATGTTGATAAAAAGGGACTCATATGCTCTAGATGGAATTATTGTCCCAAAGAGAGAGGACAAGTGGCCCAGACCACAGAAGAATTACTCTCCCCATAGGAAGGTATAATATATATACATATGTTACCTTTATTAAAAACTGTTGTTAAAAAAAAACAAGCTGGATTAAAATGGAGTCAGCTTCTTCCAGCAATGGGGTAAAAAAATTCTAAAGAGACCAAATACTTCAAGGTAATTTCAGAAATACTGAAAATTTCCAGACTTACTAGTCCTGTCACATTTAATTTAACTGATGACATAAACACTAAGCAGGGTTACACAGAATTATTTTATGTTTTTTTATGAACCTCAATTTTTTTCTCTATTATACTCTTTAGCACTTACAATTGTCTTGTGAACTGAAGTGAAATGCATCATTAATCCCTGAAAAGCACCATGTGTTTAATTATTTAGACATGTAGGGAGATTAGGCCTCTTAAGACAGAAGTTATTTTTAAGCAACATAGTCTTAATTTGCTTCTATTTTCTCCTACTCTTTCTTTTTATTGTCAGATTTTGGAGATTTTTACAGTCATGTTTTTATACTATTCTGCATTATTATCAAATTCACAGTGGGCCTTAAAAAGGCCTTCTAATGGAATGTATTTTTCAAGACAGTGAATGTAAATTCCCAGAAGAAATTTAATCTTTTCTCAAATACGTGATAAGCTTTTCTCCTACCCAATATAAAGCCAAATCTTGAATAGTTTCACTTATTTGGTGGTATAAAAATGCCGTATTATGTTAAACAGTGGAATGAATTGTAGCAGTTTTCTAAAGTTCTTTCATTTACCAAGAATAGATAACAACCACATCATTTGGAATTCATCTAAGTTTCCACATTTCTCAAGAGATGCGTAACTGATCTACCTGAAATCTTTCATGGTGATGAGTATATTCAGTTAAAACTATTTCAGAATGATTTTCACATTTTCAAAGCAAAATATGTTTCTTGGTACTTTACTTTCATTTTGTATTAGTTTAAAAGTTGAAATGGGAAAGAAGGGTTTTAAATTCTAGGATTTTAAAAAAATATAATGGTGTCAAACAGAAAATACTGCTGGCTTATTCATAGGACCAAAGGTCTTAATTTTGCTATGTTCATTACTTGATGGAGAGTTGATAAATTTCAGTGAGCTTCAGTGTGATATCTCGGAGCTGACAGGGTATCAGTATGCTAGATTAAGTGGCATGAAAAGTTGAAGAGGTATTCAATTAAAGAAGGATTGAAGAACTGTCATACACTTAATGCTTGTTGACATGAGAGTGATTTTTCTTTTTTTTTTTTTTTCCCCTGTTTAAATAAGGCCTGTCAAACAAATATGATACTCTTCTTTGATAAGATTCCAGTTTGGTTGGTAAAAGACAACCACAAAGACATAAAAGGTCTAGACTTTTAACAGGCTTTGTATTAATATCACATGGCATTCTGCCTTAGACACTAGCATTATGCAGTATCAATAAAACACATACTAAAATTTGGTTATTGTATGGTTTTCAAAAAGTATTTGTCCAAGGCAAATCATTGCCAAATGAGGAATTTGCACTGGGATCCCACAAAGACCCAGTGCTATTCAACATTTTAACAAACGATCTTCTATTAAATGTAAAAACCCTGCTCTTAAAGTTTGAAGATGACACAAAAATGATAGACTTTTAATATTGATAAGGACAGGCAGCCATAATTAGTCACCAAGTGAACTGGGACAACTCATCCAGTGCATGTTTTAGTACACCCAAGGAAAAAGTTATCTACCAACAAATAGTGAACAGAGGCAACAGCTTAATAAACTTTGATTCTGCAATTATTGTGTCTGTAGAAAGAAAAATCCAGGATTTATGGTAGATGAGACCTGAACATATCTATAGCAAGAATTAATTCTTGGATACTTACATTAAAAAAAAACTTTAGTGAACCAAAAAAGATGCTGTGGAAGTACACTGTAGAAGATACAATATAAGAGAAGAACTCATAAGAACTCTGTCTGTTTAACTTCACAGAAAGAGGATTGAATAGTAATTTGATTACAGGTTGGAAAACAGATTTTAGCGATATCTTAATCTAGCTGATAGAGGTACAATTAAAAACAGTAGCAGGAAGCTGAAACCAGACAAGTAAAGTGGGAAAAAAGCCATGAGAGTAAAAAGATTTCAGTCATCCTGAAAAATCACAGAAATGATAGACTTTCCATCTCTTGATTTTTTTCATTGAAATCTGATGGAAAGGGTTATTGAATATTCTCTGAGTTCAGTAGACAGTAAATTGTAATCCAAATTAAATACTAGAATATTATTTATCATGTGCTCTTTCCCTAAAATCCATGATTATCAGGGCCTGTCTTAGTATGTGTTGTATAATATTAAGGTATTTAAAACCAGGCACTGGAGAGAGAAAAGGAAATTTGGTTGGCATCTTCAGTCTGAGAATGTCCCATCTGGAACAAAAATCATGTTTAACAAAGTAATTGTGCTGGATACTTACTTAAATGCTTATTAATTGTTCAGCAATTAAAATCATCACAGATTCTCATAGTGTAAAGAGTCATAAATTCAAATGGAAGACCTCAAAGAGATAGGAAATTAAATTGAAGAGAATTGTTTGAACACAGAGAGCCTGTCAATCCCAAAAAGGGGTTACCAGTAATAAAAACTGGGTATCTTTGATGTTTGTAGAAAAAAATTTCTTCATTAGCTTAATTAAAAACGACTCATGGGAACCTTGATTTGAATGGTAGCTCACATGTATGAAGAGAGAATTCAAAAGGGTTGGGACAGGTCTAAAATAAATTCATTCAGTTTTGCTACTCATTGTTCTTTATTTAGGCTTGGTCTGTCTGGCAACAATCATAGAGGTTTGAATGCTTATATAAAACACTGAGACAGCAGAACATCTGACTTTGGGTGATTTTCAACACTTAACAAGACTAGCAAGAGTATCTGAAGGAATAGCTGAGGTCCTGTGAATTTAGGAAACCAAGGCATTTTTTTGCTTATACTGCACTTGGATTAGGAAAATATTAGCTCACCACTTAAAGAACAAGCCACAGGCTATGGGAATGGGTGACATATGTCCCATGGTCCTGAGAGAACTGGTGGATGTTGTTAAGTCACTCTATAGTATTTGAAAATTCGTGGTTGTCAGGGGAGGATCCCAGTGACTGGGAAAAAGGATCCTATTGTTTAAAAAAGAGGGAAAAGGAAGACCTGGGTGACTACATGCCTGTCACGTTCACCTCTATGCCTGGGAGGGTCATGGAGCAGATCCTTATGGAAAACATGGCCATGCAAGACTAGGAGGTGATCTGAGGTAACCACCATGGTTTCACCAAGGGCAAATTGTGCCCAACCAGTCTGGAGGCCTCCTATAGATGGAGTGGCTGCGAGAACAGACAAGGGAAGGTCCCCTGGTGTCATCTCCCTAAACTACTACAGGTTTTCAACAGGGTCCCAGATGACACCATTATTACCAAATCGGAGACACATGGATTTGAAGGATGGACTTTTTGGTGGATAAGGAATTGTCTGGATGGACACGGCCAGAGATTGTATCCAATGGCTGTATGTCCAGGTGGGGGCTTGCGATGAGTGGTGCCCCCCAGGGCTCTGTCTTGGACCAGTGCCTTTTAATCTCTTTATCAGTGGCACAGGCAGTGGGATGGAGTGCAGCCTCAGCATTTGCAGGTGACACATGGGTGAGTGGTGCAGCTGATACAAGAGAAGGATGGGATGCCATCCAGGGGCTCCTGGGAAGTGTGCCCACAAGAAACCTCATGAAATTCATCCTAAGTGCAAGGAGTTGCACCTAGGTCAGGACAGTCCCAGAACTTGCAGAAAAACTTACTGAGAGAAGTCCTATGGAGCAGGATGTGGGGATGCTGCTGGATGAGAGGCTGGATGTGAACCAACAATGTCCACTCATAGTCCTGAGGTTTAACTGCATCCTGGGCTGCATCAAATCTAGGTGGCTAGCAGATCAAAGAAGGTGGATCTCTCTTTCACTCTGCCCTTGTGAGATCCACCTGGAGTGCTACATCCAGCTCTGAGGCCCTCAACACATGGACCTGTTAGAGAAGGTCCAGAGGTGTCCACAAAAATGGTCAGAGTGATGAAGCAGCTGTCCTACAAAGGCAGGCTGAGAGTTGGGATTGATTAGGCTTGAGATGAGGAGGCTCCAGGGAAAGTTCATTGTGACCTGGTACTTTAAAGGGACTATCTATTGAGCTTATACCAGGAATATTAGATTAGTTTATGAGCAAGTCTAGAAATAGACAGGGCAAGAGGCTTCTCAGCAGTCACAGCTAATGTTGCTCCAGTAGGTATAAAATATAGAAATACTCATGTAAGAAAAGATATCAACAGGGTTTTTTTAAGATATAATTACAACAGGAAAAGTGGAATCTAAACTTTGCATTCATTCTCTTTTCAGAGCCCCTGCTGCTAGTGAAACTTCCTCTATTGAGAAAAACCCTGAATACTTTACAAATATTTCTAAAGCAACTTTTGTGATGTAAGTTAGATACACCTAGATGCCAAACTAGATACTAAAGTTATCTGTCCATCTTGCTTTGTAGTCAGTTAATTACTTTAGTAAATAATAAATTGTAGAATGCACCACATTCAGTATATTAATGGCTGAGTGACTAATGAAGGAACATTTTCCTATCATTTCAGATTGAATTGCTAGTGGAAGCCATAAGGTCTACACCTGTCACCACTAAACCAAGCTTAGTTACTTACCATGTAAAAGCAGGGCAGTGCAAGATGCTGTTTCACACCAGGCAATCTGAATAATGTCTCTGTTTAAAAATATAAAGTTTTTTTATGAATTACTATTGAGTTTAAATCTTTTATATTTTTCCCTCTTAAAGAGAGGCCCTTCCCTAAGTTTTGCCACATCCAAAAACGTTTTAGACAAAGTGTATATGTGTTATTTCATCAAGATGAAATAGCATAAGTTATTAAGTTTCTTTCAGACTTTCCTTGCCTTTTAATTTTTTTTTTTGTTTTGTTTTAATTCCTTGGATCTAAAATATATACAACAAAATTACTTATAATAGTGCTGAGATACTTTATTAAAAGAAGCATTTATTATTTCAATTCCTATTTTTTTTTCTATGTAATATTGGGCACTTTCCTGAGAAGATGAATCTTTTCTCCCTACCTGCCACAGTTAAATTATATGTAATTATTACATAATTACCAGCGTGCTGTCTTCTTTTTCAGGATAATGATAGGCGTGACTTAAAAATACCTGCAGGTATTTAGGTAAAGCAAATGGTAGGTCAATTGCTAAAATACCACAAGAAATTATCCCACATATATGCTAAAGAGCCTTGTCAGCTATTAACATCACAGGTATAGTTCCAAAGATGGAAAGAAAGAACTCTTTTCTTAGAGGTGTTTACTAGAGTGCAACAAATGAATGACAAAAGGCATTTTTGCTTATAGTTTATTTGATAAGAATCTGTCTTCTCTTTAAAATATTAGGACCATATTATTCACTATTTTTGAAGGAGAGGTATCTTGATCCACCAATAATCGCCTTGGCCAATAATCTTATTGGATTTAATTGATGGTCATTATGCACAGCACATCATTAATGGATGGATAACAGAAACAAGCTGGTGCCATATTGTCTAAGACACCAAACTGATAATTCAAACCCAAGACCCTGATATTAATCTTCCAGACTTAACAAATTAGTCACCAAGTAACTTTTTATTCATATATGTTGCATGAGAAAACTGAGTTTCTTTGTATGTTTTCACTCACCAAATATCTATTCAAACTCTTATGCAATTGTTAAATTTCAAAGCCAGCACTATGCTGTTTAGATTGGACTGTGTACACACACAGTTCAGAAGAGAAGAGGCAGGAACAGTGTTTTTACTATTATCTTTTCTACTTGAGATTTCTAGGTAACTGCTGCTTATCCATTATAACTGCAACCAATCGTAAAGGAACCTGGCCTATTGGTGATGTATATTTGTGTTTCACCTGATTTCCCTACAGCATATTTCAAAAGCACTTGCCCCACCAGTGTTGTCAGGATCTCAATGACTTCCTTTTGCTTGTATTTCATGTACAATAAGGTTTTCTTTGCATCATGTTTGGGTGTTTTTAGCCCCTTTTTATTCAAAGGGCTAAGATATTTTTAAAACCCTTTTCCTTTTTTTTTTTTTTTTTTGTTT
>WEIU01024796.1:13150-24392 GCA_013389925.1 Aegithalos caudatus
AAAAAAAAAAAAAAAAAAAAAAAAAAAAAAAACAAAAAAAAAAACAAAAAAAAAAAAAAAAAAAACCAAACCAAACCAAAAACCCCCACAACTTAGAAAATACCTTTCCACAATACAATGAAACTTTATCATCAAGATACTGCTTGAATAAAACAGACAAACAAAAAGATAGGGCTAGTACAAAGTTTACCCCCCCCATATTTTAGCAGCTGCTGCCACCTGTAGCTACCTCATTCAAATTCAATACCTCTACCATGGAGCTGTTGAAAGGGTGGATAACTTGATACTGTCTCAGTCTGCAGGACAGCAGGAATAGTGGTTGTAGCCCAAACACAGAGCCTAGTATGGGGAAGACTCTTATAGTTAGTTCCAGAGGATATGTCACTTTTCTGTGAAACAACTACACAGATCCCCTAAAAAGACAAGCTTTTTTATTGTCAAGCAGTCAGATAAAACCTCAGAAACTTGTGTGCCAGGTACGTGCAGCTGTATCCATCTCACTCCAGATTCACTGCATTTTCCTATCCTAATCCTTTCTATACCACAAGCACAGCTATGGCTGGGGATCCCATTACAACCCAGATGACCCCTCTTGGTTAAAGCACAATTCAAGCTGTCTAGTTTCTTATTATCTAGCATTTCTGTTTAGGTGAACCATAAGAACCCTGAGTGCAAATTCTTTGTAACAGGAACGAAAAAAGGAATGAAAAAGGATCTATCTGTCCTTAAAAGAGACGTGTTCACACTGGGTCTGTCACCACAATGACTCTGTAGCACATCAAGTCATTAGACCTTGCACTGTGCACAAAGCTGTAACTGTGAGCATTGATCAAGATTTCTTGTCTTTACAGTCATTTTTACTTGCAGCTGCCCAGACTTTTTCATTTTCTGGACAGAGATCCTACCTACACTGCAATGCACCAGCTGCATTGTAACCATGTGAGACAACAGCATATTTTATTTCCTTGTCCAGAAACCAAAGAGAAAGCTTTAGCACTAAGAATAGGGAATAAAAAGGGAGCTCAAGAGAGTGTAATAAAGATACAGTAATTTGGATTTGGAGGTACTGGAAGTTATAGAGCAATAGCAAAATTATTATTCAAAACTACGCTTGATAAGGACATCCAGATTCTGGGATAGGTTTAGTATCTAGGTCCACAAATAAAGTTCAGACTTGAAGGAACGATTGCCTTTTTTTTTTTTTTTTTTTTTTTTTTTTTTTTTTTTTTTTTTTTTTTCTTTTGAAACTAGTGGGGGNGAGCTTAAGAACCAGTAGGGGGCAAGAAAGTAGCTGCCTAGGGTTCAATTTACTACTGAGACAGATAATTCTCTTGAGTAGCCACGCAGACATATGAAGTTAATACTATTCTGATAGTGGTGAAATAAATCTGAAATCTATCAAAAAATATCTTACAGGTATTTTGGGTATTCTTCAGCAGTGTAAGTGGACTAGCACTTAATAGATTTAAACTGGAAGAAGAGTCTTGACAGATTGGATTGATGTGTTGAGTACAGCAGCATGAGGTTCAACGAGAATACATGCTGGATCCTTGGTTCACAGGAACCCCAGGCAGTGCAATAGCATGGAGACAGAGTTGCTTGAGATTTGCTCAGTAGAAAAGGTCCTGGGAGTGCTATTCAACAGCAGCTGGACATGAGCCAGGCTGTGCCCAGGTGGCCAAGAAGGCCAAGGGCATCCTGGCCTGGATCAGCAATGGTGTGGGCAGCAGGAGCAGGGCAGGGATTGTCCCCCTGTGCTGGGCACTGGGGAGGCCACAGCTCGAGTGCTGTGTCCAGTTCTGGGCCCTCAGTGCAAGAAAGGCACTGAGGTGCTGGAGTGAGTCCAGAGAAGGGAACGGAGCTGGGGAAGGGTCTGGAGCACCAGTCCTGTGAGGAGCAGCTGAGAGAGAAAAGCCTGGATAAAAGGAGGCTCAGGGGGAATCTCATTACTTTCTACAACTTCCTAAAAGGAGGTTTTAGTGAAGGGGGATTGTGTCTTCTGTCATGTTTGAAGTGAAAGGACAAGCGGAAATGGATTTAACTTGCATAAGGGTAAAGAAATTTAGGAAAAAAGTTCATTGCCAGAGTGGCTAGGCATTGGAATAAGTTGCCAGGTGGTATAATCACTGTCTCTTAAAGCAAAGTTGCTTTAAGTCGCTTTGTTGTGACTTAATGGACACAGTTTAGGGGATTGCTTACCACCATTGATTATTATGGTGCTACGTTGGACTAGGTGGCTTTCCAACTTTGATGATTCTGTGAGGGTAGATTTAGGTTGGTGTCCTGGTTCTGAAAGGACAGGTATCTGCCAGCAAAAGCTGGAAGTTCCCCTTGAATATAGAACGTAACCCCCTCCCTCAAATTATTATGATTTTGCAATTAGGGGCTCTCAGGCAAAGTTTTGGGAATAGGAATAACAGTCTTTTAATAGGAATATAAAAAATACAAATATAATAGTGCAGAAAATAAAATAAACATGCAAGTAAAAACAAACAAACCCCCAGAAAAACATGACCTGACACCCTGTTGGTCAGGGTGTTGGAAGCAGTCCAGATGATTCCTTCTGGAGTAACAGACACAGTTCTGTGGAATAGAGATGGTCCTGTAGAGAGTCCAGTGGTGGCGAGATGGGTCCAGTCTTCCTCCAGGAATCCAGTGGAGAAACAGGAAGGTCCTGCTGTTCCTGTCTCCCCTTTTTATCTAGGTAGGAATGCTTGGGTCCCTCCCAGCTGGGTGGAGCATCTCACAATGGGATGATGTAATGTCTCAGGTCCTTAGTGAGCGTTAATGGCCCATTATGAGAAAATATCAGCCCCAAAACTCATGCTTGCCCTCTCTATTGTTTTGGTTAAACATCCAGCAATTAGTTACCTAGCAACTTAAAGGAAAAAATTCAACTAACGCAAAGGAAAAAATATCTAACCTCCAGCAGTTGGATAATAGCATGAAATTTTTTACTGTGAGTGGGGTAATGCAGTGGAACAGGTTGCCCAGAGAAGCTGTGTCTGCCCCATCCCTGGGAGTTCTAGGCCAGGTGGGATGGGGCATTGAGGGATCTGATCTAGTGAAAATTGACCCTGTCTGTGGCAGGAGAGTGGTAACTAGATGATCTTTAAGGTCTCTTCCAGCCCAAACTGTTCTATGACTCTATGATTTTGTTTAGGCAAATGATTTCTAAGATCTTCAGCTCCAGCACAGTCGTAGCTACTGTTTCATCTAGTGACATTAAGCTGCTATCTGCAGATATTTGGCCAGATCCTTGCTGATTTAAGTGGTTGTCACATCGTTTATTTGTTTAAGCATTTGCACCAATTGAAAAGCTTGACATTATCAGACACTGTCTATATAGTAAATCAGAGATAATTTTATTTGTGCACATGTGGTTTATTGATTATAGGTAAAGTTTCTGTATATGAGAGTGACTACACATTGTCAGGTTTTTTTTTTTTTTATAAAATACATGCCAAAAGAAAAATGTAATCCATATTTTCAAAATTTTTTCAGCTTAATTCAGAAAGGAAATAGTACTAGTAAATACATATGCACAAAAATTCAGTAATTTTATAAATACGTATATATATTCATACAGATATACATTCCACACTGCCTAAACAAACAAATTTGAAGAAAAATTATTTGTGTGAATAAATTACTTAGTTTAAATACAAAATCACAATCCATTTGGTTGTTATACCATTTGGTGGTTATACTTTGGGCACTATCTGGTTTAGAATAGGTTTTTATAATTCCCTTTAATACATTATTGAATCACACAAAAACTGTAGGACCTTGCACAATAATGTTATAAACTGGTTTGTCAGTCAGACTTCTGTGGCTCTGGAAACAGAGCTTTTACCAAAGGCTAAATTTCTCTCAGCCTTTCAGAAAGTATTAACTGCATTTGAATGAGCCGGGAAAACAAACAATTAATTAAATTGCATTTTATCGTCTTTCTAATGTCTTTCATAAACCACTATCAAATTTGTACAAAGCAAGACCAAGACATTAGTGTACCATAAATATAACATCTTCAGGTCATTGATAAACTTCTTGCAGTCAATCTAGTGATCTCAAAAAACTTGGAAGAGGAATTAAGTTTTAATGGTTGTGTTTTGTTAGGACTGGAATACTAGAGAGCACAACAGGGAAGACGTAATTCAGAGAGCAATGGATTATTGAAAAATCTCTCAATTTAAGAATCTGTAACAGTATTTTCAAATGATACAATAACAATAAGACAGCGCTCCAAAACAACCATGATTGTGTTTATAGAATTTCAGTTTGGTTTAGATTTTTAAACAATCACTAGAGGCAGGAGGTGAATATTTGGGTATTAACTGCACGTTATATATGTATNCGGCATTATTTGTATGGTATACTACTAAGATTTTTATTGAATCATTTACCAATAAGAACGTTTTAGCTAGCAAAGTGCTTGTAGAGAAAAAAAAAAAAAGCTATTTACATGGAAAATAAATGAAAGTATGAAAATGTGAAAATTAATAGCCTTAATTAATTGGTTCATAGAAAGATTCCAACCATTTTCAGAGTCCAAATCATTATTTCAGTATTTTCTATCCCCTGTTTTATTCATTTATTAATGTTAGCAATTCTAAGAAATTCTAAAATGTTCAACAGCAACAAGAAAGTTTCCAGAGGCACTTACAAGTGTCTCCTGGAGATAAGTGGCACTTCTGAAATAGCTGCCAAGGAAAACAAGTACATGGGGAATCACCCATTTGCCCAAGGTAGGAATAAAAACAGAGCAGCAATCCAAGCTCTCAATGCTGCCACACACTGCTCCAGGGCAAAATGAACAACTATTTTAAACGAAAAAGAATTTTAGTTTAGCTGAATAATATCACAAGTGAGCCAGCTAAATACAATAGCAGAGTTAATATTTCCACAGGCCACAAGGACAAAATCAAAACTGATTTTGGTTTCAACACTGAAATGACAAAACCATAGTTTTCTAGATTTCACTGGAATCAGAACACCTATGGAATGTACATCTTGGAAGGAATTTATGTTATTTTCAAAAGATTTTGCCTACAAACACAAGGCAATCTGTGCCATAGATTCATGCCAGAAATCCATTCTTTCCTCACTACCAAGCACAACACTGTATTCACAGTGCAAATCCTTCAGCTGCACCAGCTGGGAATTATACCCCACATAAAGTCCAAGCAACCAGCTCTTGCAGTGAATTAATTCAAACACAACTATAACATTAATTTAATTATGTTCTCTTCCTAGATTCAGTTGTCTCAAAAAATGGTTTGGTGACATATTAATAGCAGAAATTTTAAAGATTTGGGATCCATAAAGGCTGCAATATGTTTATGTGTATATTCTAATCTTGGTTATAATCTGATTTTGGAATTGAGCAGTATAGACAGAAAAGCATCAGATTCAGCCCCATCCACCTAGTTGCTCTTCTGAGCTATCCACAAAATCTCTGTCCTCAAAAACCCTAAGTCTTCAACATGCTTTCTTTGCTGCAGCACAATGTCAGTTGACTGTTACAAAAATACACTTTCGAGAGGTTATGCTGTGTCTTTCTATATTGATTCAGCCAATTCCAGGTGAAAAACTGCAGCCGGTTGTCGTTTTTCATAAATGCCGTTGCCACAGAGGTGGCACACAGAAGCCATAGCAGATCCTGGTCAGCTGTTGTGGACTCCAGCAGGTTGCAGTTGAGCCAATCTGCACACCTGTGCTGGGGCCAAAAACCATTCTCTGGAAAGGATGTCTATTTTAGTTCACACACAGCCAAAGTTACTTTGCAATGAAAAAGGGAATGTCTGGAACAATTGTGCTATGGCTGTTGTCTAGAAATCAGTTGCTCTGTAGTTTCCAGACTCTTGTCTGTAAGACCTGTCTTCCTGCAGATCAGCATGCAGAAGGAACATTATTAGCATTGCTGTGCTTTTACAGTTTTCAGTTTTGCCTATCCTGCAGGAATGGACTATTTTTACCACAGCAATGTAGCGATATTTAATGGAACTCATTTGAAGGCCAGCGCTGCATGTTTATATTTTTCCTGAAAAGGCATTATTCTAATTTTAATGTAATGAAATTGTCATTTCAGTAAAAATTGCCATTATATTTTAACCACTCAGTAAGTCTCTGTTTGACTCTTTCCCTCTCATTGTAGTCAAATGTTCTCTATTCATTTGCATTCAGTTTCCAGCCAAATCATTAAATTAAAATTACTATATTCCTTTTCCAAAACCTAAGGCAAAAAGTAATTACAAATCAGTGCATGATTCCCTGTAAGAGGCCCAGTATTCAGCTCAATAATCAATGTCACTTCAACAACAGAGTCATAAAGACTATTTAAGTTTCTGAACTAAAATTTTCTTTAAGAAAAGAATAAAATTAATCAGACTAGAACCGTAGGATGAAAAGCTAATGCCCTTGTCTACTGCAAATCTGCTATTTAGCCTTGGGATGCATTTCTGCACTACTGTCTATGTTATAATATATTTTCTGCTGTATTCTAAGTATGAAGTTCTTTGATTAAATAGCATGAAGGGGTTAATGGTGCAAAGGTAATTTCTTTGTAAAGAAAAGAGAATAGCTGACATTACATGTAGTATAATTATTTTTTTATTAATTGAATTGAAATACTGAACATTAAATAGTGATACTTATTCATATAATCCTTTGTAATTACATATTCCACAATAAAAGACTTTCAATTCAATTTTATTACAAGTCTAAAATTCGAAAACCACCCATCTTTACAATAGAAGCAGTCAGCAGCTAAGCTTTTTGAATAATTTTTCTCAGAAATTAAAAGCAAACTGGGAAAAATTGGCATTATTTTGTCATTTTAGAATTACAACATTTGCCCACCAAATCCTACACAATTGCAGATAAAAGCTCCTACAAGAGCAAAAAGCATGTCTCTTTTTTTTTTTCTATTGCTACAAAATATTGATGAAGTGCTCTATTGAGGTAGAGATCTCATTAATTATTTGATTTACAGAAAAAGAAGACAGAGGGAAATGAGTGCTGTGGCTAATGCCATGATGTACCATCTTGAGACTTAAGATCTTTTTAATGTATTCGGCAATGATGCAGCTGAAAGAGGAAAGAGGGAACTGAATGGATCCATTAATTTAATTGAAGCAAGCTCTGACAAGAGATAAAACATCTCAGGCTCTGCATCTCTTCAGGATGCATCACCGCTATAGTAAACAGTAAATGATCCACAGACGCAGACGCAGATACACACACAAACACACACACAAAATTAAATGTATACATAGATTTTCACACACCCACACCAACCCACCCACGCACACATCCTCTCCCCCCACACACTCTCACTTACAAGTTTACATAGATTCTAGAGACCTCAAGGCCAGAGAAATTTCCTTTATGCAGCTTCACAAAGTATTCAGTATAGAATCATGAAATGGCCTAGCCTGGAAACACCTTAGTGATCATTTCATTCCACTCCCCTGCTGTGAGCAGGGACAATAGATCAGGATGCTCATAGCTCCATCCAACCTGGCCTTGAACTCTTCCAGGGATGGGGCATTCACAACTTCTCTGGGCAACATGTACCAGGTGCCTCACACCCCATAGTAAAGGATTTTTCCCAATCTGTAATCTAACCTCTCACAATCTGAAGTCAATGCCCCTTGTCCTGTCACTACATGCTTTTGTAAAAAGTCCCTCTTCATCTTTCTTGTAGGGTCCCTTCAGCTACTGGAAAGACACAATTAGGTCATGACTACATCAAATGTACTGTCATGAACAACTCCTGGGTAAGCTGTAATTCAGACTTCCTACAGAAAAGCTGCATTTGTTTTTGGGTTTGTTTTTTTTTTTTTTTTTTGTGATTTTCACTAAGTTACAGTTTTTTAAAATGTGAAGGAGAGAAGCAGACCTTACTGCTCCTTATAGGAACTCTAATGCTGCTTTCTTTTGGGTGTGTTAATGGTCCTGTTTCCGCAAATGGCAGAGAGAACTTGCTTTGAAAGAATACCCCTTCTAATATGTAAGTTCTTCTTAGTGTTTACCATGAACATTCTCATTAATACTGTAACCAATTTTTACTACTAATATGAAACTATACCCTTTTACCAATATCACAGTATGCCTGGGTTTATATCCCATAATTACTCTGATTAATATCATGATGCTAAAGCAGCAAGACAGTCCTAAAGAGATATAATGAGATATAAAATGACACTGTTTCTCTGGCCACAGTTTTAATGATGGCTTACTTCCTGATGTCTGGGCTAACACCAGGAGAATTGAACAAGATCAGAAGATGAAGTTTAGATATAGGTCCTGAATGTTCTGAATTTCTTGGGAAATTTGATACTAATTGTTACTTAATATCAAGACTCAGCTGAGTTCGCTGTAAACACCTCCCATCTGTGATGTGAAAAAGCAGAACTTCTTTCAAAGAATGAAGGTTGTCACAGGAAAGGGACACCCTGCGACCTTACAGCTTTGCATAGTTCAAAGTTTTTCAAGTTAGTTTGCATCCCAACAGTCTTCCTGTAAGCTTAGGTTGATTGAATGAAAACAGTTTCATGCTAATTGTATTTATTATATACATAGAGAATATATGTTCACCTTTATTGAACTACAGCAATTGTATTCAAAGAATAAAATTAAATTTTTCCTGACCTAGGAACATGCTCATGTTTTCCTTTAGGCATTCTTTTGCTCTATGAATTCACAGTAAAGCAAAGCCAATATTTTGTCTTTTAGATTAGTCATGTTTGTGATCAAGAGTTTAAAATAATTCTTTGCTACATAAGAAAAAAATAGGAAACATTTCAACAGTGGAAAATGAACATGGCTTCTTAAAGTAGGAGTTGTAAGTTCAGAGTTATTCAGGGAACTGGGGACAGTGAGGAATGTAATAGTGCTAGCAAGATTTTAAAAATTCAGGAACTGCTTTGAGAGCCATACAGAGATGGATCTATATGTCTGGACTCAACCAGTTAATATCCTAGAGCAGACTGCTGAAGTAGCCATTTTAATATCTCTAAATCTGCTTTTGGAATGGCTGAAACTTAATGACATTAAGCAAAGAGGTAGCACAACTCAGAAGAGAAGAAAATTCTATCTAAACCTATATTCCTGTCTGTGTCTAGCCATGCAAATCAGAGGACTTATTTCTTATCCAGCATCAAACATTCAGTCAAAACTGTTTTATTCTGTGGTTTATCAGTATGAATTTCAGTGTGTCCACATTCAATGGCTATATCATTCCTTATTATATATTTAGAACAAAAAACTTAGCAGAAGGATAGAATGGAGAATTTGCAGTGAAACTTTGCTGGAAAAATACGGAAGGTATGTCAGTTTTCCAAATATGAGACTTTATCAATTCTGGCACTAGACTTGACTGTAGTATTGACAGGTATTTATTTTAAAACTATGTTGCAATATATGATGTGAGCTTGTTTATCTCTCATTTATCCCTAAGACATTGAACATTATGTAATCCAATAGGTCTAATATAGTATTCACCTTAAATGATGGCTGGATTACTGGCATTTAACCAATAGTGCATTTAAATTGTTTAAAAAACTAGATGCAAGGGAAACAATCTCTATATCCTTAAAGGAAGTCATTTGAGCTGATTATACAGAGTGCAATGATGCATTAATACATCACTGGATATGAAATGTGTACAGTGTATCACATAATTCTTTATTTAGGGTTTATTAAACAAGCATTGACCTTCAGTCTTATCATACACCAAACTGTATCTTCATAGTTCGATAAAGTAGGTTGTCAAAATAAATATTTACAGCAGCTAGTAAAATAAAATCAGGTTATTTTCACTAATGGTCTATAGCAAACATTTGTGTTTTGAGCAGCTATACTCTTTTTGTCAAGAGGAAGCCCTCTTTGGCATTAGAGATCCCATCCAATGTGAATCCCTGAAAACACTCCTGATTCAGGGTGGTACCCTGTAGCTATTAAAGTTGAATTTTCCAGGACAAGAACACCAGAAGCTTTAATAATTTCATTTACAATGTCTCAGATTTTCTGACTGATTGACAAATGAACCAGCAAACACTGCCTAGTGCTATGCTACTGAACATAAAAGAACACTTCTCTCCTGGCACAAAAGAGATGTGCATTCAGTTACATTCTCTCATTAGGATAATCAGTGGCATCAAATAACCATAGAATCTGCAGTACAACCAATCTCACAGGAAAATGACAAATAAATAAATTATCTGTACCTGAGTATCACTGTGATGTCATTTCTTTAAGGGAGGGCCTCACATAAAAACCTACAATTGATAGTGGTTGTGTTGAGTAAATCTACTTATGAATTTCTAGTATAAAGCAGTGTTTCTTCTTACAAAAGCTTTCTTTTTGGCTAAAAAAACCATTTGAAGTTATTTTCAATACTATTTTCAAAATTATTATCCAATATCATTGGTAAACAGAATGAAACTCCTGTACAGAGATTATTGCATTGAAAACCAAAGTGATGAAAAAGTGGTTTGTAATGTGATTTTGTACGTATACTTATTCCTACTCCAAGTATTACATAAGTTGTTATCAAAGCAGCTGTGGAGAGATACCACATTTCTGTAAATTTGAATATCTAACAATATGTGCTTAGTGATCATATACTAGAAGTACTATTTTGGCATCAGTGTTCTGAAAGCAAGGTCATTCAATTCAGAATCCAATGTTGTATTTTAACAAAAGAATGTCTGTGCATGTACGTGTGTGTGACACCTTGTCCTTCATCAAATTATAACTGTGTTCTTATGTATCTAGAGTCACCATACCCAGCAGCACAGGACATCCCTAAAGACCAAAAAATGAAAGAAAGGTGGAAGCTGGAGAAGCACTCCTTATGATATATTTAGAAAAGTCTTCTTTTAAGCATAGTATTTTTCTTATGTATGTAATTGTCACTAGCCTTAGGAAAAAAAAAGAGTAATAAATCTCAAATTAAGAGAAGAACCATCCATCCAGTCCCTAGTGTGCTACTGAAAAAATGGCATTGTTAAGGGACAGCTGATCATATTCTAATGATCTTCATTGTACACAGGAAAGCAGCACTTCAAACCTGACTTAATTTACAGTCACTCTGCATTTATCAATGAGTGTAACAGCTTGCCCAGTGCACAGAAAACTCTGGTACTGCTGGCTCCTTGGAATAGCACTTTGAAAGGCTTCAGGTGTTACCTCACATGAAATATGGTTCAAAGCAGAAATGATAAAATAGATGGAG
>WEIU01024806.1:2045-19062 GCA_013389925.1 Aegithalos caudatus
GGGGTGAGGGGAGCCCGGTGCCGGCGCTATAAATCCCTCGGCAATTGAGTTCTGCACCTTTGATTTGGAAAATCGGATTCTTTGAGTGGAAACAGTTGACAGGAACTTAAAAGGATTAGCTGCATTCCACACAGGATCATTTTTACTCGTAACATTTTGAAACGATTGATCCCTTCCAGACCATAAACAATGTCCAGAAAAATGATCTAACGAGACTTCCATTGTTTCCTTTTGTCTACGAATCCCTTTTTGCCAGCAGTTTGATTAGGGACTTTGACAGGCTGTATTGTAATCACAGACACATACACACACCCTTTTCCCGAGATAAGTATTGAATTTGAAATAGTTCGTAATTTGGCCCGTAATCTCAATCTGCCAGAAAACGAGTAAATGCGGAGAAAGGCAGGTAGGGGAAGAAGGAGCAAGAAGAGCGGGATGGAGAGGAATGGGAACTCAATTATCACAGAATGCCGAAATGAGAGGTGGGGGCATTTCCCAAGCTTCTCTTACTGGTTTTTGCACCGGCCTGGCAGAAGAAAGAGGAGGATAAGGCCCACAGGTGCACAAGCCTGGTGGGAAGATAGAGCGTGGAATACAACAGGCGCGGCGCCGTTCTCCACCGTGGCCCGAGATGACTCGAGATCCGCGGGCTCTGCTTTGTCCCTCTCCCCTCCTCTTCCCTTCCCGTCTGAGGGCAAGAGAGTTAACGTGGAGACATTAACGGGGGAGAGAGGGAGGAGGCCCTGCCCTGTCATGCCGACTGGGCCACTTTCCCTCTGTTTTGACACCTGCGCGCACTGCCCCGTGCTCCTCTCCCTGATTTATCTCCCAATTAAAGGTTCAGCCTTCCTCGAGCCACCCGTGCTGCCTCCCCTTCCCCTCCACGGCTCGCCGCGGGCGACATCTCCCCGGCCACAGCGCGGGAGGTGATGCGTCCAGGTGCCCGCTTTTCGGCCCCTTGTGTTTCTCTTTCTTCCCTCCTTATCTGTGTGGACCCAGGGCCCCAGAGCCGGCGAGGGCCGGAGCCATGTCCAATGGCGCATCCTGGTCCGGGATAGCGAGGAGTGCTTCCAACTCGGGTCGAGGGAAAACTCGTCCAGAGAAGCACCTCAATTAAGTCTCCCCTTCCATTAAGAGACAGCAGCTCCTTCCCGTCGAATTTCTCTGGACTTGTTGTTTCTGTCAGGCTCTGGGATTCTTTCTTTCTTTCTTTCTTTCTTTCTTTCTTTCTTTCTTTCTTTCTTTCTTTCTTTCTTTCTTTCTTTCTTTCTTTCTTTCTTTCTTTCTTTCTTTCTTTCTTTCTTTCTTTCTTTCTTTCTTTCTTTCTTTCTTTCTTTCTTTCTTTCTTNATCTCTTTTTTTTCCTCTGAGAACAAGCGGCTCACCAGCACAGCCTGGTAGCATTGAGCATCTTCCTAACTTAACTGTGTCTTCCTCGTATCTATCAATCCACCTTTCTAATTAGACTAATTAGAAGATATGTGGAGTGTTACTGGGTCCATAGACTAAACTGCTTAGGGCTTCTGAAAGGAAAGATGAATGCCCGCCATGGGAGGTGGCCATTCAGAGGTACGGTAACAGTTGCTACATTTATCTCCTGCTATTGAAAAGAGCTCTGCTTAAAGCTCGATTAAAATGTTTGGAAACTAATGCCACCCTGGATCCCTCTCTAATTAGAGGGCCTGGATAGATCACCCTGAGCAGTCAAAAGGAACTCCTTCCCGGGCTTGGCTTTTTCTGTTCAGCAGAATTTCTTCTTTCCCCACAACCCCGCCCCCACCTCCGAAAGAGAAAAAAGCGGGAGAAGTGGTTTGGAAAGGAGAGAAGAAGATAACGGAACTATAAAAACGGGGGCAGAGAAATGGCGCTAGGCCAAAGTCGTTCTCCCCAGGCGTTATGTCCAGTCCCGGTTTTCCCGACGACTGGCACAGGCTCTTCTCCCTGGATTCCTTTTCAGCGGTCAGGATAGGTTAAGGTTGGGCAGCTCCTTCTCCGCTGCCTGCTGCAAGCCAGTCAGGAGCTCGGGAAAGGGGAGAGGCCCTCGCTATCCACCCCTGGCAGGCACAGGTGTGGAGAGCACAGCCCGGCTCCCTTCTTGCCCCGCTGCCCTCCCCTCCGTGCCCCGCCGGCCGTGCTCAGAAAGAGCAGCGCAGTAAAAAAGGGGAGGATGGAGGGTGGGCAAAAGTCACCCACGGAAAGCGACACCTTCTTCCCCCAAATACTGCCTGCAGGAAGCCGGACGCAGAGCAGCATTTTCCAACAGGCCTCCGGGCTGAGGGAGGGAAGGCCGGTTGGAAATCCCTCCCCGGGATAGCCGGTGCCTCCATCCCTAAACTGGGAACACCGCCGCGCACCTAAGTACGCACACATTCATTTCTAAGCGCCCGCGGAGTGTGCGGAAGGCCGCGGACAGCCCCCGGGTCTCCCCGCTCCCGGGAAAGGCAGCCCAGCTGAGCACTGCCGTGTCTGGCACGTCGCTAATTTGCGGCGCTGTTTCTTCCCTGTACGACAGAGATACATTTTGTTCTCATAAAAGCGAGTCAACGATTGGTGCTGACGGGGGAAGGGACGAGGAAAATGTTCTCTTCATTAACACAAGCCTGTTACACAGATTACTTAATTTACGGGACAGATATGACCAAAAGTGGCTGAAAAGAGCTCACACTCATGACTTGGCAGGCGACGAGCCCGCGGCAGCCGCCTCAGAGCCGGGGGAGCGCACCGTCCTTGCGCCGGCAAACGTCGGTGCCGCCGGGTCGGTACCGGGCTGGGGGTGAGCATTTCACCCCGTGGCCTCGGGTGATTACAGCGCACCAAGTATCGGCAGAGGAGAACAAAGTTGGGAACTATAATCATTATCAACATTATTATTATTATTATTATCATCATCATCATCATTATTATATTAATAACATTAACATCAACATCAACATCAACATCAACATCAACATTAACATCAACATCAACATCATCATTAACATTAACATTAGTATCTTGTATCTTCCTCCGAGCCTCTGGCAGGTGGGATGTCCTGAGAGAAAGGCGTACGGGGGTGGCAGGCACAGAAACCTGGTTGATATTTTCCCTTTCTTTCAAGCCTCCAGAGTCACCTTATCCTGAAACCCTCTGCAGGGAGGGGGACAGGAGAGAATTGGGAGGGTCTGTTCCTGCTCGCCCAGTGGTCAGGCAAGGTTGCCAGAGGGGGAAGGACAAGCTCGGGGCCCGGATGAGCCGGCAGGTGGGAGCGGGGTCGCTCCCGCAGTGTCCCCGCTCGGCCCGGGGCTGCTCACGCTGGATCATGTCTAATCCCAATGAACTCAACAGGACGAGTCCCAAGGACAAAACCGATCAAATATTTCCCTTAGGAACATACGGGGAGCTGCTCACGCTGTATCATGTCTAATTCCAGTGAACTCGACAGGACGAGTCCCAAGGACAAAACGGATCAAATACTCCCCTTAGGGAGTACTTTATTTATTTATTTATTTATTTATTTATTTATTTATTTATTTATTTTTAAATTTTTTTTTCCCTGCAAAAGAGGACAGATTTTTTTTTCGGTCTCGGAGAGCGCATCTCTACATAAAATGTTCTCAGAGGATCTCACCCCTGCTCCAAGGGGGGTCCTCGGGTTGTCATTTGGGAGCCACCTGCGGGACTGAAAGAGGATACCCCTCCGTCATAGGGAGGAATTTGCTCCTGGAGGACGGGCACGAAACTTTTTCACGGCTGCTGGGCCGCGCTGGATTACTGAGGGTGTAAGAGGGAGCACACACAGACACACACACACAAACACAAACACACACAAACACACATCCCCAAAAGGCAGGCTTGTCGCTTTCCCCTGCTCATGGGCTGTGCCCCTGCCTACATCCCTCCAGCAATCTAGGGAATTTCAGCATCTAGGGAATTTCATCACGAAATGCATGTCTGAAGGTGCCCAAGATACAACCAGAAAGAGTGCCCGGACTTCAAGGATCAAAGAACTGCATGACAGGCAGCTGAGAGTTTGCTGAGTTTTGCTGAGTTTTAGAGTTTCTTAATTTTAGTGTACAGGATCTTCCCAGGACCGCTGTCTGCATTTCTAGAGCCCAAGGATAGACCCTGATGCTGCTGACCTCTTTCTTTTGGAAAACAAGCAGACGAGGACAGAGCTTCCTGTCCAGACCCAGGGCAGCTGCAGCTGTGTGCCTGGTAGTCCATCGCAATCAGCAGGTGGCTGAGCTGTTTGTCTACACTTTAGATGTTTCGCATTACTTTCCTCGTGGGCGTTATACAGCAAGTTTCCTTGTTAGCACCGGGATTCTTTTTCTATTTTTTTTTCTTGTTCTTTTTCTTTCTTTGTTTTTTTAAAATAAATTTACTTGTGGAATTTCTGCAAGCAGCAGAGAGGCAGAGCTCTGGGATGAGAGGTTTAGCTGAAACCCGTGCCCTGACACTGATCCACTCCTCTGTTCCTTCTAGTCTGGGCTGTGCCTATGCCTCAGATATCTTTTGTGCAGTCGTGCCATTCACCCCAGTCTGGGCAAGAAGGCAAATGATGGGAGATTAGATGTTTTTGAGGAGGCAGCAGAGAAGAGAGAGGGGAAGGCTGAGGGTAGAAGAGGGGTTAGGCCTCTCTGAAATCCAGACCTCAGTGAAAACTCCATGCAGGAAAGGGGTACGGAGTCAAAAGCCACTCCACGGGGAAGATGTGTGGAGCTGTGGGCATTTCTCTCTTTGCTGTTGTTTCGTGGTATTTTTGTTTTGTTTTGTGTTTTTCCAGCGGTGTTTCAGATAGAAGCAGGTTGATGCCACCCGCCCCGCTCCGGGACGGCCTTTCCCAGGGCCCCGCGGTGGTGGTGGGGAGCGAGGGGTCAGGGGCTTCATAAGGGAGATTTCAGAGGGACAGCGACCCGCCTGAAAACACGCTCTCCTCGCCGTCTCCCGCCAAAGCACCCTTGTGATCTGGCCATCTCAACCAGAGCTTTCCCCAGATGCCGATGGCAGAGAGAGATAAAAAGATAATTGAGATAAGTATCTGTCCTTCAGGAATGGGAGTTATTAAATTAACACTCCAAAGTTTGCGCTATCTGATGAGTTTTGTCAAACATTATTTTTTAAAAAGACAGAAACAGAATTATGTGAGGTTTTGCCTTTGGCCGGTGCAGTGGAGCATAAGAAAAACATATTAACGCACCTCGTGGAGCCACGCAAGCCACTGCTGGACACGTACAGCAGAAGGTAAATAGATTATTTTGTTTAACAATGCTGACAGCTTGTATGGAGCAGAATTGGAGAGATCTAAATATTAATAGACTCATTCAAGTGGAGCAAAAGTTACAAATCATTAGCTGAAGAAAGTTGGCTTCTAGCCCACATTCTATAGGGGCATGAGGGAAGCGTGGTAACTGTGCTGTTGCCGGCTACAGAAGGGCAATTTTTGTATATAATTTATTTAGATGAAGTGTGCAGAATGTTTTTATTTGTTCTACTTCTAGCTGTCTCACCTCTGTGTGAACTCCCCAAACCCAGATCTACTCCAAATACTTCTGCTCCCCCTTCTGCACACTTCCCTCCAACGTGTTTGCTTTGGCAACTTTCATGTTCTTGCAAACAATTCTTCCAAAGATATCAATCACTCTTGCACCCAAAGAGAAATACTGTACACTCAAAGCGATGACAAAATGAAACATGTTTGAAGCAAACCATGTGTTCCAGTGTGCCAGGGATTATGTTATTTGTTCAGGGAATATGTTCGGAATTTTTTAGGCTTCTGTTACTCCTGTGATAGTAAATTTTATTGTCTGCTGTTAGGATTTATTAAATCGGAGACAACCCAAATACCTCTTTACACGTGGAGAGCTTCCAAAGGGGGAAGCCTACTCTGAGTCGAGCTGGGGGATTTATCGGCCCGCGGTACCGGGCATTGTGATGCTGTTCGGTCCGAGACACGCAGGAACCGCGGCGAGCGGGCCTGGTGCCGGCAGGGAGGAGCGGGAGGGCATGGCCTGCTCCCACGCGTGTCCATCGGGATCACGTCTGCCCCACGCCGGCCGAGGGAACGGAACCAGCCACGTCCTGCCAAGGAAATCCTCTGCCAGCCGCGGGCAGCGACGAGGAGGTGGGACCCGTCTGCTCCGCCCGTGCGGAGCCAGCCCGCCAGTAGGAGTGTTCTGGAGGCTCGGGAAGGTCGCATCCGCCCCCGGCCTGTGCATGGACACTGCTGCGTGCCTGTCCTGCCTCCTGTGAAATCCTAATTTCACGTCCTCATTTTGAGGGAGGCGGGTTATTTATCGGGGCTTTTTTTTTTTTTTTTNTTTCTTTTTCTTTTTCTTTTTTTTTTCCTTGTTTCTTTAGTTTTTTTCCTTCAGCCTTGTTGGCCAGGGAGCGAGTGGAGCGGTCCCAACGGGATGGTCACCATGCGGCTGCTCCCACTCGACATTTCGATGTTGTCGGGCTGTTCCCGAGAGCCCTGAGATCTGGGGATCATCCTCGCCGCTTTGGCCCTTCCGTGGGAGCCAGGTTCCCATCCTCTCGTCTCGGAACGGGCGGAGAAGGGTCTCCCAGCCTCGCCTCGCCTCTAACACGCACCAGTGCTCCCCGCCAGGTGCGGAATTACCCTTCCCAAGGCTGGGCGGTTCCGTGCCCCTCTCCCCTCTCTCTCCGCCTTTGCTGTGAGGGGTGCGCCGAGCCTCCCGCATCGTGTCCGGGGAGCTCCCGGGCCCGGCACCCACTCTGCCACAGCCCCACGAGCCGTGATCACTCTGCCTGTCCCCTCCGTGCGGGCTGGCTCTGAGCGCGGACCTTCCCCGTCCGGGCAGTTCCAGCCCCGCTGCCGCTGGCACTGCGCTAGCCGAGGCTGGAAGGCGGCACAGCTTTCCTTATCGCTGGAAAGCCAACCTGGTACCTGCACAGAGCTATGCCATGCTCCTGGCCTCTGGAATGACCGGCTGCATGTAACGGGTCATCGAGTCAGAGGCCATTAAATTATCGTGATTATTCATGAGCCGCTGCAGGCTCATTTTCCTGATTTGGCGTTGCTGACCGGAGTGAAAGTGGTAGTCCCTTGCTCCAAAAGAAGCAGAGGTGACCGGGAGCAGAGCTGCCGCACGAGGAACGCTCGGGTTTCTCACCAGGAGCGTATTTCAAGCACACAATACACAGGTTTCTCTGAACCCATCGTTAAACTTCCTCTGGCAGGACTCTTGCTTGGCCTGCGGTCAGAATGGGCAGCGACTGCTTCAGACAGAACAGGTCATACTGGATCCTTCAAAGAAAGAAAACAGGCTGTAGATCATTAGAGCAATAAGAAGGATTTTGGTGGCTTGAAATGACAGTGTCATCTCCCCACGTGCTCCGTGCCCGGTTGGAGGATCCAGAACAGGCCTGCTCAGGACAAGGAGCAATGGTTGAGGGGAGCTCTCTGCTTCCCCTCCAGGAGGACAGGGCTTCAGAGCATTAAAACTCCTCACGTTAATCGACAGTGCTAATCCAGGGGTGCGAGGTCCACATCCCCCCACCCCCTCTCCCCGAGTCTCCTCAAGGAAATAACATTTTTTAAGATTTCAGGGGGAAAAGCAGAGAACACATTTTTCCCTCTCCTTGAAAAATTTTTAAAACATCTCTGTGTGTGCGTGTGTTGACTCTGCAAGCATTAACTGTGAGGGATATCCTGTTCTGAAAGAGTTGACACTTTCCTCCTGTACACCTGGGCCCAAGGATGCTCGATGTCAGTTTCAGTGAGTTTTGCTGAGATGTTAGGTTGGTTTCAGAAGCAACGTCAAGCCGTGGAGCTGCCATAAAGTGACCATAAAGTGACCGTAAATGTCTTCTGTCAGTACAGGTAACAGTGAGGGCAAGGAGTGCCAGCACGAAAGATCGCTCACAGCTTAGGTCTCGACGAATTCTTTCAGCACTGATGAAAAACATAATGAGAAAAGTGCGTGCAAGGCTGTGAAACAACAGACAATGCCCACATAGCAACCAACAAACCCGTCAAAATGTTTAAGTAAAAAAAAACAAAAACAACAAAAAAAAAAAAACCCCAGCTTTGCAGGGGAAAGTAAACTACTGAGGATGTCACGAAAGGCCGGGAAACTTAAGAGGAGCCTTTTGGTGCTGAGTTTTGTCTCTTGGAGGGAGCAGGATCTGCTGAGAGGACCCCGACCCCAACCCGATGATGAGATGGTGGCAGCGGAGGTGACCCGAGGGTGACCACTGCCACCGTTCCCTGCGAGTGACGCAGAAAAAAGGGAAATCGTTTTTACTGGGAGCCGCTGTGCCAGGCAGCGGGAGAGCGGGCAGAGGCTGCTCTAGGCAGCTGCATTTATACCGCGGCTGCTCCTGCCTCTGTCCCTTTACTTGTGATTTTACCGCCCTCGATGCATTGGGCAACAGAAACGAGCGCTGGGGGCCTGGGGACACAAAAACGCCTTGTCGGGAGGAGATTGTCCAAACTGGGAGTTCCTTCCCGGGGCTGGGGTCCGAGCGCCCAGCAGTGAGAGGGCACCGTCCAGAGCTCCTCCAGGGTGGAGCAATTTGGATTATTGAGGGCTAACCCCGTCCCGGTTCGTGGCTTCTCCTGATCTTCGACGCGCAGCGCCCGCTTGGCCGCTTTAAACACGGCGAGGACAGCGACACCGCTGCATGTGAATGCCCTCGTTTCCAGGATACGACGACGGTATGTATCTGTTCGCGGGATATTTTTCCTGTTGGTCGCTGCTCGGCTTCCTTTGGCTCCGAAGAGCACATGGCAAAGCGCGCTGGAAAATGGAACGAGATCTATTCGCGACTGTTCATTTCATCTGCTAGGAAAACTTCTCCCGAGTGACTGAAATCCAGCGTCGAGGCAGAATAATCTCAACCACATTTGGTTTTATAGTAGATTAATGCTGCAGTCTATATAGCTGAACGGAAAGTCGAAAGCCAGCCCAAAACCCTTGTCAAAATAAATACTCATCAGCAAACATTTTGATTATTTAAAAATGCTTTAATAAGTGTCTAGAATTTCAAAGGAGGGAAAAAAATGACGAGAGAGAAGTGGCGTGTCAGCCCGAGCGCCACATGTCTCGCAGCTCATCCCCGAGCGAGAGACGAGAGGTTGATTACTCTGCATTGTGGGGGGTTGTAGGAATAAATCCATGGAGTTTTATTTGCTATTATCTCATTCAGCGGCTCGTAGGACACTCCAAGCCTCCGGCTAGGTGTGAGGATCTGCGTCGGGAAGGGCGCAGGTTAAAACAGGGGTTCCCAAACCATCTCTGTCTACCCAAAGCAATGAAGATTCATTGTGTGCGAGGCTGCGGGGGCTCGGGGTGCCCCTGGAGTGCTGGGGAGGCTCAGCTGTTGCCCCCTTTTCACCGGGAGAAGCAGCACCACGGCTCTTCCCCCGGCTGTGCAGGCTGCCTCACAGGCGATTTACTTTCTAGGGCTGCGACAAATAGCCCGGGGATTTCTCAGCTTTCTGATCCGCGGGGCTAGGAGGCTGAAATGTCCAAAGCTGGCACCGTGCAAGAACTGAAACCTTTATAAACTTGTTTCCCTTAAAGTCTTTATTAACTACCCCTAAGGACTATGGTTGCTGCTGCTTTTGCTCTTGCACGGCGGTGGTCTGGCACCTCCGCGAAGCACACATGCTAAACAGATTAACATGCTTCGGCTGACCCATACTTCACAAACCGGGGATAGAATTTCTCCAGCTCCATGTGGAAATTAACCTACATGTAGCAATGGTCAGCTGCAAAGAGGGAGTTCCCGAGCAATCCAAACAACCTACAGTTCTTTGTTACTTTTGGCCTTTCCCCTCCCTTTCCATGATTAAATATTTATTAGAATAGGAAACGGGTTTTTTTTTTATAAAGAAAAATAATAGGAAGAAAATCCCAACCCAACAACCTTCTTCCTCCCCCTTGGCCCCTCTTCCCCTTTCGCTGGGTTTATGCACATACTTGCAAGAGCTTTTTGTGCTGGAGCTTTTTTATTTGTTGTTTTAAAAATGCAGGGCTTTACAATTTTTTTTTTCCTAATCCGAGTTTCATGGTTTATTAAATGCTCTTGAAAGGCAGGTTAAATGCACAGTGTTATCAACGTTTGAAAGACTTTGGTCTTTGATGCCCCCCTCCCGTCATTTGCATTCAAAAACATCCAGATGTAGAGATGTTTGTGGGCAGTTGAGCAAGGAGTTTCTAGCAGGCGAGTCCAGCCACTTTCCTTGGGATAGCCTCTTCACCTTGAGCCTTTTCGGGATCAATCTGACACCTTCGCCCCTCCGCTGCGTGCTCCAAGTTTTCGGAGGGGAAGAGCAGCTACAAATAACTGTTGGCTTGTGTCACACGAGGCTGTCAGGGTAATAAACACACGGCTTCTCCCCCAGGAATTCCTAATCCTCCCTGTGTGGCTCTAGCCCTGTGGATAATATCATTACAGGACTAAACAAATAAACAGTCTATCCGAATCAAGCGGGAGGCACTGGGGACCGCAATTCCTCTCTGCAAAGATGATACAAGAAAATCTACGCTCACGGCTTGGAGAGGATCCAGTGGCTATGAATAGCTGCTCAGTTCTGAAGCACTGGCTCTGGGCTGGGAAATGGTTCTGACCCTCCTGCTCTGTGTTTGCTGCAATCAATGTGAGCTATTCAGGGCTGTGTTTTCCTTACTGTCCTCTGCTGGGAACATCAAGGACCACTAACACGTTTATGAACCCAGGCTCGGGGAAGGAGCTTTTACAGCGAAGTTGGAGAATTAAACCCTGTGACATGAAGGAGAGGTCAATGTGCTTCTGCCAACCAGGAGTTGGGCTTTCTTGTGCGATTTCCTGTTGTTCTGGCTGCTGCCTTGTGTTTGATAAACTCGCTCACACGCTGGGAGGCACAGCCACATTCTTCTTCGTCCTATAAAAAATATAAAAATTAAGGCTACTCTGTCTGCTATCAAGGTCCAACACATACAACCAAGACATTTTAATAACACTCTATAAATTCTGGTTTCAAGTTGCTATGAAAAACTTGAACAGCATATTGTGAACATTAGCACTTATATATTTTGTAAACACCCCCCCTGACACCTATATATCAAACTTTTCTTATGAATCTTGGTCCATGTCATAAGAATTCCAAATCCCTAGACAGTTAGCATCCTCACCCCCTACAATTGCTGATTAATAAATTGTATTTAAATGCAGGTTTTATTTTCTATGCACTTGTAAGAAGATTCAGTTGTCTAAAGATGTACACTTTGGGGGAGATGTTTTACTAGTCAGACAAAGTGAGGAATAAATTGTTGTGTTCTCCTCTGTAAAGTCTCTTAGCATGGGTTGTTCTGAAATCTGTATTCTACAACTACAAATATTGGAGATGTTTAGCTCAAATTAAATACTTCCTTTTTTTTTTCTTACAAACAGCAATAAAATAATCACACCCAAAGCATGCCCTAAAGCATGGGCTCCTATGGAGTTGCTCTCTTTCAGAATTTTTATTGATATTATCTTAGACTGTGCTGCAGAATTCTTCTGCCAGGAGCTCCATATCCTCTGTGGCTGTTGCTTCCCTGGGAGGTGCATGCAGGAGCTGACTGCTCAGGGTGCAATTTATGTGCTTGACTCCTTCTTGGTGCCCAGCAAAGGTTCAAGAACAACCACCCAGGACTGGGTGACTTCTGACTGCACTGGGAGTGCTTTGGATCACAAAGTGGAGAGGGAAGGACCAAAACTTCTGTGCTGTAGCTTGTTCTGTGATGTGACTGGTGAAGCAAGAAAGAGGCACTTAGGCTCCCTATCAGCTTCTTTCCCAGTGAAGTGGCAATTCCCCCTTCTTTCTTACCTTCCAGCCAAGCTCTGGCCTGTCTTGTTCCTGACTTTGATTTTGGTCCTCCCTAAAGCTGACTTGGCTGCTGAAGCAGATGTCCCCCTGTCTCTGTTGTTCTGCAGTGCTCCATGGAATGGGGATTGTTCTTGCTTTGGAGGACAAGTTCCAGGCATTTACTGGCAGTTTTAGTGACAGAGCAGGGAAGGGGGGAAAAGCAATGCCTATCTGCCCTTTCCACAGATTGGGATTTAGAGACAGGATCCCTTTCCTCAGCACACAACCATGCTGAACCTGGGAAAAATGAGCCCCTGATAAGCTAATTGTCAACCCCATCTTTTGTTAGTGCAGTGACAGGCAGAAACATTCTGGAACAGTTCTGAGGAGAGATCACAATTAATTTTCTTGGGATATGCTGAAAATAGGACTAAAATTTTTGTGTCATTGTCCAGGGACATAACTCATCTATTAAAACCAAGGGGTTAGCAGTTCAGACCACAGGGGAGGAGAGCTCAAAGAAGAAATCAGATTTATTCCCTTAATAAGATGAGTTCAGAGTACAGGGATATTTTCTTAGCATGGTTCCTTGCAGCCGTCAAATCACATGGGTGGTTTTAAGCTCTGCTTTGCCCTTCCCAAGCTGTGCAAGTTCCTAATGTTAGTCCAGACCTTCTTACTGGGGAGATTATTAGCATGGGAAAGCTATCACTGAAGAGGAGAGCATGCAGTTTTTCCATCCATCAAGTGCAAGGCAGGGGGACAGTAGTCAAAGGAACAAAGTTGCCAGAGAGTTGCTGGCTCCCACTGCCCTTTTCCATTAATAAACCCCACCACAGCATGACTGGCCCTGGCCTCCCTTCCATTGTCATAAAGCTGGAATCAAAGAACTTGACTGCTTTTACTGGCAAAGCTTTTGCTCCATCAGTGATGTCAAAATGCAGGAGGTGGCTGAGGGTTCAGTGGAAGCTCGGCACAGAGTGGGATTTCTGGGTGAAAGGAGCCTTCTGTCAATGCCCCTCCTGAGACACTTAGGTTTAAGGAAATGTTTGTACTGCTCTAGAAAAAGAACTGGCCGGGTGTTTTTCTTTTGTGCTTAGGTACTCTGAAAGGAATTCCTGTGGGCACAATTATCTCACATATGGTGAGTCAGAAACAAAACAAAACAAAACAAAACAAAAAAAAAAAAAAAAAAAANCAAAGGTCACTTAGATGTTTTGGCCCAGCACAGGAAAGGAGAAAATCTACCTTGGAGGATACAACTTACTTGAGGAGAGCTGGAAAACCATGATCAAAGCAACAGGAAACTGGGAACAAGCAGTGGCCCAGTTAAAACCATTGAAACAAATCCCAGTCTCTGCAACTATAGGAACAGGGTGTCAGCATTGCAAGTGAAACAGAAAAGGGTATGTGTGTACATGTGGTGAACTTCACAGGACTGTACCTACTGCATCCAACAGCTCATCTGGAGCACAACAGGAATTTGATGGGAAAGAGCTTGTTCACTACTGCCTGCACTGTTCACTGCCATTTGCTTAGTGGGATCCTATTTAGATCTTGTATGTGATGCTGCCCTTTGGCAAAGGTTAGAGCAAATTAAAGCCCATGCACAGAAGGTAAAGTAAAGATTTATCCCCACCCAGTCAAGGACAAGATGAAAACCTGATGACTTTGCTAAGGTTCCTCTGATAGGAGGCAAAGCAGAATCAAGGAGAGATGTTACTTTAGAAATATTACCTGTGCAGGGCAGTGGTGCCTACTTGAGTCCAGTCACCAGCAGGGATTTGTTCTTCTCCCATGAAGAAGTTTTTACTCCTTTTTAAAACACAAAAATTTCACAGTGCCAGGAAAATCTAAAACTTTAAAAAATAATTTTTAGCCTGAATTTAAAAATCCATTGTAATTTTGTTATTAATCAATTTTTTATTATGCCATAACTTAGTTTATTAGAGGCTCTCACTGACACTTTTGTTCATTGCTGGAGAATGGCCTGGCCAATCACTGTTTCTAGCTTGCTATATGGATGTAAGCCTCTTCCTGCACTTGAATTCAAATTTGCTTTATGTCTGAAGTGTTTGATTGCCCCTTCCTATTTAAACATCAGGACAAACTCCAGAACTGGGGAATATGGGAGCAAAGCCTCAATTTCTACAGCATGTCAGTGCTGGTCACTTTATCTCCTCCTCCATATGGGCAACATCATCAGGCTTTTTCCTGGAGGATGCTGGCTGTCTGCTGGAGCACACCTGCAAATCTGGGCTCATTGCAGGCATGGATGGATCAGGGACGAGGTCTAAGCCTGCTTCCTGGGCCATGCTATTTCATGGGAATGGGTGAAGCCCTCTAATCAGATCATCAGCAGGTACATAATATTCTGTCAGGACAGCTGGCCTCCGTGGGATCACACCCAGGATGAGGGGGTGTAAGGCCAGCATCAGGGAATCCTTGTCACTGGCCCTTCAAAGGACACAGCAGCATCCTCGGGTTTCTGCTCAGAGCAATGGGATGTGAGTCAGGCTACCCTCTTCTAAAGCTTCCCACAGAGCTTATGAGACTTGGCTGGTGGGGCATCTAGGGCCTGGTAGATTATTAGTTTCTCTGGCATGGTTTTCCCTTGATTTAGTCCTGGCATTGAGGGCAAATCAATAGATATAGCTGATATTTAGGTTGTCTACATTTTTAAGAATTGCTTATTTTGTTCTTTTCATGATGAGTGACAGAAAATCATAGATGTTTTTATTCCTAGAAAATATGAAACACAGCTGTCTCACTATTTCAAGTTTTAAATGTGTCCCCCACCAAAATAAAAATACACCCCCCACCCCCCAACCGAAAAAAAATATCCAGCAACCCCACCATAGCTTGTGCTCTCTAAAAGCTTGATGAAGGGAGCAAATGATGACCTGGACCATATGTTTGAGTGGGCTTCCCCAGACCCCTCACCTCAGGGTCACACTCCTGGGGTTTTGTTCTCTGCTGCCTGTGTCCTAGCAGGGTAGGGAGCCCAAGGTAGGACTTCCACTGCACCCAGTTACTGCAGCTGGGTGAGCAAAACTGCAGAGAGGAGCAGAGCTGCCCTGCTATCAGCTTCCCAGGAGATCCAGTGAGCTGCATAATGGTGTGCTGCTCGGGCTCTCAGATGGGATGTCAGTAATTATTCATAGTTCAGCTATGCCATCACAAAACCCTGTGAAAATATATCCCTTAGGTCCAGCTTATCTAATGCAAACTGCCTGTCACAAGGCTAAAAATCACCTCTGCCGTAACTGTATGGACAGTAGGGTGTGTATGGTCAGCCCCTTGTCACTAGGCTTGAATATGAGATAAAATAATAAAGCTGTACCTTTCTTTTGTCTGACAAGGATGGAGTTCTTTTTTTGTTTGTTTGATCCATTTTAGGAGTGTGATTATCTTTTTATCTCTGATCTCCTCAATAGTAAAGACCAGAGAGGACATGCCTGTTATTCTTTTAGTAATAACTACCTATTTTTATTCCAATAAATTAGTTTCAGACCAGAAGGAAAAAAACACACAAAAAAACCCCAAAAAACAACAACAACAACAACAACAAAAAAAAAAACCCAACCAACCAACCAACCAAAAAAACCCAAAACAACCAAACCCCCCCAAAAAAACCAAAACAAACAAACCAACTCCCCAAAACAAATAAAACAAAAAAACCCACCAAAAACAAAAACAAAAACAAAAAAACACCAAAAAAACCCCACCAAAACCTGTGAGCAATTAATCTGTGTAAATAGAGTATTTATAATGAAGTTTGTGTGAAGCAAAGTCTGTGGATTAATTCTTCTTCACTAAAGAGCACCAATTTGTAAGACATATATTCTCTCTATTATGATTACTAAACCTGTGTAGATCCACTAGAAATGAATTGCATATAATGTATAGAGATGCAACTGAACCCAAAATTTGCCTAATACTTCTGTGGTTGTGATTCTGATACAAATATTAATTCCTGGCTTGTAGAAAGCATAAGATTGTATCCTGCATGTAACTGCTGAGCGTGTGCAGAAAATTTGCACTGTTTATTTTTCTGGCATGGAACTCTCTTTTAGTATGAGATTACTTAATTGAAGAAAACATTTCTTGACATGTTGCAAATCAACATTTGAACCAAATCTTCTCCTTTTCCTTAAGGAGAGCATGAGTGCACTCTAGCCTGTTTAATCCATGTAGAGCTCAATGAATTAACTACTGAGGCATTTGATTGGTAAAGCATAATGTAGCACAGTGTGAAGCAGCTTGCCATCCGTTAAACAGTTTTGCTCAGCCAGATTGCTTTGATAATTATTTGTATTACAGGGGTCTTCCATAATTCCTTCAGACAGTCTCTAGCTCCACAGGCAGAGAAACAGCAATGTGGAGAGAGAGATTAGTTCAGACAGCACATGTCTTTATAAACACCTATGGCTGAGTCTTGCTGGATATTGTCCTTTGGGTATACCCTATATGAGCTTATGCCAACTTCAGGTATTTTTAAATATATATAAATTAAAAATATATAATTGCATGTATAACTATGAATATATATTTACTAGAATATCTTGGTAATAAGATTTATAGATTTGGAGCTGTGATGGGTCAGCTTCCTGGCAACAGGAGATATGAAAAGGAGCCAAATTTCTCGAGATCAGAAGTCTACACCATATTCATGCCACTGATGTTAGAACTCATTTTCTCTGAAATTACTGCCAGCAAGCTAACTACCTTCCATTTTGAGTTGTAAACAAACAGAAATATGTCACAAAATTTAGAAAATAACATGTTTTCACCTCCTGTCTCTAGTCACAATTTAGAAAATAGTTGGAGAGAGAGTGGTGATGCAAAGTAGGTCATTAAAGTCGATCTCAGGGTCCTGGGAGCATCCCTTGCAGAGTGTATTACCAAGACTTTCCCTGGGGAGCATTTCTGCCCCATGTTCACATTTTTCTGAAGGTTATCCTGAGAGTCATCCACTGTTGCCATTCAGTGGTCCCCTGAGTATGGCAAACTTGAGAGTTTGCTGGCTCTGGGAGGCCCTGCTCAGAGGGAGGTCCTGTCCACAACCTGCTGTGGTCCAGAAAAATTCAAAGCACCTTGTTTTGGACTGCTGTTTATAGGGTTGCAGGAGAGTGGGCTTTAGTCAGAGTAATTTTCCATCCTGGCAACAATTCAGGTTGGTAACCTTGAAAGTTTGATAATAAAAACATTATCCGCTTGGGTTGTTATTTAGGCAAGA
>WEIU01024807.1:19021-29590 GCA_013389925.1 Aegithalos caudatus
TGTAAAATATCATTGAAAAAAAGAAAACAGATGCAAACCCCATGCCATAAAATTAAATGAGCTTTTTAGACAAAGTATAACATACCACTTAGCTATTAATTTTTACTTCTACATCATAAAAGCCTAAGGCTAACCCTTTATATAGCTCTAAGCATACTGAAATTGGTTTCTGGAAGAAAACTCTTTGGTTTATTTTTGCTATATGAAATAATGTAATACCACACTGATTAAAAAAATAAACCACACCACCAACAACAAGACAAAAAGACACAATGAAGTGACTCTATGTATAATAAGATGGATATACTTTAAATAGTACTGTAGCATATAAGAAGAAACATTTTTCAAAAAATGAAAATAACTCACTTATTAAATAAACCCGCAAACAGAAAAATAAGCAATAAACTCTAACGTTTAGCTCTTCAGATTTTGAGCTGAAGTCTTCTACATGAACATCGGATTATTAGCTTATAGTCAAATCAGAATTATGGATCATCCCACTGAAATCAGGAGATTCTGTCTTTGATGCCAACAAGATTTGATTTTTATCCTTCATTTATACATTGTCCACATGCACTTTATTCCCAACATTTTAACATTTACTGGAGAGCGAAGACACAAGATAAACCTGCAAATGTGTTGATTTCAGCTCCCATATTAGACCAATTTAAAGGTACAAGCATATTTGTACACACTCCTACATTTTGTAGAGTACTGCTTCAGCCCTTACCAGACAGGTGTCATCACTGTGACCCTATGGAGAACTTGAGACTCAAGCAAAATCCTGCAGAGATGCAAGTAGTCACTCCAAGTAGCACCAATTATAGGAACTAGGTCCTGGGGAAAAGGGACAAATCATCATTATTATATCTCCTTAGGAAATGAAGTCTCACTTTGGTTATTCTCATCAGTGACCAGCAGTGGCAGTAGTGGGACTGTGCAGAAATTGTCAACCCTCACAAGGGTTCTAATAGATGGAAATTAAGAAATTATAACAATTCCATGGTATGGGGAGCTCTCTTCCCCCAAAGAATGTGGTTTCTTTCCAATGCAGTTTTTATGAATCACATTTCTCTTTCATCTCATTTAATCTTTGAGCTGTCTCTTTGACCTGTGACTACATTTGAAACTCTCTATAACATTCAGACCCAGCACAGTCATGGTGAAAAGATGGATATTGACACTGTCAACATGGAAATCCAACTCCTGCCATAGTTAGCTCACATATATTTCTCTCATGTAAAAAGTTTGCCATTGTCTCCTACTTTTATCCTACTGGACTAGCAGAATAGAGTTGAATTTTTTTTACAAATGATCTTGGATCCTCAAACTGTCACCCCATGTATTTTATGATGTGAAAGTAATAAAGAAGTTTCTTATCTCCTACACTCTATTCTGTAATTGTTGCCACTATGCCAACAAATCCATTTCAGAGTATTACTCTCGACACATAGACCACTTCATAATCTAAAACAAAATTATTTGATTGATTGCTTCTTATGTTTCTCCCTAAATGTGATTCTATCAGAAGCTGGTGATAAGAATTTTCTCTTGATAAGAACTGTGAACTTGGGACCAAGTCTTTCACATGCTGAACTTTTTCTATCAGTCCTTTGGATAATTCCTGCAGCAATCACTGAGGCAGTTCATTCTCTTTCAAAGACCCAGAGACAGGATTATAACACATCCACCTGGTATCAACTTAACAAAACTGATTATTTGTCACCATATGATGTGGAAATGAAGGCACAGAACCCAGTGAGCTTGAAGGCAGGAAAAAGAGAAAGTTTATTTACAACTTGGGTTTTATAGTTTTCCAGGGATTACCCCTGGATTGGAGGGAGAAGATACCACCTCTCCATCCACACTGGTGGGGACAAAAGTCCATTAAATGTCTCTCCTTGAGAAAGGAATGTAAACATAGATTATTTTCCTACAGAGTCCTTGAAAGGACTCTACTTCAACATATGAACATACAAAAAGAACTTTAGAAAAATCAGAAGATTTTAGAAACTCTCAGAAGGCTGTAAAAATCTGGGTAACAGTTATTCTTTCATTAAAAACTAAGAATGATAATAATATGAAAACATTACTTGACTTCTAGATCTCCATCTCAATTAGACATCCACTACAGCTAGGGTTTGAGGGTCAACAAAGCTACTTTGTAGCATGCACAAAACTTGAGTTAGAACTTTAAAAGTTCAGTGTTCCAATATCATCATTAATGTTTTTTATCATTGCTGACATGAACTAATGAAGTGCTAAACTAGACTTGTACTAATTCATATTAATCAAATTGTCAGTTTGGACTGCTTATCCTCTCTCCCATTTGATTTATAGATCTCATAATTTTCTTCATTCACAATTTAAGACATATCAGTAGCATATTAAAACAGAGTTAAAAGTCAGCTGGATAAATTCTTTAAAGTATTTTTAGTCATGATGTATTTTGCAATTTTAGTTAAAGAAAATCCATCTTGAAAGTCTCATTCTGAGCAGACAAAATTGAGAAATCAGTTTAAATGTTAAGATGGCATTAAGGAGGTTCAGTCCATCCTTCATCCAGGTATTTCCTTACTAGTATGAGGAACAAATACCCATCTTCCTGTCCCTAGAGGCTTGTAGTATGGTCTTACAGGCCCATAATAGAAAGTAAATATCATTCAAATCTTCTGAACATATTATATAACACACACAACAAAGAAGACCGGAGTAAAAATTAAGGTTGATATTCATACCAGTAACTAAAAATGGCTAATAAGCCTCCATTTTATTTACAGATGGGCAAAGTGTTTTTACAAACAGTCATTCAAAACAGAACACTAATTTATTGATCCACAGTTAAAATTGGAAAGAAGATAACTTTGTCCTCTGAGTACAAGGGTGGGTGGACTCTTAAATCAGACATATAAAGACAGAATATCTGTTATGTTAAATACTACATTGAATTATATCATAGAGAATAAGATCACTTACAAGTGGTAGGGGTATTATCACGTAGAACTGCTATGAAGTTTGAATTCATGGATGAATGTGAACTCTGGTTTCTCAGTTGAGCATCTTGTAGCTTTGCTATTAATAAATTATTCATTAGAATGTTGCAAACACAGTATTGGTTCTCAACAAGACTGTTCTGAATACATTTCCAAAGCAGGCAGTTAGGCCAGTGGCACAATTTCAAGTCAATACATCACTCAGGAGTAATGAAAGAGACCTCTTATTCTATTATTACTCTCCAATTACACTACTCCAAAAGTTAGTTAATTAGCAGCTAAGTATGACAGTTTCATCCTGTGATGGTTTCCTGTCTGTGAAAGGATATCAGTTTAAGTATGATTGCTAAGATTTGGTGTTGTATATTACAGAAATGGGCTTCAAGGCACTTGTAGATTGTCTTCTTGAGAACTCTTAAATGTTTTGCTGAATATGATCCAAAGAGCCTGACTTTTCAAAAAATGTGCATGCTTAACACACTTGACCTTAACACATGCAGTAGTTTTTGTAGCTTCATGATAATTATTTATATTGGTAAGAAAAAAGAGGGTTTACTAAGAACAATATAAAATGAAACTGACACAAGCACAAGACACAAGCAAAATCCTAAGTAGTCTGATTTTTTAGGCTGGGAATTCCATCTATATGGTACTGAAGGAAAAAGAGCAAAGGAAGGTAGGATGAAAGAAGATTTTAAAGGAACATACAGAAAAATTAGATAAATTATTTTAAAGAAAGTAGTAGCTGTATGACACATATGGAAATTAGATGGCAAGAGATACAACCTAGGAAAGACAGTGGTAAGAGAAGGTAAATATTTCAGGAAGTTTCTAAATGGTAGTACAGATTGCTTCTGCCTACCTGGCTTTGCTGTAAAGATGACTGCACAGTCATTTGATAGTGAGCAGTAAGTTTTGCACATTGTTAACAATGTAAACAAATATGTATTTGTAACAAGGTAAACAAATACATTTTTACATGAATCACTGCTAGATATAGAAGGTCACTGAAAAAACCAACTGATTTTAGTTTGAATGAAGCCTTATCAACCACATCAAATAGCAACACTAAGTATTGATTAGGATCAACTTCTTCTTGACAGTAAATTTGGAAATTGGAATTAACTTTTAAATAACGACTAGCTGAACATAAATTACACCTCTTCCCTATGGTCATCACATTACCACAGGTGATGCTCCCTGTATTTCATTTATGTAATTATGCAATTTACATTTGCAGAAAATTTCATCCACTATTTGTTGACTGTATAATAAATTAGCTTTTATAAGAGTAATTTAGACATGGTAATTGTTTACTGCATAATTTACAATATGCAGGTCATAAAGTGTTCTATTACAATTTTTTAAAACGATCAACTTAATGAATAAATAGAATTGAAGATGTTTCTTATATCAGGGATGTGAATCCTGAAAGCTCAAGTTTTGTGGATGTTCCTGGACAAAAAAAAATTCTTTTTATTTTACTTGACTTCTTTTGGTTTCTAACCTGGCTTAGAACGAAACATGAAGCTTCACCAGTGTTATCAATTTCCCACCAACTTAGAGTCAAAGCCATTAAATGCAAAGTTTCCTATAATCCCATAACTTTTGCTAGATTTTGTTTATTTTTCTGGTAATCTTGATTTTTTTAACATTATTAAACTTATTATCATATAACAGATAAAAAAGTCTGTATTAATCAGTCCAATTAAAAATGGCTTAAACCATGAGATTTTGAAATCTTTGTATGGTCTCTTCTGTGTTTTTTCACTTGTTTTGCAACAGTCCATCCTCAATTTAACATCAATGGCCATAAAACAGAAAACCTAAAAAGGCAGACATGAATATGATACTAAAAAGTGAAGCTTTACCTGTTGTTTACTGGAGAATATTAAAAACAACTTACTGAGTTTTCAAGAATTCACATATGTGAAACCTGTTTACTTTTGCATTTTTTTATAAGTAATGCTAATCTTTGGGCTCCTGACTTGGTAGATATTAGAGCTGGAAACTCTGTCTATGCCCTTTTTATCGTCTGATCATACTAAATTTTGTTGCTGTTTTTTCAATGCTTTCCCTCAAAATTTTATTTTAATAAAGCTGATTAGATATGTGATTTCCTAATAACTACAATTTAATACCATAGTATACTATCATATATCTTCCCTCTGATGTCCATTAAGGCAGCTTTTCCAATAATCATATCTCTGCTAGGAAGAAGAGAAGGCTTGACAAACAGAGGCTGCCCACAATTCTTTGCGTAGGTTTAGCTGTGATCAAATCTCCAAGTACAATTATTTTCAGTGTAAGCAAATGGGAGCTGAACTGTGCAACACAAGTGAGTGAGACTGAACACTGGACCCCTGTGGTGCAGTCAGACCTGATGGCAAGGGCTGGCTCAAAACCATGAGCCTGATATGCCCAGGTTGCACACAGCAGTTTTTCACATCTCACACAAAGAGGAATTATGCAGCTTCCTCCACCTTTACCTAGGACTATTGAATATCTGAAAGCCCATCCAACTCAGCTTGTATAGTTTTTTTCTGTCTAATGAAGATTGCCTGATCACTATTCTTTACCTTAATGACCTTTGGCCTTTATTCAAAATAGTGTTTAAGCCTACTTGAATTCCAGCAGGAGCCAGCTGACATACTGACTGAGAACACTTTTTCCCTGCCTGAAGTTTTGGGCTACTTTGAGGCCATAGTATAATAATAAATATAAGTAATAAAATATCATTATTATTTCATCAATCAGTAGCAGCCTGAAGAGTAAACCAATAAAATCTGTTATTCCTGACACCTCTAATTTTTTGCTCCAGTTACAGTTTTTAAAATATGTCATTCATCAAGCTACTGGATATTTCCAATTAAAGAAGCAGTCAAATAAGCTAAAAAGCTTGTTAGCTAATGTCTGACAATCAGCCATATGCAAAGCCTTACCAAAAGCAAGTGGCTTTCATTATTTCCAGTAGAGACTGAAAGTTACAGGATTAAAGAAATTGATTCCAATTATTTAGGATCCCATTCCAAGCACAAATAATAAATCAAACCATAAGTGGCATCAGTCTCCCTAAAATATAGCAATCATACCTTCACCACTGAAGAATTTGTGCTTAGCCATTGGCCATTTCTTTTTTCAGGGGGAATTTCAGATATGTGATGGAATTCCAGCTACTTGTAGACAGTCCAGCCACGTGGTCATAAATAGAATTTTGCAGCATGTAAGCTTCAGATGACTAAAGTTTGGTTATAAAATAACACCCCATATTGGGAATTTTTTTTTAAAGTTGAGTGGTTCCTTTTATTCTCTATATATCAGCTTCCTAATGGCTTTTCAACAGTTTGAGCCATTTTCTAAAATTACCACAGCTGCTTCACATTAGTTATGGGGTTTTGTTGCTAAGAGACCTTCTGCTTGCTAAGTCTCACTAGATCCCTAAACTAGATTCTTTTTGTTGTTGATTGCATATTCACAGCAAACACTATGATGAAACAAGAGTTGGTATAACTTTTCCTTCCAAACACAAAGGGTTCAAAGGGTGCAGAGACTTTTAAATTGCTGATAACAGAGCTGTCTTACATAATGCTGCCTCTGCCTATTGACTAAACAAGTCAGTGTTCTGAAGACTTCAGTATGTTTTGAATAGTCCCCTTCTTTGTTTTTCATTGCATGTTTCAGAGAGCTGAATTTTATATTTGCTTTACTGTTTTGACAATAAATAAGTTTCCATTAACAAACATATTTCAAAATAGAATTCCTGAATTTCACCAGTTCACGAGGAACGGGAGGTAACTTCTACAAGAAGGAAGTGGGACATATCTGAAACCAGAAAGGGCTGGTGGACTCAGTTCACCGACATTCTGTTCACTGAGCAGTCACTTCCATCCCAGTGGTGAATACAACCCATTCTGTGTTACCATTTAGATCTGATCACAGTTTCATTCCTTGAACAATGAGGAAACAAGGTAAAAATCAACAGCAGCTAGGTCCCAGAAGGAGTAATTAAACAGTAGTCCCTATTTAGAACAATCATGGAAAGTAAAGAGAGAGAAGTCTGTGATGGAAGTGAGTAAGGACTGACAGGAATACTTGCCTCAGAAACGTAACCAGGACAGAAATATAAGCTGGAGTAGACTAGTCATGAAAGAGGGAGTGAATCACAGTATGTACCTGAGAAACACCCAAATGTTGCGCAGTCTTTTCCTTCATGGCAACTCAGGCCACCACCTCAACTGGACAGGGATGGTGACTTCCAGCTGAAAAATCAGATGGTGTGTGACAAAGAGATGCTGGGCTGCCAGCTCTCAGTTCTGGTGATGGAGAGCAGAGAAAGGTGATCCATGGACATATCTGCAGAATTGCTCTCAGGACAGGAAAAGAAACAACACATGGGACTTCTCTGGATAACATTTCCCAGAAAGAGGAATGACAAAATTAGGAATGGTGGAGGTGGGTTTTATTTCTGCTTTTGACATCACATCACTGAAGACTTGGATTTGTGGTTCCAGAGGCACAGCATTTGGTCAAGGAGAAAAGGAACATGGAAAGGAACTCTCCTTTTCCATGGAAAGGAACATTCCATATTCCTTTTCTTCTTGACTAAATGACTGTTAACAAGGAGTTCATTGTCAGGTAGCTGGGGAGCAGGAACACCAACAGGGTCCTTGAGAGGAATGTCCAGCTGATACCTGTAGACAAAGCAGAAAAAAAAGTTAATTCAGAATAATTTTGTATAGGAAAAGTCTTGGGTAATACTTTGATTAGGAAATGAGGTGTTTAGAAATTAAGTACAAAAAAGGAATATCAGTGGTTATTTCCATGAGGAAATTAAGCAGGTTGAGCCCTCATACCCATATTTTCATCTCTGTGCAACAAAATATATCAAAGAATGAGAGATAAAACATTTTTGATATGTAGTTTTAATACTCCAGAGAGCTAAATCACCAAGCATTTCACTGCTTTATAGTTAGCTGCTGAAGCCTTGTCCTTAGGTAAAAAATTTCAAAGGTTTGACATGACTGGAAAAGGAAAAAAATAGAGTGTGAAAATGGAATATAATTACTAACATATAAAAACAAAGGAAAGAGTTAGACTAGATATGAAAGAAGACTCTCTGGTGGTGAAGATTATGAAGCATATTCCATAGAGGTGGAGCAATCTCCACTATTTGAGTTTTCTCAGGATAAGTTTGACAAAACCTGTTGGTAAGGTGGAGCCACAGACCCAGTCTTACAGGGAAGGAACAGTCTTCTTCAACAACACATGACACTCTTTCACTCCTGACAGAATTTCTTACAGTCCAGGAAGAGAAACACTTAAAAGAGACTCTAAAATCTGCAGGATTTTCCAATTCTCACTTACTTGGAAAGGCTGTCACTGCTGGGCTGATCTCAAGTGTTACTGTAGAGGTAACCTGTGCATGTAAGCATAAACACATGCATGGTAATCAACTTCAGGTACCACGACCAACTGAATACAGTGGAGTAGGAATTGTCAATGTCATTAGGTCAGAGTACTTCACAGCCCTTATGAAAATGAAAGGATGTACTCAACATTAAGTAGAGCTTTTCTGTTTCAATGCTATATTCACTATGTTCATGGGAATTGAATTATGTAATCTTAATTGTTTACTTGGAAAATAAAAGCTATGCTGGTTTTGTTGGTAAATAGGAATTCATGGATTCCTGACTCTTGGATGAGTTACATAGTATTTGGCTATGCTATGACATGTAATGTTGAAATACAAACTCAAGATTGGTCTAGCCTGGAATAATGCTTCAACCGCTGGGGAACATGATACTTTTGTAAAAACAGTCTTGCAATTCAGATAATGATATTTCCACTGTATTATTTATTTGTTATGTCTGACAGTGAACTTGGCCTTTTAGAAGAAAAGCTAAAAACTTTTTCTGCCCTGGGACTACATAGCCTTAGGCCCCAGTCTTAGAAAGATTTATGTTTGCATAACTTGAGCAATCTCACTGGGATTTAAACATAAAACTGAATTTACAAAATTGGTGCACGTGGCCAATGAGTGGGATTACAGTCCAGAACATGGAAAGAAGAATGTAACATGGCATTAGTAGTTTGACCCACAATATAAGTGTTCAGTGGAGCAAAATTAAAAGTTTTCATGCAAGGAACTTATTTTCAAGACAAGATAACCTGGAAGACTAAAAAACAGGGATCATAGTGGAATGACCAATAAAAGAAACCTTGATTTTAACCTTACCAACCATCAGTTACAATCTCTTCAAACATTGAATGTTTTCATTTACAATCATGTGCCAATCAAGAGGCATGCATTGCTGAACTGTCTGGTGAGCTCATCAGTCTGGATCATGTGAAACGCTCTTCTTTGAAGGTTTTTAAGAATTCATTTCCTATTCTGTTGCCACAGATTGCCTAAACTGAATATTATCTCTCTAAACTTACCTATAGACAGAATGTCTAAACTTTCTTTGAACATTGTCAGCATAACAGCGAAATGTTCAACTGTACCATATGCATCCAAACAAGAGAGTACATAATATCAGAAATGACACTTTATTTTTTAACTTTTATTACTCTTGTCTTACTGAACTTGAAATCTTCTCCCTTTTCACTGATTTTTATGGAAAAAAGACTTTAAAAAACTGCATATTATTGCTCAAAATGTCACTAACCAGAGTCACATTTTAAAAACTATAAATGAAAAATAATGGTATCAGCCATATTCACAAATACTTGAATTCTGAAGACTTCCTTCATGGTACACAACACATACAACTTAAATGGTATAAAAGGACTGAAAATTCAGACTTTTTCCACAAACTGTTTTATCTCTCCTTTTGCTATGTTGGTACACAGCAGATGACTGAAAAGACACAGCCTTGAAATATTTAGCAGTTAAGATCTGAATTCCCTCTTTTGCAGAACCTGGATCTCTCTGCTACCAATCAGATCTCCACAAAACATATACAGAAAAAAATTGCCTTTCACTGTCCTAGGTGCTGTCAGCAGGGGCAGAGTGGGTTCACCTCTTTCTCCAAGAGAGATCTGGAGAGCATCATGAGGATATTTTCACTTTTATGCAACTTAAACAAGCCTAATTCCTTGTTAGATTTTAAAGTAAGAAAGTAATTATATGGAATAAATAAAGCAAGGACTGAGATGGTGAATTATTAGGCAGCAGTTGTCTTGAAGTAGGAAATTGAGATAAAAATGTAAGTCAAAATATATAAAGAGATATCTTTGCATATTTTCATTACGTTCTTGTTCGTTTGTCCCTATAAAGACAAACACTTTCTTTTTTGCCAGTGGCATGAAGGGAAAATTAAAAACAGAGCTTTAAAAGCTTAAATTACAGCCAGATATTTTTAATAGTACCCTTACTGTTGTTGTTTACATAGTTTAGGAACTTTCAGCTATTTGCATTCTATTTTAATTGGAGAGAAATCAGAGCAAATCCTGTTTGAGCAGCTTTTCAATCTGTGTAGAAAATAACAAGTGAGAAATTTTTTCTAATATGTAATACTGGAAAAACATATTAAATCTCACACAATATTACAGCTGAATGACAAAAAAAAAGAAA
>WEIU01024807.1:46843-133103 GCA_013389925.1 Aegithalos caudatus
AAAAGTCAAGTCAGATGGGCCCATTCTTTGTACTGCTCCCAAGCCCTATCAGAAGAGTACTGTACAAAAACAAAGCTTGGTGAAGAGGAAGCAGCTGCAGGGGTGATATAGAGCTCTTTCTTATAAACAAAGAGCACCAAAAATCTGTTTGAGCATGAATATTAGATTTGCTGACTTTTGCTGACATCACCACAGGAGATAAACATATTACAAGGAGTGGAATAGCTTGTTGCTTGAGAGGTTGCCAGATGTGATAAGTGAATGGCAAAGTGGCAAATGAAGACAGGGTGCCCATCCTGACAGTCTCAGCCGTAGCTGAGAGTTGTGAGTTGGTGAAGTGTTGTAGTGAGCGTTACTAGGCTGGAACAAGTGGATAAAAATGAACTATGAACCTCCTTTTTTCTAATGGCGAAGAGCTAACAGCTGCTTCCATCTGGGAACTGTGTGAAAGTGCCTTACAGCTGTACAATAATAAACAGCTAAAAACTCTGCACAGCCCACTGCTCCATTTACATTCTTTCCCAATCTTTTCCCTCATTAAACAGTAATCTTCCTCCTAATTATATTTCATCAATCTGTTGTTTATGGAACTCTAGATTAAATGGCAAACATATTGAAACAAAAATAAACTTATAATTAGTTGTCTTCTACTCACCCCTCCTGCCTTTGTATTAGCAAGTGCATCATTATCAGACCCCAGGGGTTTGGTGAGGCAATCAGTTTACATGGTGCACTTTTGGCAGCAAAGAATAAAAAAACATTTGTAGCTGCATAATATGATTTACCAGCCCTAGGGCTCCAGGGTCTACACTTCCATAAATATAAGTGACAAATTATCAATAAATCATTCCCCGGTCTACCATATTGCATAATGTTTATTGAAACCCAGTTCTAATAAATATAAAAGTCACCTTTTTTATCCAAAGCATGAGAAACAAAAATGACAGCGATTACAAACAGAAATGAAAAATGAGAAATAAGTCCCTTCACAAGCAAGGAACCCTTTATTCCCTAGCATCCTTAGTGCCTCAGTGTTGTTGGCCTCTAAAATCTGCCTTGAAGCACATACAACTTTCAAATGGTGATTTTACTCCTTGATTATTATAAACATTGTTTTTCAGGGCTTGTTTGTCACACTTATCATTCTCACATCTGGTTCCCAATCTCTGAAGAAAGTCAAGTGCACTTGCAGAAGCAATATAATTGGTAAAGTTCTCCCAACTAGGCCAGTTGTAGACAAGCTCAGCACACCGAGGCCTGTGCCCTGGAACTGAGTTTGTTTGGTTTATTGCAAGAAGTTATTTGAATAGTGAAACAAAGGGAATAAGAAAATATTTGCAGATTGTTTTCGTTCCTCATGTCTGTAAACTGAAAACGACTGCTTGAAAGAGTTATACTTGGTTTTTGGGGCTTTTACTCTACTTTATGATGACAAAAACTGGACTAAATATTTCTCTAGGATGTAAAAAGCCCTACAGAATACTGTTTCAAGAAAATTGCTCATTAAAAAATTTAGATTTTATTGCATTTCCCCTCCACATTAAAAATAAATCATATATTTGCACTTCTTGAAACAAATTTTGGTGATCTCTCAGCTGTTACAGGTGGTATTAAAACATGAGATTATCCTATTCCACCATTTTCAAGCAGGTCAGCATCTGGAAGTAATTTATGCAATTATTTGCATAATAATTTATTAGACTTATTTATTTAGACTTATTATTTAGAAGTAATTTATTAGACTTCTGTAATAATTTTAAAAGTCAACTTAAGTCTTAACTGGAATTTTCTGTCCTTTTTTCCTCTGTAAAAAAAAATCAGACACCCAGGCTAAGCTTAAGTAATATCTTCTCTTTAGAAATATTTCATTTTCCACTAATCTCCTGATTTTTTTTTTGTATGTAATCACAGCTGTGTATCATGAAAGAAAAAAAAAAATTTAAAAATTTAAATGTGCTAAAATATTTCATTCCCCTTACTTAAATTTCTGTTAGGGATATGCTGTCCAGTAGGACGTAGGGTGACCATGATGAATATACACTCTACGTGTTCAGAGTCACATTTTTGCTGATCTATAGAAGCATGCTGACTTGGGGAAAATGGTATTTTCCTTGTAATTTTGGTGGAAGTTTTGTTTGTAGAGCCCTGTAGGACTGGACCCAGTGGCTTCCTTTCCAGATTAGACTGTATTTGTGGGTCAGGCTGCATGATTTTTGTCGATGTCCTTCCATGCCATGTTTTGAAGACAGGGCAGGCCCATGCAGTGGTGTGGCTGTTAGTGGTGTATGACAGGGCGAATATCTCTTTCTCAGAAGTTCTTAGAGCATTTTGGAGGAAATGGTTCATTTCTTGTAGTTTTAAGATCCTATCTTGTTGGCCCACTGGAATAATCCTGACCAATTCATTTGTTTTGTTCCAGTATGGAAGGGTTATGCATGAGAACCTTAAAAAATTTTGAAAAGAATGAACACTCCTGACATTATAAAACATTAACAAAACTCCTCTGTTTTAGAAATGGTTCTTCCTCTGGTACTAAATCGGGGTGATACATACCGAGCTGGCAGCATTCAACCATGTTTATAGCCAGTGTTTATAGCTTGTTGCCCTGGCAAACCTTGACCGCCAGGACAGCAAAACCAATCTAAAATTCTCATCCATAGGAATCCTCATCCATGGGATCCAATGAGTTCAGCCACAGTCTTCTGTGGCAGCATATCCTCAAGTCCTGCTGGAGGAAGGAGTCGGGATTTAGGCACTCAGCCTACTGGAGCAGCAGCAGCCTGGATCCATAGGAAGGAAGCAGCTGCTGAACAGTCATGAGTTGGAAATTTAATACCAGATCAACATCCCACATTCAGTGGTGAGTAAGGAAGTGGAAGAAACTGAGACCACTGAGCTGACAAGCTATTTCCATTCACAGAAGCATGATGTAAAGAGAAACTTCAGAAATCTGGATTTTCAAATAAAGTCAAAATATAAACGGACGTGTATATCCTGACATAAGGAATGACATCTGTGAGAGAGTTTGAGCAATCTGCATAAGAATATCAGACTAACAGTATCAGATGATTTTCATAGATTTGCATGCCAGAGCTATTGCTCAACCTTCATATCTGTCTGATTTCATATGATATGCCCTAATGAAGTCATAGCCTGGAACTAAGTGTAAAAAAAAAAAAAAATTGTATTTCAGATTGATCATAATTCCAAATGAATCTGGCCAAAAGCTAGTATTTCCATAGGAAAAAGTAGACTTGTCTAATCTGTAACAAGAATATTGCAGCAGTTCGAGATAGGTATTCTGCTTCTACCTTTCAAGGAAAGCCCTGAAAACATTGTTGAAAAGCTAAAAAAAGAAAAAAGAAGGAACAATTAATCTACCTCTAAGGAGGTCATCTTGCTATAAGTGAAGGAACCCATAAAATACCTGGGCCCCGGGAGTTTTTCAGGTGATTAAATGACTGTAATAAATATGACAGGTACTTATTTTCTTTCATGGATACCTCAGGTAGATTTCCTGAAATTTTTCTTTTTTTATCATAAGCAAAACTGAGCAATACACATTGATGGTTTTAATTGCAAAGATAAAATTAGACCTCATACAAAACTCTGTAAGTTTTTACATGTTTAATTATGAATTGAAGAAAATTCCTGCCTAGCAAAAAGCTATGTGTTATTTATATTATCCACCACTTTGCTGTATTTTGCTGGGTTTTTAATGGATTGCTCTATGTTTTTTGCTCTCTCTATTGCTCAGAGATTTTGCTGTTTACTGAAGGAGCGGTGTTATCTCATGCTTTTGTGCAATGATCTCAGAGCTATTACAGAAGTCACCCTATAAAACTCATTCAGTTGATTCTAATATGCTGCTCCCTTTCTGGTAGGTTATGTGTTAGCTTTAGTAAGAGACGTGTTGACACTAATAACTGAATTGTTAATTTCAAAACCAAAAAAAGCAAAAGCTATCAAAAAAAAAAAGATGCATGAAACCAACATGAAAAATAATTCATCCTCACCTGAAGGTCTAAAGCCATGCAAAATTTTCACAAGGACTTTTAGTCTTGCTGCCTGATTGCTGGCTTACAGCCCATAAAATCATACTAGGATTGTGCTTGATGCTCAGTAACTCATCAAGGGGCTACGTGCAATGGTTACATTTCTAACAATTCCTTTCCCTGATTGCTCTCTAAGATCTGTTTCTCCATTTGGAGCTAATGCCAGAGTATTGTTTATCATTTAGCTGATCATACTGATATGACACATCTATTTTAATACTGCCTGTATGTGTATTGATAGCAAGCGCTAGCCCGCCAAGAAACAATTAGGCACCCTGTAGTGTAAGCACCCCAGTCCCATTAACCTCAGTGGATGACATTTGTGTCAGAATAGAAGGAGAGACTTTGGCCCTGAACTTATCAGACAGCTGGAGTGTATTTTTGTCTTTTTTCCACAGTGTCAGTAGACATAACATAGGTTTTGCATGGGTTTGCATAAATCCAGTTAGAAATGAACACATTACTCTCTACACATAATATTTTTCCCACATTTTTGGCTACAGAACTACTTTCCAAAAGCAGTGTTCAACTGATATAAGCTGAAAACAATTTTAAGATTTAGCAGTACTCCAGACAGGTCTGTATGCACAGGTAGGCTCAGCTAGCACACCATGTCTGCTGCCCAGACATGACACCCAGGACAACAGGAAGCTCTAGATTTGCACAAAGGTCATGGGTTTATCCACTGTTCATGAAGATCACTGATAACCACTATAATATAAGAAATTATGCCCAGCTCAAACTGATGTAGGGACAGTGAAATATACCTATCCCTGTGATAAACCACATGAAGGTCAGTCACAGTATTGAATAATGAATTCTTGATATTATGCAAATTGCCCTTGAATGTACCATAATCTTGTGTTTGAATGCAAATTATAAAATAATTTTAAGAGTTCAACCTTCAACCATTAATGGGACATTCTTCTCTTTGTCACATTTTGTAGGACTGCAGGTGCTAAAAGTGAAAACTTGTAGGTTTGGTTGTTGTAGGATTGGTTGTTGTGGTTTCTCACTTCCACTGGTGGCATTGCACTCAGTAAGAGACTGCGAGAAAGGGACTGGAAATGGAGATCTCAGGGTGGAGCACCTATTGCCAGCCAGTGGAAAACCTTTGGCAGCTTGACTTTTTTTATTGGATCTTTCTTTTCAGATTAAATTCTTTTCTGTATCCCTGTGCAGAATTTTTATTGGCCTCTCATCTCCAAGACCTAATATATCATTGTATACATTTGGTCTCAATAATAGTTGAATGGTAAATATTTTTTCTCTTAGCATGTTCTTCACAAATTAGCACAATTTTCCACTGTCATTATTTAGTTATCTGTCTCCTTAAGAGCACTAAGCATTAACCCACTAGTCTTCTATGCTTTTCTGGAGAAGTAAAAAGATGCATATGAATTTTTATTTCATTTTTAAGAGTTACCAGGGAGTTGCATTTATGTTAGAAAACATGTTTTTAATCAAATCTCCCTTGAAAATGGAAATTCCGTGCCTGAGAGATACATGTCAGAAAACTCACAAGCTCCATGTACTCCCAAGGTATTTAACTCAGTTTTTCCTGTGTTCACATAGCAACATTTTCAAGAAAACAAGATGTCTTTCAGGTCACTTTATTCCTTACTTCTTAATGATTTTAAGAAATTATCTGCTTAAACATGTTTGTTAGATTCATAATATATTTTTCCCTCCTATTTATCCTACAGTAATCTCTGCATTGAATACAGCCTATGAGAGAAAAAAAAATCTTCTTTTTTAAGAAAAACAAAAATATCCTGTAACTCCTGTTTAAACTGCTCCAGACACCTGGTTTTATACTGCTGTACATTAACATTTCAGGGGCACTACTGAAATAATGATTATCCTGCAGCAATTCTGTTGTCTCAGAGCTCTTGAAAATAGAGGATTCACACCTATGCCCAAGTTGTTGCACCTTAAAGAACTGAACCGTATCACAGAAACTAAATGTGTATATTTATTTAAACTCTGGCAAATACAAGGTACTCCTGTGCTTACTAGTCCTACTATGTCCACTGTCCTAAAATAATTCCATGTCACCTGCAAACTGTCACACTTGTTCTTGGCCATCATCCTGACCATTTTAGCAGCAGAGGGATCAATACAGAGCCCTGGGGGAAAATATTCCTAACATTCCTCACAGGAAAAAAATCACCACTTATTCCTACCCTTTGTTTCTTATCATTTAAGCAGTTGTCACTCAATTGTCACTATATGATAAGTCCTTCCCTTTGACTCTGTAAGGGCACAGCTGAAGTGAAAGTCCATCTACCCTGTGCAAGCTGGATTTACCCTTATTCACATAGTAATTCATCATTCTTTCAAAGAACCTTATTGCTCTTGCAAATCATTTCTACATCTGCAAAACTTACAAACTCTTCCCCAAAGCATAGTATCCAAGTATCATATTCCAATATGTTCTCTATCAATTTATCTAGGCTTACATAAAGACATCTAGAAATAAAATTCTGTTTAATATCTGATGGGATAGCAAAAGTTTGTGTCGTATTCTCTTAGTGTCTGTTCTAGTTTCATCCAGGACACAGATAATTTTTTTTACAGTATCCAGGTGCAGTGGCACACACCTCTATTCCAGCAGCCAGGGATGCTGAGCAGATCACTTGCTTCCACTGGGCTGCAGTGGCTGTGCCAAGTGTGTGTAACCAAGACTTGACTGCTGTTTGGTACCATCTTACACCATTGCCCAGGGCTGGGGAAAAGGGCCTCCCATTTCCCATAAAGGTCTTCCTTTTTCCAGTCAGGACAAAACATGGTGTGGTGGGGAAGAGCTGGTCAGTATTTGTCCTGGCCACTCCTTATAAAGAGTTCCTTTGTCTTATTATTTTTGTTATTGTTATTGTTGGTGTTACTGTTCATTTTCTTATCTCACTACTGTTCCCAGTAAATTATTCTTATCTCAACCCATAATTTTTGCCTCTTTGTGCCTTCAATTCTCAGAGCAGGAAAGGGGCGAGGGTGGGGATACTGAGCAACATCTGGTTTGGGGTCAGTCTCAGGGAGAAGGGACAGCACTAAATTGGGGAGTGCCATTCCTAAACCACAACACTATTGAAGCAAATTTGAGCAATAATTAACAATTTGTAATTACATGTATAAGAGTCTCCTATCTTTGACAGTCTTGGAAATACTGTTTAGATAATGAAAATTTTTTCTTCCTTAATTTTTCATTACAGAACAGACTTCTCCAGCTCATGTTTCAACTGAAGATAGATCTTCAGACCCTTCTTCAGTAAAGAACAATTTGTGTGTACAGTATTTTCTGTAATGAATACTTGCAGAAGGAATTCACTTTGGTCCTTGCAGTGACTGGGATTTCCCTAGACAGTTCCTTTCATATCAAGATCATCCAACATTACCAGCTTCTTTTTGAAAGGCTTTTTTCTTTGAATTTGCTGGAAGGAATTTTTTATCATTAGCATTTTTTTCTTTTAGCCAGTTGCTTAACAATTTTTGGCTTGTCTAATGTGGTGTCTAAATGTGATTTTACATTTAAGACTGATTTTACTTTAAAGAGCTTAAGAGAAATATTTGCACATGAAGATTTTGAAACTATATATATTCCATATCAGAAGCATTGATTTTTGTTTCATTTAAGCATGAATTAATGGAACTTAAAAACTGCGTTAAAGAATTTGGCAATCTCTTTATAGTGTTGGGCATTATAGAAGCATAAGAATTTTGCTGCATTATTCAAAAAGGGCTAAAGACACTTGAGATGGAATTCTCAGAACTCCCTTAGCCTTGAGGTTTAAGCGTATGGAATACACCACTCTGCTTCTGGAATAAAGTTGTTCAAGTATGTAGATTGTGTGTCTGTCCTCAGCCTTTCCTGCTTACTGTGCTTTGAGAAGCTACACATAAATTCAACCAGTGTATGACCATTTTCTTTTACTCTCCAAGATGTGTATTTTTTTACTCTCTCATTGTGTATTCTGAATTCTGCTTCAAAAATCCTTAAAACATGAAATTGTGGGCCCTTTTGTCTTTTACTAGGTCATTTAATGCTGACACATTTTCTCAAAAATAAAAACAGAAATCATTATTTGACTTTTTCTATTATTGTTCTGGTAAAATAATTTCTTCTAGGTGTTTTTACATACTTTAAAAATAGAGGTTGAGCTTTAAAACTATTTATGCTTTGTTTAATCATATAAAGAATCAAAATATTACAGGCAACACAAGCTCACCATAACTTGAATTTAAATTGTACCTTTGCCTCCCTCCTTTCTATATGCTCATATCCTCTAAATTTTATTTTGTTGTCTCTGTCCTACTAACTAACCAACAAATGTGTCTTATTCTTTTTCTTGATTTTAATTTATATAAAATAAATTTGTTTATAAGTCTGTTTTGTTTTCAGATGGTTTTATTTATGAGTGGGGGTTATGTAGCATCTTTTAGCAGCTCTGTCATGTTGGAGCAAGAGGTATTTTTCGTTAAAGAATAGCTCCTAATTTATTGCTTGTACAAGGACTTGCAAATACTCTGGAAGAGGGGGGCAGAATCAGCTACTTGTAGATGTTTTCATCTCTGATTGGTGGCAGTGACTGCTGAGGGAAGAAGAGATCACAAATACAGGCTATTTGAAAGCAAAGAGGAGGTGCTCAGTTGTATAAGTAGAGAGAGTGGGCTGCACAAAAACAAAGCAGTCTCCTAAATTTTCTACAGCACTGTGCCAAAACTTGGCTTTAATTATAAACATTAACTTGGATATAGAACTTTAGTGTTGGCTTTATTTTGCATTCTAATCCCCTTAGTACCACTTGTGACATAAATACTCATCCACTTTAGTTTTCCAAGCAAAAGAAATGGTGGTAATAATATTTAATAATGTCCAGATATTAGGTGGATTAAACACATTTCCTAAGCTCTTCTGAGCTGCAGTGTGCTGCATAAAGAATGGATTTGCAACAAATACAAAGTCTGCTCTAAGATTCAGCCAAAGCTGAGCTTCTTTAGGTGACCCTCAAAGTGAGCAACCAGATACAGAAGATGTTTCTGACCTCTGTCAGCATCTGCCATATCACTACACAGCAACAACTCAGTAACAGCCACTTCACCAGGAGACCTTTGGAATAAGATTTCCTTTCATCTTAATTTAGTTACTTTATTGGAAATTCTCATAGGGGAATCACCAGCCTTCAGTCATGGTGTCTACAAGAGAATGCCACAATTTGCAAGATATTGTACTCTTGCAAGATCCAATGATTTAACATAGTACTTGTTTATCTTAAGGCATCAACTCCTGCAAGTGCATGGAAAAAGCAAATCTCAGTTGTTGTTTTTTTCCCATCTCTGGGAGCAAAACCAACACTAACAAAGGCAGTTGATTTGGGTTTTTTCATTAGCCCTCTCCCACAGTGAAAACCTTAAAATGCAGTGTTTAATATTTCCAAATGAAGTAGAATCATGGTGCTTCCAACTTTTAAAATTGGTGCTTTTTAAAACTTGAAATAAAGAAGGTGAGGAGAGACACCAAATCACAAGTGTTCAGTTCTTCGGGTTAGCAGCACGAAGTATCAATTCAACTTTCATTCACTGAAATTCATTGCAAGCACTCAAATTTTACTGGCACAAAACTGTGGTCAGGGAGAGACACTTTCCTTTTGCACCTGCCATGGCAGAAGACAGCCCGAGTAAAACTACTCTATTGATGTCTGATCTTGCTAAAACCGCAAATCTAAATTGATTTCTGCATGAGCAGAAGGAATTGCTCACTTCCATTGCTTTTTCTCCCATGTATGTTTTATCTTTTTTATCTAATGTTAACTTGCTTCTTTTTTTTTTTTTTTTTTTTTTTTTTTTTTTTTTTCCCCAGGTTGAGAGTCAGCTTCCCTTGCCATATTTGTTTAACCTCTCTGGTCCATTGTATTTTCTCTGGCTTTACTTTTGGCAAGATCTTTCAGTGCAACATCAACATCAAATCTAGTTAATATGATCTTTATTCCATTCTCCAAACCACTAAGATGTTAATTAAAAACAGCTCTTACACTGATCCTTCCATTGGCTTGGACAGTTAGATATTTTGCAATTTAACATTATCCTGTTTTCTAATCTCTCTGGCCCCATTTACTTAAAAGGTTGAATTAAGTTTTCAAATTATGAGCCATGAGATTTTACTAAGTACTTGAGCTAAGATAATGTATGTCAAGCTACTTTATTCTATTCTTTCATTAATTTTGAAATTGTCCTAAAGAGCATAAAAATGTATTGGCATTTGTATTCAAAAGTATTCACTCAATATTTCATACTCCAAGTGCATTTAGGAATAATTTCTCTTTCATTTTTCTTTCTTTTCCCCTTCATTAATTAAAATACTTTTTAAAAGTATTAATGATCTTCATATAACATTAGGATAAGCATTTTATCCTGTCCTATAAGTATTGAGGAGGAAATATTCAGTGAATTGTCCAAGGGTAGAACCACGTCTGGGATGAAGAGGATAGCAGGGCTCTGTGGCCATATCACTCATAACATAATAGTACTCTTAGGGATATATTCACAGTTTTGTCCTTGGCTTTATGTATGTTTTTAATTTTTTATAGTTGAGATTAATTGCCTGGTTTTTGCAGCTAGAACTATCTGTTTTGTTTAAGATACATTAATTTCATTAAGAATACGTTACTTCTGAAGTTAGGCTATGTGTACCAAAACAAAACTTGTGAAGAAGGAATGTCAGTTTTTGTTCTCAGCACTGTATTGCAGAGTTCTGAGTGTCCAGCTATCAGATCACAAGTCAAAAAAAAAAAAAAAAAAATCCTTCTGAGATCTGTACACATATAAAAATGGCCCATCAGATTCAGTCAATATTGTAATGAGTCAAGCAGCCTGTAACCATGATCCTATAATAGGTTCCCTTTCAGGAACAGCCTCTGATGGATACTATGAGATTTATCTATCAGTGAATCCACTGGATGCAATCTGCAAAATGTGGAAAAAGCTGGAAGAAGGGGAAGGACACACAGGTGCCTGTCTGACAGGGAGTATGGCCCAAGGACAGGGAGAAGAATGAGAATTAATGCTTATGAAAACTATTTTACAGAGAGTGTACAGCAGGAGAAACATCACAATCTTAACTTGCAGACCTCTTCTTACCTTAGGACAGCTTGCCCCAAAGGGCTTGAAGAAAGAGAGGAATGGAGAAATAATTCAAAAAGAAGTGCTCAGTATTTTCCTCACAGAATTTGCATGAAGTAGATCTGTTCTTCACAGCTGTTTCCTTTCATCTTCCTTTCTGATGGACTGTGATGTGAAGTGAGCACCTCCTTCCTGACAGTGCTTCCGCTTGGGCTTGCCTTTTTATCCCTCATACGGCTGTTCTCGTGGCAGCAGCTGTGCAAAGAGGCTGTTGTTAAAATCCTGTCTGTCAGTGAATTTCTCACACCAGCATTGCATCAGCTCTTGGCACTACTGGCAGTAGTGGTGGGCAGGGTGTTGCTTCCACTATAGTTTCTGCTGTTAGCACCAGAACTGAAATATTATAGGCCAGAACTGCATGTCTGTCTTGTAAGTGAAAGGAGCGTTTTGCAGAAAACAAAATTCACTAACATTAGTAAGTGGTTGTCTAGGATTCAGCAAGCTGGATGACACTAAATGGGCTTTTAATTATTAAGGAAAAAAAAGTACTCAAAATGCACTGAAACTTTATTAAAAGAACAGGCCAAATACAATACATTTCAAAGTGGCTGCTGGAGTCCTTTATTCCCTTATATTCCAATATATTTCTTGTGCTGGTAACCTGGAAAACATCCATTTGTCTTCTGAGAGAAAAGGAACAATGAACAAGAAGCCTAGACTAGGAAAAATAAGGTATTTTTTAGATGAGGCCAAAAAGGTGACTTCCAAGCACTGTACTCTAAATCAAAAGATTACACATTTTAAAAGCCCAAAGTTAAAATGGGTAAGTAATTTGCACATCAGTTTAATGCTTGTCCTTGACTATCTCCAGATATGCAGCATCTTCATTTCAATCAAGAGGTCTGTCTATCAGTAAGACCTCCAAGAGCTGATTAGGAAAAATATCCTGACAGTAAGTATTTTGGAATATGCTGACAATTAAAGAAAAAGCCCCTTTGTTCACCTGTGTAAAACTCACAGTAGTGTAGACAGCCTTCACAGTGTTCCCTGTTAGCATTGTCTTTCAGTCAAATGCCATTGCACTGCTATGGTTTTGCTTAAAATGTGACCACAGTGGCTGAAAAAAGAATGAGATTCTCAGAGTAGAGAGCCTAGTATTTATGCTCCTACCTTATCTTTATCTTCTATTGTCACTTTTTTTTTTTCTGATCCCACTTGCCATGCCTACATTTTATCTTTATAGTATGGCAGCAGAATGGAGCATTTCCAAATGTGGGTTTTTTTGCTAGTGGACCAAGCTAGTGGTCATTCAATTTTCAGTAAATTCAGTGTGTATTGGTGTATTTCAAGGCTTGATGTATTCTTAAACCTGAATATAAATAAACTTACCATTTACACTGTCATTTTTTGTTTTGTGTATATATGCATGGGTTTAGGTAAAAGATGCTATGTGGTAAAAAAGATCTTGCATACTCATAGAAAGTGACTATCTCGAGATATAGACCTCTTTAGGAAATCATTTTATGTGCAATAATTAGAATAGATTAGTAACAAATGCTTTCATCTTAGGGTTTTTTTGCCTATGTTGCATTTTAAAATAATTAAGAATCCAGATTGTTTCTGTTTTTCACCTTCATTTACTGGCACCCAGCAAAGAGGTCCACACTTTGATTTTAATCATGGCCAGACAGTATAAGACCTTGGCCTTAAAGGCAAGCTGAAACCCTGCTGTGTAATTTCAAAGCAATGTACTTCATGCTGCTAACCCTACAGTATGATTTCTGTTCTGCCAATGGCTCCAATAGCAGACAACTTCCAATTTGCACCTCTTGCATAAATCCACATACTGCCAATAGGTTTAGAAGAAAACCACAAGCTGCCCAGTTCAGCAGTCAGAGGTCTGTTAACAGATCTTTAACTATGATCTATTGTGTAGGAAAGTCTGAAATTATGGATGCAGAGTTTCACTTTATAGAGCTCTCACTTGGCTATGCAGGTTTTCTTGAGATAATTATAAGTGTTTATTTTGGCTTTTAACAAGTTTAATCACATTATTTAACATGTTCTGATTTTGTCACTGAGGCAACCATTACTCTTGCACACAGGTTTTGCTTAATTGGCAGCAAGACGAGAAAATGGAGTTTAAAGCAACTAATTGCACTAGGCCTCACAGATGCTGAGATGTAGCTCTTGTAATTAAAACGTTTTACAAGATAGTTTACAAATGTAAAAACGCTGTCTCTTGTAGGTACCTAATGCAGCATCCTGATTTCAGTTTTACTCCAATTTTAAGTAACTAAATATTCTGGCAGTTCAACTAAAGGACGACTGAAAAAAAATATTTCAAAGCACAGAAAACAGAGATTGGGAGTATAAAAGCAGAGAGTTCAGTTAGGACCTTCACTTAGTTATCCAGATTCCAATTTATAAATAACCTTGGCTTCCTGTAGAGAGTAATTCAGTCTGTTAATTTCAGGCCACCATTTAAGTATCATGCTGTGCCAAATTGCATTTGATGATTTTATAATGGTATGACTACAATATACTAAAATGAGATCTATAAAGGTATCCTCTAGTGGGAATTTCAACCCAGATCTCCAGTGCTAAAAATGAAATTCATATTTAGCAGATCTTTCCACTTCATCACAGGTATCTGTAATTATCCCAAGTTACATAAAAGATACATTTTGCATTGAAGTTTAAAGTGTTTACAGTTCCTAATTTAAATGAGCTTGTGATTTATAATGCTTGCTTTTTTGGGGTGTTTTTCTTTAAATCAGAGTCTATGCTTCTTGAGGCACTTCATCTCCCTTTAAATCTCTGAAGCATGGGATCAAAACTCCATCAAAAGTGACTGAACAAGTAGTACTCGATGGATAATTGTTTTCCCAAAGGGAGTGTTATTTCTTGATCTTTGGCATGAAATAACATAGGTAAATGGCACAAAGGTAAATGCTTGCATCAGGATATTGTCTCACACAAGTTTTCCCTGGCCACAGTGGCATTTTCCAGTAAGCAGGACATCTTCACCCCTCCTCCAGTGACCCAACAAAGTTGAATGCCTTTTGGAAGGTTAAGCTCAGTACACAGGGGTCATGGGACTGGGCTGAAGCTGGAGGGCCTGTTTATTTTCTTCATGTGTTGATCTGTGTTGTTCCCTGGGTGTGAACATAGCTTTCTAGCCTTCAAAAATGATCCCAAGGAAAAGACCTTGCTAACTGAGACTGGGTTTGTTGCTGAGCCATTCCAAAAATTCACATCTTTCCAGATGATGCATAGCAGCCAAAGAGAATACTCATTTAAACACTGAATTGTGTTTTAAACTCCAGTAATCAGAAGCAAAGCCTTTATTGAAGTAATGGTGCAATTACTCAGACACTTTTTCAAACATATCTGGGGGCGGGGGGAACTACTCAGAATGTACTCCTCTAGCATCAGCAAGCACAACAGTACTGTAAAGTCTTTCCCTTTGTCTGCTATAATGCCCTGAATTATACTATGCAAAACAAAACACCAGGAATGTTTTAAATTTCCTGGTTTATGTCATGACTCCTACAGATTGAAGCAGTCACACTATGCCTAACTGCTTGAAGGAGGATTGCCTTTGTGAAAATTGTATCTATGTGTTTATTTCTGATTTAACCATTTTTGAGCCCATATAGGTTAAAATTATCTGCAGGTTTAAATTTCAGACAAGTATCTTCACTTTTAGGAGTCCAGAGATGAAGTATCCATATCAAATAGATACTTTTACTCAGCTTCCTTATATAATTTTGAGGATCTTGACATATCCTATTTTTATCTCCTTACAATTCCAAGCTACATCCAGTGTATAATTTCAACACCTTTTTTTCCTCTTCTTGTAAACCAGGGAGTTCTAGAAAAATTAAAAGTTTCTGCATTAGGTTAGTGCACCAGCTTAGTGTGCAACTTATTTTTTTTACAGGAAGCTCAAAAGTTATCTCATGTTGTATCTATTAATTTCAGCAGTGATTCAATTTAGGATTTTTCTTTGCTTATTTCTCTAGGGAGAAATCTTCACTTACATGTGATAACAGATCGAACATGCTGTGCCTGAAACTAGATTGAGTAACTTCAGGTTTCAGGTCAGAAAATGTCTTCAGGAAGAGTGTACATCTTCTCCTGCAAGTCTGACAGTGTAATACGTCTATCGTTTTTAGTAGTCATAATATTTACAATGTATTATTAATAATGAATTTCATCGTAATTCTATTGCTGACCAGACAGTGAACCTAAATAACTCATCAAATGCGTATTTTGATAGTTGCTGGAAAATGAGGCATTTTAACATAATGGCCAGCTCCATAGCATTTTGTCAGATTTTTAATGTTAGACATTGGATTGTACTATATGTATTTCTTCATGGAACTAGTCCAGCTCTTGATTAATTTATGGCACTAGTACTTGAGTATGAATTAAAATATGCCATTAAGAGAAATTTAATAAAGGAAAGGCATTAAAGACCAATTTAAAATTTAATTATAAATATTATATATATTTCATGAAAAGAGATCACTTTGGTGTGAAACTTGATGTAATATCTTTGTTTTAAGCAGCCTTAAAAATACAGACTTTATTTTGATTTTTCTCTTCTAAGATACACACTACTGTGGAACAAGCAAAGGAGTTTCATTGTAAAACATCAAAACACTTTTGTGTTATGCCATCTATATTTCACCTGAATTGCCTAAAATTTTTGTGTGTCTTACAAAGCTAATGATAATGTTAACCTGTTCTCTGGTAAGTATCAACATCAAGCCTAAGTGTTGACACAGATCTTCTTTTAGAAATTGCAAAAAAAAACCCACATAAACTATGCTGGCTTTTCTAGTGGTAGAGTTTTTCCCACAAGAACTTGAAAGATCATAGTCATTCTAACGATGATGCCAATTTTTAGATAAGGTGTTAGATCAGTGTCCAGAGATCATTTCCAGTTATTTGGGGCTTCCTGGACATTTAGCACTTTTGTAAGAGGAAGAGCATTCAATATACCAACCCTGCTAAGTCCAGGAAGTCTTTTTTGAAAATTTCAGTTGCATATTCTTGTAAGGAATTGCTGTCTTTAAGAATAAATTGTTTTTCAAGAGCAACTGAAGTAAATATTATTTCTAGCTCATATATCATTGGAATTCTTCATGTTATGTTAGAGTCCTTTGGAGCAGAACAGGAACTTAAAAATTGGTGAAAAGAGCTCATTTCATTTCCCTATCAATGCCTCTGAATGTGCAAATATTCTCATTATATTTTGGTCCAAAGAAATAAATTTTAAAATTCCACCATCGTCATCAATCCCTAGAAGTAAACAAAGTTTTATGCATTTGGAAAAAACATTTGTATGCACATGAGCCTTCTATGACATGCAGCAATGGGGTACATACAGCCTATCATCAAAAAACTGATATTGTATGCTAACAACCTCCTGTAAGGCACCTGGTAGCACTAAGTTCAAGCAATGGCTGTAGATGTGAATTATGTGTGTTAAACTGACAAAAAAACAAGACATCTCCCATGTCAGGAGCAGACCATGTGTCAGAATACTCACCATCTATCTTTTTTTAAACTAGCAATAGTCAGACATTTTTAAGATCCATGCAGACAGGTTTGGCAGCATGTAAGTGCTCTACCTGAATGAGGAGAAATATCATGGCTTATGAAACCTTGGGAAGACATTTGAATACCATGAGCATGAGAGTCGACCTGTCTGTTTCACAGAGAAGGAACAGAAAAACCCAAGCTGCCATTTCTACAAGACCTGTGAGGTCCTATGGGCTTTGGGTATGTGAAGTTTAATGAGGAACTAACTTTAAAAAAGAAATGGGAAATTATTTTTTTCTAGTATAATAAACTATTTTACTTTAAATAAAATCTTCTCAAAAATTGTATATTAAATTTTGATTTTACAAGTAGGAATGTTTCTAATGGCTCACTAGATTTCCTTTTGAAAAGCTTCCATTTTGCAAAAGGTGTTTTATTTCCATCCAATTATTCTGATAACAAAATTTTGACAAACAGAACCAACCAGGTTTTAGGTAAAAAGGAGATTATATCTGTTACAGATATATCTCGTGCTAAAGCTTCTTCCAGCCTCATTCTGTTTGTTTGTTTGCTTTGTTTGTTTGCCTGCTTGTTTGGTTGTTTGTTTCATTATTTTTTTACTTTTAGCCTCAGAAAATAGCCATTCAATAAATAATTACATAAGGAAATTTACTTATATTTCATGTGACTACTGCTCACAGATCAAACCTGATCTTGACCTACTAAACACAGGTAGCAGAGACAGAAGGGTCCAAGAACAACTGAAGGGCTGTGACTGGGACAGTTAATGCTTGGGCAACCAGGGGGAAAAGTGGCCACAATGTAATCCAGCTGCAAAACTCCCAGTGACTACAAGACTTAGTCCTCAGCCAAAGAGCAGTGCTGAAATGTCCAAAATTTTCAGATAGCATTATTTCTTGAACTGTGCCAATCTGGAATTAGTGGAATAATTAAGAGAAATAGTGTGAAACAATACAAATAAACCCTCAGGAAAAAGAAATAAGATAAAAAGAAAACAATATAGATAATATTGCTTTTCCACTAAGTTTTTTAGACTGATTCTATTGGAATGCAAATATTTATTGTTTTGATTTTGCATTTTTAGACTTGATAGAAAATAAGCACTTTGCAAACACCACAAAAAGACTCAATAATTTTTGACACACCTATTGTAAAAAGCCAGAAATGAGATAACACTGCAATTCACTAAAAGTTATCACAATCTACTCCCACTTTACAACCCCTCATATTTCTCATTGGTCTGTTATATAAAAGCAATGTGCAAAGTCAAAAAAAAAAAAAATTAAATCCTCAATTTTCTATCTCAGTTACCTGACATAAGAATAGTCAAGATTTGGTGTAGAAAAAAACTAGATTCTTCACATGGTTTAAAGCACAGTATATCTCCCCCATTAGCACCAACTGGAGTAGAGCCAACATTTGCTTAATTTAACTACTTAAATGTTATAGACAGAAGTGTTCGAGAGTTGGATGAGTTGCTTCTGGTCACATTATTTGGGAGAGTTTTCAATCAAAGTTTGGGAAGCTTCACCCAAATTATGGCTGAAAGCAATAACATTTCTCTCAGTAGCAAGCAAGCACACGAAGAAAAAAAAATAGGATTAAAAGAAATCTCTAGACTATAACTATAAACTAAACATGGGAAAATTTGGGTTGGCTGTTTAATTATGATCAATGTATAACTTTTTCTTAGTGAATTCATTTTTCCACAAAAGCACAGGGTGTGTGAAACATGCCAAAAAGGGCACCCTGACCCCTTTAAGTTCTGCTATTAACCTAATAAGGATCTTGTCCTGGACAGCTGATGATTGCACAGTATAATTATAGAAACAAGGATAATTGCAATATACATAGGCAGTAGGGAATCTGCTATTCACCAATAAGGGCCTGTGCATCATGACTCTGCTGACTTCAGCTCTTAACTGATTTCAAAAAGGGTTCAAAATTAGCAGCAGCTTTTAGAATAAACCAAGCAATCAGAATTTTGGACAGGTGAGACCATCCAATACATTTGACAACCAAATATAATTTTGCTTCCACATATCTCATTATGTTCTGTTTTTTCAACTCAACCTCTACTCCAAGTAAGGAATATGCTATGATTTGAAGAGGCACATAAAATACAAAAAGTCTCAATGTTATGATTGGAACAAAATGTTGTATGAACAAATATGTATGAATAAGTTAAATATCTATGGTCTTGAAAGAGCTTTAACCACTCTTTTGGGACTGCATATCGAGTAAATTATATAGTCAGCCACATCTGTTCTGTGTTGGAAAAACTGGGCCATAAAAAAAGTACTAGTTCTTGCCCAATGTTTCAAAATGAGAAAGTGCTTATACCTGTTGTTAGAGCTTTATTTGATTATAATTAAGAGTGCAAAGCATCTAAGATAGCAAAGCACAGAACATGAGATGCTGAGGCTCTGATCAGTAACAACTGCTGTGTCCTGATAGGAGCGCACGTGGCGGCACAGACACGCTGCTCAGTAAGTGTCACTCAGGCTCTGCCTGATCCTGGGGCTAAATCCCTGCCAGCTGCTGAAGGTCAGTCATGAGGACTCCTAGGGAACACCTTCATGTTTCCAGTTTCAGGATCTAGTTCTGTTCACTCCCAGACTACTCCAGGATGTGAATTTAAGTTCTGTTGAGTGGGGATAAATTTGATTCAAAAGTACACTCCTCATCCAAACTGGTGACAGGCATTTTTGAATAGTGTGCCAAAATAGTTAAATCCCCCTAAAAGTTAGGAAAACATAACTATCCAAGCCTTTGGAGTGGTCTTGCAAGTGTTAGCTTGGTAAATTATACGGATTTACTCATGAATAGCTTCTCTGTATGAGAATAGTAAATACGCCTCAATAACATTTGAAATGATTTTTTACTGTGTGTGTTCAATATTCAGTTTTCCACGCAGTTTTGTGTTTCCATAGAGATGTAGTGTATTTGGAAGAAAAGCCTGCCAGGAGTTAATCTGATTAATAATACTAAAATCACTTAAACTGAGAAAAGTTTAAATGTTCTTTGCTGGTGAAAACAACTCTTTATCTCACCTGGATGTGGAATAAATAAGAGACCCTGGTATGCATTTGGGGGAGTGTGAGATACAAATCTGAAAGGCAGCCAGTCTTGAGGAAAGTCTAAAGATGGATTCAGCTTATGTTACCATGAGCTTTCTCAATACAGCTCGGCCTCAAGAGCAGATGTGTAGTCTTGGAGTCAAAGCAAATTGGGAAGGTCACTGAGGAATGCTGAAGGAATCTAATCCTGGAAGGAACAGTCCCTCATTTCACCAGATCAGGGTCCTGACTAGCATGTAATAAAATGTTGTTCAGAAGTAAGAGAGAAAAAAGACAACAAGATAGAGCAGAGAGAACAAACATAATGAAGATCTGGTGTAGACCAGCCAACTGGTTCTTCAGGGTTTCAGGCTGAGAGTGGTTCTGAACATGGCAGAGAGAAGAAAATGCCTGAACGGCATTCCTGAGGGAATGAAAGTAGAAGTAAATATGTAGCAGATGGGAAAAACTTGGAGAGAACAAGTGCTGGGAACTTCATTTCATCAGGAAGGAGAACGCCAGAGCAAGAAAATTATTTTGCTAAAAATATATAATTACAATATAATTTTGTGAATATTAATCATAAATAAATTTTGACTTTCTGCTAAGTGGTTTGTAGCAGAAAAGGGTTACTTAGGAAATTAGGATTAGTAGAAGCAAAAACTAAACAGTTTTAAGATCAAGAATCATTAATTCATGCAAGAAAAACATACAGTATGATTACTGTGACAGCAGAAGCTGGTTTTTAATCAGCCTGAAATGAAAATTCAGGCCAGTATTTCTATATTCATGAACCTAATGAACTACTAAAACTATCTTAGCTTCCTTTACAAGAGCAGATAGAACTTGTCTAAACCAAAACCAAAATTTTAAATGTGCAAATATATTCCTGTGGTCATATTGTGTCTCTCAAGAAAAACTTTTTCATTTTTAAATTCAAATTTTCTAATTGACTTTTATGGATGTAGCATAAGTCTCTCTTTCACATTCCAGTAGCTCAGAAAACTGATTTTATCTGCTTTCTCCTTGTTTAAATGCATTAATTCTCATTATATTTTAAACTGAAAAAAAATTAACAATGAAAGTACTGGATACAATATACAGATATGATTGACTTTGAATTATATTGTTGTTTTGTATAAGCTATTTTTTCCTCACTGGGAACAAAAAATATCCCACAGGCAAAACCAGTATTTCAATATAATTTTCCTCAGAAAAAGAACAAAAAGCTGAAATATTACCATTTTTTTTTTCAAAACATAATGTTGCAAAATAATTCAATTTGGAAATGTCTATGTTTAGTTTTGACTTACTAAATCAAAATGTTTTATTTTCTTGAACTGGACCCAAATGCTGTGTTTCAAGTCAGTTCAGCATTGAGCTGTTTCTGCCTATTGTGCCGCATGGGAATCTGAGCAGTGCCCCCCGGTTCCCAGGCTTTCATATGGGCCAGGCTTCTTGGCAAACTCTCTCCCACTGCACCACAGCATGTGACTCTAATGATGAGCCATATGGCTTGGACAGAGGGGAGCTCATGGTGGATAATGGGACATAAACTTTAGCAGAAAAATTCTGCATTTTCCCTTAAAAAGCATTTGACACGATTCCCAGTGTGCTTTCTTCGAAAGCTGGATTGCTAGAAAGGCTAGAAAAGGAGGGGCTGGTTTGCAGGTATACTGCTGAAAATCTTGTGTACATGAAAAGACATGGAATTCCAAGAGTTAAGAAACAGAGCTGCTTTCATGTCTAACTCCTTTTAGATGGGGAGGAAAGTGGCCCCTACATATCTTGACAACATAGCAGAGAGGACTGCAATCTACAGAAGTCAAGGGGAAAAAATGTGATAATAGAACAGATGGGGAATGTGTTCCTATGGTGACTAGATACACTATATTTTCTGCTAAGATATACAAATGAAAAGTAATATGAACTGCAGCAAGGGAAGACCAAACACTGATTCTTCCTAGGTTATAATTGTAGTTGGGGTGCTGCTAATAGTGATAGTCATTATTAAAAACTAGACATCCATTTCTTGTTTAATATTTACCAGAAAAGTATGATTACCAGAAAATATGAACTAGACAAAAGAAAGTGTAAAAACAAAACAATTTTGTATCTTGCTTTTTAGAAAAAAAAAAAAATCAGCAGTAAAGATAAGAGCTATGATACCCTCATTTACCCACACAAGCAGATGGAAATATCCTGATTTAGAGACCTATAGAGAAAAAGGACATGTTATTAAGAGATTTCTCATTAAATTGCAGGAAGGTACATTGCCAAGGGGAACATATGTTGCAGATGCAAGGTTTAAGAGGTTAGGAAATGTCAGAATCATTGTTGACAGCAATCTTATTTCTATTCTTTATGATATAAATGAATGATACTCTTTTTCTCCCCTTTATTTAAAAAAAAAAGAATTGATGCAAGCAAAAAGTTACATCTGCGTCAAAAGTTTTCTCCGCATAAACCTTGTCAAATTATGTCTTCCTTGGAAACATCTATTATGACACTGACAAAATATAAAAAGCCTTTGGATGAGAGCATGCTGCTTTTTTGAAAGATTCTCCATACAAGGTGGTATCTCTGCTTCTCAGGCTTTATTTCAGAAGAGAGAGGTTCCTTCTGTCCTGGGCAAAATGTCTGTTTCTGGCTTTGACATGCACAGGCAAAACTAATTGCACAGAAATTGGTCAGCTAATATTCAAGGCTCTCTGAAGAGCTGAGGTGCCTTTTCATTCGTATTACTTGACTAGTCTTGGCGTTGTCTTAATGGCATTAGTAATGTTTTGATATATGATATGCAGTGATATACTTCCTATATAGTAGTAATAATAATGATGATATAATAAAGTGGAGAAAGATCTGTTTGGCAAGTGAAGCTAACTAAAATAATCTTACAATCACTAAGAAGCCTCTGCAGGGTTATAGTGGAAACATGAATAAAATTAAAAGACACACTCAGTGATATTTTCCTGGATGAGTCACTGAGAATGTATGCGAATAGTAAGGGACTGGGATTATTGGGGGATATCCAGCTATTCATTTTGCCATGAGTCTGAGACAACTCACTTAATGCATATGAAAGGCATGTTTGCCTCTGTGATGGTCTGTTACTGGTTTTACTTGAAAAAAGAACCATAAATTATGTTGGAGAATAGCAAATACATAGCTCTGTGATTTCAATAGTATATGAGGGAAAGAAAGGCAATTGTAAAAATAATGCCCTTTTTGTTTTGCTTTCTGTGAGACAAGTATAAATGTAGTACACTCTTAGATTTAGTAGATTCTTAAACTCATCTCCTCAGAAATTCAATTATTTTATCTGACTGCCAAGGAAATTTCCAATTATCAAATCAGAATGAAAAAGTCATATTTTCTCTCCCACAACCCCTTATGTTTGCTTTACTCTAAACCTGCTTCAGCTGCACTTGCTGGGTAGTAGTAAAGAAGCTTGTCTGTAATTACAAAGGTGTTAATTTCAGCATTGCGTGTACTTTTTCCTTTTACTAGATTGGCATGAACATTTCACACTCTAATGCGTGCTGTAATTGGAACAAACTGCAACACCTACTACTAAAAAGGGAGCTCTTTGTAGCCATTGCTTGTCCCTTCCATTTAAAATTCCCTAGCCACACTTTTGCCTCCCAAGCTGCCTTTGAAGGCAGATTTATGTGTTTTAAGTACAATTCAAGCATATTGCAGGCACAGCAGGAGATTGTAAACAATCAGAAACTGAATTGGAGGGAGTCCTCAGAATCTCAGTGTGGCAGAACCTGAAAAACACCTGCAGCTTAAGTGTTTGCAGGTATATTATGGATGATTCAGCATTGCCAGTAGATGATACTGAGGGACATTCTTTATAATACAGAGAGCAGTGTAAGCAGCTGATATAGATGCTCTCAGCGTACATGAACCACCATTGTTGAAGACAGGGTTTGACCAGCTCCCAGAAGATTCATCCTCTACTTTATTATCATAATTTTTATTTGGTACAGCTGACTTCACAAGAGGATATCTCCAGGCAATAAGGAAAACCAAACTCTGACTGGATCTAAAATTCAGTGATTACATATGTATCTAGAAGGACTAGCAGTTGCTAGTTCTATATTCAACACCTATTAGAAAAATACTGGATATATGTATTATGAAAGACTTATCTCTCTTGGAGTATCAGGTTCAAAATTATACACAGCATGTAATCAGAGACAGGAAAATATTACCTCTTTCTGTGCAAAAAGGCTGCTTTGCCCTTCTGCATATATCTAGGACCACCTTCCTACTGGAGGAGGAAACACTGATGCAAATTCTGGATATATTCCCAGTGTTAGTTGTTGACTAGACTAAACAGTGTGGACTTTAACAGCTATTTTCCCTTTCAAAATTTGTCTTGAGCAAAAACACCATTTAAAGACAAGGACCACTGTCATCAGGTAGCTCCCATTTCAGTAGTATGTCCTAATAGATAAGTATTTGCTTTTTTTTTTCTTTATAATTTGTTCTATCTTTGACATAATTCTGCACCAGAACTATGCAATATTTTTTGACACTGCAGGCATGACTTTCCCTTTCTCCTGACAGAAGGAAGTCTAGATGTCTTGGACTGGACAAGGGAGCTGAAATCAAGCCTCCCTCTCCCTGGGAAAGTGCTTTAATCGCTAACAGTCACTAATCATGCAAACAGTGAATTTCTTTCTGAAATTATTTTACTTAGTGAAAGTGGCTCTGGTGCTCTGCTTTGTGCTAAGCCTGCTGCTGCTGACAGTGTTTTGGGATTCCTCTGCCAGTGTGTAAGACACCAGGGCTCTCAAGGGACTTCCAGATATCCTAAACTCTTAGAGATTGGCTCAATCTGACTGTGGTTATGATCCATTTTAGACATGAATAATAGGAAAACATAGGATGTGTAATGATTAAGGTTGGTTGTTTTCGACATGGAAACCTAATCTCTGCCTAAATTACATCCTAGACTCAAATGCTTTTCATGACTCATAAAGTGAGTGTTTGGCAAATGACTATAACCACTATTATTTATAGGGAAACATTGCTAAAGAAAGTCTGGTTTTCACTGGAGTAGCAGAGGGTCCCTCATTCAAGACTTCAGGCAGCTGATAAAACTATAAACATAAAGCTTCCAATAAGAAGGTTTCACCCAAGCAATGTTTCTATCTAAAACCTCTGGCTCTCTTCTGCTGTCCCCTAGTCTGATCAATAGGTCCTTGAGAATTAATCTTAGCTCATTTTGTAGAATATGATCCTGATTTTCTTTTCAAAGTACATGAGCAGCTGCAGGCTTCCCATCTAGAAACTCTGAACTAAGGAACAGAGTCACTGTGACTGCTGCTACAGCTGGGTAAGCCTGAGGGGATGAGCCTTTAAATTGCATACGTCCCGAGGAAACACAAAATGTTAAATTAGCCTGGGGTTTTTTTTTTTTTATATTTTTGCCTTAAAATCATACAAGAAACAAGACAGGTGATACCCTTCTTGGAGACTTCTAAAAGTTGAACTGTGAAACATAACATTCAAGTTTTTAAACAGGGTGTTGTAAAACTGAACTTGTTCTGTTTATCCTTCCAAATGCCTAATTGTATCCTCTGAAATCCTTCTGGAAAGTCTGTAGAGAATATCAGGAAATATTAGCTATACCTGAAACCCTTCTAAAATGCTGTACTATTCCATAAATGTTTATCTGGGGCTGTGAACCTCAGGAAGGATATTGTAAATAGTTGAAAATTTATAGTTTACACAGAAGAGGAAAAAACATAATTTTTCAATCTCTATATCTCAGAAATCAAGCATATAGAAGATGTGACAGAATGGTCATAAGACTAAAAAAAAAAATTAAGTCCAAATTTAAATTTAAAGAAAACAAAAACATGTAACGGGACAAAAATTGACTTGTCCTGCAAGGCTTAAATATAGTTCTGCATTTAAAGAAGATTAATAAAATCTTGTGAATTTTCTTCAAAAGCCTTTGACTCCATTTTAAAATTCTACTCCCCATCAGAAATTATTTGCAATGTTGACAATTTCTCTATTATTAAGCCTAATTATTAATTAGTTTAATTTTAAAAGTTACTGATGTCTTAACTGTTATTTTTCTTCAGAGGCTGAAGGACTGTGTGTCTTAACAGCAGTGAGATTCCTCTCTCTCCCCAGTGGTGGTGTTTCAGAAGGAGCTTTGACACCAGTATTTACATACATCACTGAATGGCAAAGGTTGTGTGCCTTGCAAATGGAAGGAGTTGCTTTATGGCTATTCATAAACAACCTATATGACTGATGTACGTAATAATTGACAGGATTTTACTGTTGATATATTGTTCCTGGTTTAACTTTGTTCTAATTTTTCCTCATGATTAAAATTAGATTATGCCAAGCTCACATTCCCATTTCCGATAAAAGGAACCAACAAGAACAGGGTTTTGTTTTTCCTCCTTAAACTCCCTTAAACCTCATAGGTTAAGTCATGGAAACCTATAAAGCTCTTTTAGTGAAAACATATACACATTGCATGTTGCTGGGTTTGTTGAGGTCATTTGATATGATCTATGTTCTGCAATGTGTGACTAGATCTCATATGAAGCTTTTAAACAGTAGGCTCAAATGAACATTTTAAATGAACACTTTAAAACAAATTAGGCTCCAGAAGCATATATTTATTGCAATCTTTGCCATTCCAGTTGATATAAAGAATGGATATTTGAGAAAAAGTTAATGTCAAATACTCTGTTCAGTAAGTTGACCATTTATTCCAACTTTATTTTTTACCATTGTGAGGAATTTTGTCATAAAAACACAGGGAAACTCTAGTTTGGAGTATATGTGAGCTAATTAGGTAAAAAAATAGACAAAATTTGGAGGAGAATTTAGTTATATGGAATTGAAAAATAGGGTGAATGCGAATGCTGTCTGGTATTAAATTACCCTCATCATTTAAAAAACACCTGGATGGGTTCAAAAAGTAAAGTAAGGCTGAGCAAAATATGAATTAATGAATAACACATTTCCATGATAGAATGTTTTTGACTACTATATAGACCTATAAATAAAACATGCTATGTGCATAGTTGGCACCCACCAATTGGCTAATGTTAATGTAAGTAGACACAGATTTCTAAAGTCTTTTTATATAAAATGTGGCTAGTTTCTGCTTTCTATGCTATGTTAATGAATGCCAGGGAGACTATCGGCTGTATTTTAACTTTTTGTTTACTTCATCAGACTCATGCTGAGAGAGCAGTAAGTGCCATTCCCATAGCATAGGGCTTGCCACATGTACTTAAAAGGTCCATACTGACACAGTTAATCACATTTTAAAAATTATTTGCTTTCCCACATTGAACACAATAGGCCTTTGTTACATTTAACACACAAAAGAAATGTGTTAGCTGCTAAAATACTACGATCATATAGCACTTGCTACAGTAAATAGCTAATTTTTAATATGTCTGGACTGCTACAGGCCCCTGATTATCTAAGATGGTAGAGGATAATCTCATGGAAGAAGACAGTAGGTGTTTTAGCAGCTTTTTTTGTGTGTGTGTGCAAAGCTGCTGAGAGGTTACAGACAAGAAAATTAATCACTAGCAGTTGAGAAAACAGAATTATCTCAAATGTTTCAATATCATCAGAAAAAAAATCATCCACCAAATAAAAATGGCAAAACAATGACAAGAAGCAAGTGGACTGAATTGAGAAGTACAAGGTAATGGTAATAAACATGCAGGGTAATAAATAAATGCCAGTTAATCTAGTAGTTTAGGAGTGGATCTGGGAAAAAGAACCTGAAGGGGGTTCTGTGCTTGTTAGCATTCAATAACAGAAGATGAGGACAAGCCTAAGCTGCATTCTTCCTATATTGATGAGAAGAAGGATCCTCCATACCTCTCTTCTTGAAAAAAATAGAGAAGCAGAAGGAGATATAACACTCTTTCTAGTGTAAGAGAAATGGCATTGAGAGAAGTAGCACAGTGGAAGCAGTAGCTGACAGTGCCACATTATGCACCTGACTGCCTTTGCTTGGAATAGCAATAAGCACAAAGGATATTATTCACAAAGCGGCTTCTCTGTGCATAGACAAGCCTAGGGAAAGGTTGCATTGGAAGAAATTTGATTATAAGAGTGATAGGCTGGTGAGAAGCTCATTGTAAAATCATAACACTAATCAAAAGAAGGAACCCCATGAACCCTCAGGAAAAAAAAAAAAAAATCTAAGTATACATGGCAACACAGAAGGAACTCAATTTGCATTCCTGACAAAACATTTGTCCTTTTAGATAAAGTATTGGACGTACACTATTAACATTGGCGTATACTTTTAGTATCATTGTGGAGCTTCTTTTTTTAGATGTTACACAAGAGTAAAGACAAAATTTTCTGCAGCAGTTACTGCTGCTGCAGTTCCAACTGATGCTGGAACCTGCTTTCACATTGCCCACAAGAATTGAGACAAGTGAAGCACATTCAGTTGTCAATGCAGATAGTAAAAACATTGTTACCCAAAGTATTAAAGTTCCTAGATATTTTAATTACATTAGATATTTACATGGTTAAATGAACTGCTGAGATGTCAGCTTTAGACCAGCTGCTGTACTTATTGTTCTGATTTGGAAAAATGCAGGACTATCACTGATCACTCAAGTATGTTCTTCTAACATCTTATAGGTTTTTTGTCAGAACCTTTGACAGTAATACCCTGTATAATGATCTTCAAATTAAAATGAATAATAAAATTTCCAGACTGTACACAAACTATATCCATGATTGAAATCTTGGTTATGTTCTACTGCTAACTAAATGTGTGAAAAGGATAACACTGCAACTACTCAATTTACCATGGTTGCACAATATCTGGTCAAAAACAAGGGCAGGAATCAGAGATTTCTAAGTCAGATTGACAGCAAATAGTTTTCCTTACAAAACAAATGCTTCAAACTTTGCTCAAAGTGTGAGCTAACCCTAACCCTAACCCAAAGGTTGTTAGTAATGCTATTAACAGCATTAGGTGACCTTCCACATTAGATGAGAATGAGGGAGAATTTGAACATAGCTGCTGAGAACAGGAGAAACAGTAAGGTAGAAGGCAGAGGACATGTAGTCATGGACTATCAAGGAATACTGGATTAAACTGAATGCAAACTCCTAACCCAACCTGACAGAAAAGTTGTTTTCTGCCTTCTCAAAGTGGCAAGCAATCCATCACACATATTTGGAATCCTGTATAAGAAAATGTAATGAATATTTGCGTTTGGCTAGGTTTTCTGCTCTGAGAGGTAAGACTGAATGGCAAAGCAGTATTCTTTGAAAGGTTCCTGTGAATTTATTATGAACGCACACTCCAAACGGTTATGAGAACTTTGGGATCCATTGCAGCGTTGTTCACAATGACCTTTCCGTGATTTTATGGAACATATGGACCTGGCTGTCAATTTTAATAGGGACGACGACTTTGTTTAATACAGAAATGTATCTTTAATGGCCAAACCTGTGGCTGTGAGACTTCTGTAAAAGTTTCAGGCAAAGACATTTGAGGAAATACGCTTGAATTGAGTTCAAATCCTGGAAAGGATTGAATGTCAAGCAAATTTTTAAGTTTATAAACTACCTGTGTGCCCATGGATTATAAGATTTCCTGATACAATGGAACAATGAAGTTATAAGAAAACACAAATGGATTTGGCCAGTATCTACAGGGAGAAGGTTTTTTTCACTTTATTTGACTATTGAAGAATGGAATTAGGAAGCAGGACTTGGTGAATTCTGTTTTCAGCTCCACTGCTCGTGTATTGTGTAACTGCACAAGCCACAGCTGTATTAGCAAGACTCAGCTTTCTCCAGCTGCATTCAGTGTAGATCCATAGTAGCACTCTGAAAACCCTGTGGTCCGGGCACAGCCCAGCAATCAAATGAGCAGATTCAGGCTCTGCAGCCGAGTTGGTTCATTCTCCATCCAACATTCTGTGGTCACCAGGGGAAATATTGCTCTTGGAGTCACAAGAAGCTTCTGTAGCTGTGCGTCCCCCGTGGCTCATGGAGTTTATTTTCTTTTTTAATTTAGTGTGGTCTGGCAGCCATGGAGGCTACATTCACCTGGGTCAAGCCCTTAATGATGCAGGTAGTACTGGATTGATTAGAAGGCATCACCCAGAATTCACACCCAGTTTATTGGTGGTGGTGAAGTCCTCAGAGAGTAGTAAACCCAAAGTCTAGTGTGCTGTTTAGGTTCCCCACCAGCTGCATCAAATAGGCCATCAAATTAGTTTGACTTTTTTCCCCCATCATTTTACAGTGTTTACTTCCCGGAAGGTATTATCTTCAATAGGATCTACACTACCTATTTTAGATGAGTTTTCATATTTGTTGCTTACTGCTCACAGAGAGCCATCAGTAGGATTTATTAACAGTTTAATAATGTAGCATCAGCATTTTAGCATTTGCTTTGTTTGTTGTGTGTTTGATTTCTTTATTACACTTTGGTAGTGCTGCAATAAAGAAAGCATCCTGGTGTTTTTTCTATTTGTTTTATTAAACCTCTTTGCTGCAGGGTATTTGGCAGTTGTCATGTAAGGTCCCTTTTAATATGCCAGCTGTACTCCATGCTTATTCATTTCCTCTATCCTTAAATGTTCCTCAATAAACTAACAAACTACTTATTAGCAGTAACTCAAAATGCAAAATTTGTATGCTGCCTTCAGTGCATTGGAAGCTGTTACACCTTGGTTTTCTTTCTGATGGCAAAATCCCAATTTTATAAACACTGTAAATTTTTCAAAACATCAAAACATACATTGTTATGTGTGCAAATACAGTAGCTACACTTGCTTTTTGGAGCAGACAGACTAAAATATTTGGCAGTCCTTCACTGGACTGTTCTTTCCTTATTTTCAGCATTATTTATATGGGTTAACTACCAATATAGCTTCTACACAAATAAGCATTTATTAAACAATTTTGAATAGACATGGATAAATAATTTTCCCCTTGAATTTATTTTCTAGTTGGTGAAAGCTCCTCCTATACAAAACAATTTAGAGTCCAAATATCATTTATAATAAAATTCTATTTATTCTAAAAATAAATGCAGATCTGGTGCAAATTAGTCTGGTCTTTACATTTGTAGGGAGTGTATATGTTTTTATACTGTATTTCACACAAATACAGTTATGAGATGGATAAGATACTTGTGAAAATAAAGTAATAATTCCCATTATAATATTATTTCCCTATTTGAGGCCTGTTCTATGAAAGTCTCTCCTCTGCAGAGGCTGAGTTTTAGGCCAGAAATACACTGCTGAGGGCCACCTGAGCTCCTGCCTCTCCTGCTGAAGTGCACTCAGCTCCTGTCTAGCAGCCCCATGTGCCAACTTTGAACTTCCCCAAATATACCCACATGGACACTATATAAAGATTCCGCTATTTATTCTAGAAGTCCTTGAGCCATTCTGAAAGGCAAGTTGTTTGGTAGTCCCATCAAACACAACCTACAGTTATATACAAGGAGCGTGGCCTGTCTTAAGCTTTTTTTGCCATTACATTCTAACACCTTTGAATAAGATGGGACTTTCCTAGCTCTTTGTCAAGGTCACTACAGCCACTCTGAAGCCACCCAAAGCACTGGACAAAGTAGATTTCAAAACTAGTCTCTGACTCTCAAACGTTTTCATTAAACTCTGCCACTCTAAACTCTTTAAGCAAAACAGGACTGCTCTGATGACTATTACCACAGGACAGCTCACCCACTGTTCACCCACCTGACAACAGTTTCAGTTCCTCCATGTTTCACTGCTTTTAGAACACCACTTGAGACCATGCCAAAAACTATACTATCATAAATCTGTATATCTACTGCTCATTCCCATTCAATGCCATTAACAGAAAGAATCAGATTAATATTTCTTGACAGTATGTATTTTTGACAAATCCTTACAAGTTGTTCCTTATAATCTTGTGCTTTTATTTCTGCTAACAGACATTACTGAGTATTTTCAGGAAATGTAAGTCAGGTTGATTGGTCTAAAAGTGCTTAAAGCCACATACCTAGAAATACAGCTAACATTGTGGACTTAGGCCCAGCCATTGCAGTGAGCTTCAGTGTCCATGAAGACTTGAGATGGACACAGAATCCTGAAACCATAATCCACTGGTGAGATCAAAACCCAGTCCTTTCTCCTCACCTCCCACCATTCAGCCATGCAGACATTCCCTGTGCTCTCTGCTCCCTCCCCTTTTTGGCTTCCTCTGCCTCACTCAGGAATTACCTTAAACTGCTTTCAGAGAACATTTATGGTTGGATGGTTGAAGAAATTATAAAGTCTCCATCCTCCTTAGAGGACTTATTTTTACTTCTGTATTTTCCCCTTCCCTTTCTTTCCCTTCCCTTTTTCTCAATTCCCTTTGCTTTGTGGAAGACCAGGATCAGAGAAAGCGTATTTACATATGAACTGAAAATAATGACTCCCCATGTTGCTCTTCCTTCCTGGAAAAAGGAATTTTGTTGTCTCAGGCAGTCTGCCAGGAAAGACCAAGCTCCACTCTATTCAAAACATCACTAAGGACAGAGAAAGCTCAGTTGCTGAAGAACTGAGAGGGAGAACATCAAGGGGGAGGTTTCAGCTTTGAGAGGCAAGGTGGCCTCTTCAGCATCTTGGATCCATTTCTTCAAATTATATAGAAAGAGAGCAACGGACTATTCAGCATTGTGCCAATGAAGAAAACTGAAAACTAGGGCGATGTGTACTATGGGTGAGTGGGAAACAGAGGAAAGAGGGAGGCATGGGATTAGGCTGCTCTTGGGCCATACTGTTCATTCTGTAGCCTTGTTTGGGATCTTTTCTTAGGGGGAAACTGTGATGTATTTGTTAGAAGTATTTACGATAAAGAAGTTGTGGAACTATAATTAATATCCCTCTATAATCGTATTATAAAAAACTAGTATATATTTTGTTTAACCTCATTGTTCCTCAGTTGCTTATAGACAGAAACAGGGAAGAATGATCAATGAGTTGCTTTGCTAATCATTTAATAAACATCCTTAACCTAACCTTAAATGAATAAATGACTAGTGAAATGACTGGAGCAAATGTCATCAATCAATCTCATATACTCAATATGTAAGCTGTTTCAATGGAGAAAAACATATGGTTATAGTTTAAAAAGAAAATCCTTTGCAAAACTTCGTACAATGTTGCTTAAATCGAAGCTAATCTTTGACATAATCCAATATGAAGAGAGTGAGAAAGATTTGTTTCCTTCCAATGTGATTAGAGAGTCCAGCTTTGAAAGAGATATTTTCCAAATATTTTGTAATTCACAGTAAAGTACTTTGGTGGGAAAAAGAGTAACAAGGGAAACAAATTTAAATAATATGTAATAATTAATATGGTTAAGAAAATTATTGTGATTGAAAAATTACCTCCTAAGAAGCAAGAGCCCATAATATCTACTATCTGCAGTGTCTGAGGTCTCGGAATATACCAGTCATCACTAAAGATTTAGACCATCACAATGCAGGCAGTTATATAAAATTCTGTAGAAAGAATTACCAGTAGCCTGGGCTTCAGCATTGGTAGAAAAGCTGACATCAAGGCCTTCCATACCACCACTGCCAGGACAGAAGCAGGAACATGTATAAGATACTTTGTATTCTCTCCAAAACTGTTTGTCACCAAGGAAAAGAGAGTCAAGTACAGCATACTGCCCATGGCACTTACTGGAAAAGGCAAGAAAACCATTTGAAGAGCACAATTACAAGACCCACACTGGCTTACAAGACAAACTGGAATTACATTTTTCCAGGCAGATCATGGTGTTTTCAGGCAAAAAAATTCTTCATATTAAGTGAAAGCAACAGTGTACAGCTTTCCTCAGTTGTTGTGTAATGGAAAGCATTTTTCATGAGCATCTGAACTCATTTCTGCTCCCTTCTGCTCTCAAACTTCATAGCTCAGGAGAATGATATGTGGGAAACGGTTTTAAATGTAGGTATTTCTTTTGTCTTTGCTTGGAAGGGGAAGGAGACCAAATTAGAACTGAAATATGTAAAAATGGATATGAAAACTGCAGTTGTGATGTATGATGTGCTTTGAAAATGACCAATATTTATATGTGCTCTACTGAGAGTTATGCATCAAAGTTGATGAGGAAATTTCCTGTACTATCAAAGGGAATGCCTTTTAGGATACAATCTCATAAACTGACCCATGCCTTCTTTTTAAACTGCTATTCTTAATTTTATCATAGCATTCCTTCAGTATTTTCCCATCTATATATATCCTATACTGATAATCTAAATAGCAGACCAATTTAAATAGTTTAAATAAAAACTTCATTTATGAGAAAAAAACATAAGAATTAATACATAATTTAGGCACTTCTCTGAAAATATGAAAACAAAGATATTTACACCAAAAATTCCTTTGTGGTGCTCCTGCTTCAAGTTCTCATCTTGCTGTTGACAATATGTAGTGTCTTAAACAGAAAATGGAAAGTTGTCACCAGTGTTAGTTCTGCAAGATTTAGTGCTGCAGTGAAACAAACAGCAAAGTTGATTTGACTAAAAGCAAATGTCACGTCATCATACCAGATCAGTGAAATACTAAACAAAAAATATGGGGTTTAAATCTTAACATTATCACAGGCCAAAGTTAGTTAATTTCCTGCTAAAACTGATTTACCTCCTAAGTAATTTAAAAATAAGATTGTCACATTCCTAGACCACTCAGGTTTTATCTATCAAAATCAATCAACATCACTTTTTAAAAAATACCTAATTAATTTTTAATCTGGTCTTAGCTGTCTGGAAGAGTGTTCCATTATCCCTGCCTTCAAATAGTAAGAAAAAGTAATAGTTTTATTTTAAATAAATGAAATGTTCATCATTAAAGCAAACAGACAATTAATATTAGAGCAAACAGAGTCCTCTTAAACAGAGCTATTTTTAAATGTGTAAATTTGAGGAACACAAAATTTAAAAAGAAAATGGAAAGGAAAACAGTCTAGTGCTTCTAAGTGAGACAGAGATCTGAAAATTCTAGTTGATCCACCCCCTTTTCACTAAGCACATACAACTGTGAAAAGCAATATAATACATGTGTTCATTTACAGGTTTCCTTCCTGTCTAACTTTGAGCTGGAGACACAAATTCTCAGTTGCTTGGGGTTTCAGATTATAACTTTTCACACCGAAATAGGATTTATAGCTTTCTTACAAACAGGAATAACATGCAAATTGGATTGCTTCAGTGAAATACAAATACTTGTGAATGTCCTAAATGCTTGAACTTCTTTGGTGAACTTTGGAAAGCTCTGGAAAACATGATTAATGTCTAATCAGAGTCATTGTAAAGGGAAAACTGAAACCCACGGGCTCTATTCAGAACTTTCTGGCATTCCCCAGGTTGGGAATGCCATCGTAATTGTTGCTTGCCTAAGTGAAGAACCTTCTCAGGAGTGTTTGGGAGCAGGGCTGTCTGCCACAGCTAATAACTCACTCAGTATCTACCCCTCCAGAATCGTAATGCTGCGGCCCCAACCGCGCGCCTGCTCTGTATGACAAAGAGGCTGATGAATGGTAAGAGCGGGCAGAAATGGTAATGAGCCCTGGGATTTGGGGGGACACTACCCACCTTATGTGTTGGAAGAATTTATGAAGATAACATGACATACTAATATATTTTTACAGCCCAAACAAGATATTTTATGCCAGCTGTGGGATCCACACATAGTTTATCAATATAACTTCCAAGACCTTTCCCCTTTTTTTCCTCCGTGCTTGAACATTGTGTTATTATCAAAGTAGGTAAAAGCAAGTTGCTAAGTAGAAACTTGCTAGCATTTTGCCTTTTTTTTTTTTTTTTAATCTTTTCAGATCCATTTTGAACAGTCACATAGAAAGTACAATTCTCTTCATGCGTAAAATCTCTTCTTGCAATTATACTCTCTTTATCCTGTATTTCTCTCCTGGTACATCGGTGCATCCAAAATATTCTGTACAATCACGTCATTCTGTGTTACACAGACTCTTCAGCAATTTTTTTAAAATAGAGATAAACACCATCAGATTTGATTTTTGCCATAAAACTGGTGCAGCTAACCAATCTGAAATGCTGTTTGCAAAATTGTAATGCTAACATTAAATTCTTGGCAGTCCTTTGCTGCTATGAAATACCAGCCAACTATCTGAGGACTATGTGAAACATAACATATTTAATTTACTTTATGCTGATCAATGAGCTCATTTTCAAGTAGCTGACTTCCTGTGTTAATGGTTTACCAGATGTAATAGTTTTAAAAGTTAATATTTTTTAAATGCAGAAAAACTATTGGACCACTAGGCAATGAAGTATTTAAAAAGTAGCCTGACATTTCTGTGGACTATTTTCTCTAATTCACAAAACACAGAAACTATAACTGCGTGACAGTAAGGAATTCCAGATTTCAGAATATCCATTCAAGGAAGTGACATAAAAATCCACATCATGCTTTAAAATATGGGTTTACTCCAAAACCACATGCATGCCAAATTTAAAGCCTTCCTAACTGCCTCTTCCCAAACCCCCAATCATTCCACACCTCTGAGACAGGCTCAAGGAACTGGTTACACTGTATAAGTTGGTATTTTTTTGGTGTGTTTTGTAGGCTTGATCTCTGGGGGAGGGAGTCTGCATGTTTAGCTATTACACAATCAAATAAAAAGGAAGTTGCAGAGCATTAAAAAACTGTCCCAAATCTGGTTAATATACTAAATTTATTTAAATATTTATTTCCATTTCCCTTTCCATTTCCATTTTTTTCTATTATCTTTTATTTTCTTGTAGAAAAGAGACATTAATGAAAAGAAAAAAGAAAACAGAAGTTGCTATGTTGCTTTTCAGGTGGATGACAGTAAACCCACAGACTGTCTCTGTTTGAGTTAGATAGAAAGGACCCAGGATTTTAAACAGAGGAAATTAGTAATTCAACATGACCAGGAAAATGGATATTTTGTTACATAACTAATTTTGTTTTATGATGCTTTATAATGCATAATCAAATTCCACAACAGTTAAATGTGAATTAAGTCAATGGTGAAAACAGATTGTTAATGAAAATATAATAGGTTTATGCTCATTTCCCATGAGATTACTCCTTCAATGTGCAACAGGGGATAAATTTATAGTGATCTAAAGTGAAATTCTATTTCTTGGAATTTTCAAAGCCAACAATGGTATTCAGTCCCAGATTTAAAGGAAACCATTAGTCTTGGTCTGTCATGTGCATCAAGGTTTAGAAGACAGTACACTGTTACATCAATGAAGCCCTGCCAGATATCCCAAAAGGAAAGCTGAAGAGCTGTACATCTGGCCTGCAACTTTGCTAGATACACTGTCATGTCTGTGGCCAGGGCAGATACGGTAAAAGGCACACTCTGGATGCCTTTGCTCACACCACAGAGGTGAGAATGTGATGGCAGAATTATACTGTGGCCTCTACAAATTTCTTCTTGGAAGAATTTCAATCGTAACTGACCATGGCCATGACCCGAATCCCACATCAAGGCTTTACCAGTGCTCAGGAGTGAGGCTACACATTTCTTAGTGTGGGATTAGAGTCCAAATACAAATTGAAATTTGCTCTGTCTTCCTCCATAACCCGTATGTTTGAACCATATTGTCAGCATCTGTTTAGACGAATCTAGTGAGTCAGGAATGTTCCAATGTAACCTTGTTTTACTAGAAAGACAGTAATTTATCAAAATTTAAATTTTGTGGCACTGTGCCAGATTTTTGTTGAAAAGCTTTCAGGTCCTTGATAGTTTTCAGTGAGATAAAGAACCTGCGGACCTGAAATCTAGCCCATGTCACCACATCTACTGTAAACTGGGTTATCATACTACTTGTATTCGGTGGACCAATCCTCCTTTTTAGTCTACAAATTCTATTTAATTGAAGAAGAGTTTGTCTGTTTCTTTGTACATTCTAGACATCTGGTACACTAAAAAAAAAAAAGCCTGAGTAATTCAACTGGGCTGTTGAACATATGAAAATTGTGAGCAAATGACCACTATATGTGAACAAATGAACTGCGTGGACACGGACTTTTACCAAAGCATTCCCACAGAAGTTTACAATGCCCAGTTCCCCATGGCAACATCTAGTATCCATACCCAAAAATACTGCCTTTGGTCTCTCTATACATTGTCCTATTAAATTATATCATTCTTCCCAGAGCAAAGTAACTACAATTGGATGGATTGAAAAACATATCTTGTGCTCCTGGATATCTGATACTAACTTATGTGTCCCTCATCCAAGTCAATGCTTCTGACCTGCAAACTCTGAGGAGCACTTTCCAGGCAATCTTGTGGGAGCTGTCTGCAGTGAGCATTGCCACAAGGTGAGTTAGGCACACCTACAGTTGTCCTATATTCACAACATATCAAACCTGTTAAGTTTATCCTGGCCTGCTTTCAGTAATAAATACCTACAAACTTAATTAATTTCCCTGATGTGGCAAATGTTCCAAGCAGGGAAATGTTTTTAGCTCCTTCCTAGTTAATTCTTTGGAGCAAGAATTATCCAAGATGCTCAGCACTGCCAACAACAACCGTCTATAAATTAATAATAATATAATAACACATAAAATAATAAAAACTGGAATCTTACTTCTATAATAAACCACTAAGCAATGTAATATAAATACTAATGGAAGTCTCTAATACATCAAAAATCTTGAAGTGGCTCTCACTGTAGGATAACTATTTGAATGAATGAAGATCATTCCCTCCTGTTAATGTGTGTTTGGGTTTTTAGTGGTATAAGCTTTTTGGAAAAACAGGTCTCCCAGAAATGTGGAAGCAGTTCACAGATCTGGAGTAGCCTCTTTCTTTCTATCAATCCCTGCTAAATATCAGGTACATCCAGTTAAGTCCACACAGGTGCATTGCAATAATGTTTTATTGACAAATTTCCAAAGGGGTTGGCCATAAGCAGCACTCTTGCATTTCCCTGTCCAAATTTGTCAGTGTATCAACAACCTTACAAATAGATACATGGATTACATCTCTCAGGCAGCCAGAATGAGCACAGCTGTTTATGTTGTGCAGTGATGCCATATGCAACCTCCATTTATTTGCTTCAAAGCTCATTGTTGAAAAGGTTTTCATACTCATCCTACATGCTTCTTGACTTTGTCATCTAGCCAGCTTTTGTGTAGTACTTTTGTGTAGTAGTTTTCATCTAGTACTTTTGTGATACTAATTCTACTGAGAGCACAAGAGTTACTAATATGTCTAAGTTCTAAAATATTTTATGCAGATATTAAGGAAGGAAAAAAAATTATTATTTTGTAAAAAATCAGTGTTTATACACAGGGTTTACTCTATTTGAATATAAAAGGTAAAGATGTCTTTTGATTGCATGTATAAAAAGAGAAAAGAAAATTAATGCTAATATACAGACCTCTGACTATAAGAAATCTATGGAATTTTCTACCAGTTACTTGGGAGAATATTTTCTAGATTAATGGAAATCTTTGTTTATTTTCTGGGGACTACAGTTTTATAGCTGAATGTTACTGGCAAGAAAAGAAGTATGGACATTTTTATATCTAGTGTCAAGGTGAGTTCTGGACCCATAATAAGATCCAAAGCAGAGGAAAGAACAAACAAATATCATAAGAAATAATTTCTATCCTCACAAAAAATGTATATGAGGATGCTTCTTCTCAATTACAGGCAGAACAGTGTTTGTATATATGTGTGAGTGCGGGCACTTTGGATCTTTTGCTAGAGTGTATGTAGAAGAAAAAAAAGATGTTTTGGGATGAAAAATTCTGTGGATATCAGCTGATAATTGAATGAGGAATTAGCAAAATTTACCTTCCCGTGATGAAGAAGCTTTAGCAGTAAGTATGGGTATGGAGCATTGCCAAGAATGTCAAAGCTGATTGACATTATTTATTAAGTAACAGGAAAACACTGTGATTTAACAGACAATGCAGAGAATTACAAGAACAGTATGTATGGTATGGATTCACAGCCTTGATAAGCAGCAGTTAAGTACAGTGGAGTTTTTCTCACAGTATGTCTTAGAGAAAACTCAAGAGACACCCCCTAAAACACCTAGATCACAATGCAGAATATTTTTAAGAATTTTATGGTGGTGGCACTATATTAAACACAGCAGAAACTTCACTTCAGTCAAAGCCAGGCGGGTTTTGCCTTTAACCTTGAGAAGAAGGAGAAATGTGGAAGTCTGTATTATCAGTGTCAGAGAGTGCTCCAGTGTCACTGACTATTTGTGTGGATTGTCAAAAAATTTTTTGAGCTTTTGAGACTCCAGTGTTTCTCTGTAAGAGTTGGATTGTGCGTGAACCCATTTATCTCGCTGGCACTTGGTTGCTGTAGTCTGATAACACAATTTCTTGTAGTACTCTGCTTTATTGGAGAGCAGAGACTTCTGCAGTGTAGTGTTGGCACTAAGAGTACCATAAAGCCAGGACTGTTTCAAAGGAGATAGTTCTGTATATATCAATTCTCCTTACAAAATTGGTAATTGGCCAATTAACTCAACGAAAAAGTAGAACTGTATTCTTAAGATCTTCAAAATTATTAAGATACCCTATTTATAGTCCTAGGCCAAGATTTTCAAAGATCAAGATAATGAGAAACCATTGGTATCAAAATTGGATATATATACTATTTTTAAATTTGAGAGGAAAATATAAAGCAAATTTTCTGCAAAGCAACATTTGAGACAAATATCCTTCAGCTGGTGCTTTTGAAAGAAATAATTGTTTGGTTTAGTCATCATTTTCCTACTGTATCTTCTGATCAAGTTTATGAATGTCTGCTGTAGTCTGTGGATCTTATACTTGTCAAAAGCTCAATTGCTACATTAATTATTCTGATATTATAATTGTGTGATAGCATAATATTGACCTATCTTCTCATAGGAATAAATAACAAATTCTATTTGTATATAACAGGAAGAAAAGTAAAATATAAAACTCATACACAAGAAACTTCAAAGGAACAATTCAAGGAAAGTGAAGCACCAGAAGAGACGAATTACTGCAACTCAATTGCCCTGTACAAATTATGATTTTGCCTTTTTTTTTTGCTTGTGCACTATTGAATAATGTTAACTATACAGTAAAAACAAAGGTTTTCTTTACAATGTCAGCTCCCTGTCCTGCCCTCTATACCTTTGCAGTCTATTACACCCAGATGGGTTCTCCTTTTCATTACAGCGAATTTCTTCTTTTTTCTTTATACTGCCTAAGTATGAATGGAAAGAAAACTGGTGAGGTAGTCTCTGCTTCCAGTCCCCATACTCACATTGTCCCACAACAGCCAAATTTTGCAGTTCCAGGGAAAACTGTCAACCTGCCAGCTCTGGCCTGGAGCGTACTCAGCTCCAATGAAATACTCAGCAAATTAACTGCTAAACTCTAAGGGGGGATCCCAGCAGATAGAGTTTCTTTGATGCTGTTGCTGAAGTGGAAGGTGTTGAATGTGCTTAGCTTGGCCAAGTTTAGGCATATCATTACAAACCCAGTAAAAGGCACTTTCTTAACAGCAGATGCAATATTTTTCTTTTCCAAATTTTAGGGCTCTATGGGTTGCTTACAGAAGAGATTTTCAATAAATTTTTTTCTTCTTTTTCTTTTTTTTTTTTTAAAGAGCTGATTCTCTAAAGAGGTATATTCCACCAGAGGGGGAAAAAAACAAAAACAGCAACAAAGAAGAATTCCATGGTTAGCTTGGAAAAATCATATTGAAAAGAGAATAATCTGTGATTCTACAGTAAAAGTGGCATGAAAATGGAGCTACAGACAGCACTGCCTGTTCTGTTGACAATATTCATGGAGTTAGTTAAGTTTCCTACCTCCTGAACTATAACTTTTGAGAGATTTTGTCGTCCAGTCTCTCATGAAGAAAGTTTTAAGTTCCCTTTGGGATAGTGTATATATATGATCCCAGCTGATGTATTTTCAGTCTTGAGGAATGCATAGCCTTTTCTGGTAGCTAAAAATACCTTTATGAAATGAGTTGTTTAAGTTGTGACAGGATCATAAAACCCCCAAAAGCAAATAAAATTTACCTTGAAACAAGAGACACGCACATTAACACTTTCTAGCTGGATGGATACAGCCAGGTGCCTCTGAATAAAGGGGCAATCTTTCACATCAAAAATTCAAAAATAAAGAAGTGTTCCACATGCTGCATGTTAGAAGCTGACTCACTGTGGAAGCACCTACAATAGGATACAACTGCAAAACAGTGGGTAAAGGAATGTTGTTCAGCACAAGTGCAGAAGGCTGCAAATACGAGAGTAAATCACCTTTTCAGAGAGAGAAGGCCCAGTTGCCTCACTGGACTCCTTCTATCAGGGTTTGGACTTGGGTTTCTAGCAGATGCTGAGGGCTCAGGTTACTCCTGGAGACTCTTCAAGTGCCTTGCTCTTTGTGTGTAAGTGTGCAACCACACTGGCAGCAGTCAGGCTGGCATCCTGGCACTCACTTCTGTTCCACAGAGAGAGTTAAGAGCAGCACCACCCTCAGGGTGAGGGATCTACTCCCAGCTGTTTCTCCTTATTTAGGGAAGTAGAAATAAACTGCCTCCAAATAGTTCCCAGTTCTTCTGGTACCTCTTAATTCTTTCTTAACAATTATGGAGTTTATACATCTTATCAAATTTCCAGAAGGTAGAAAACAGTGAAGGCTAAAAAAATACCCATTACAGCTGAAGATTTTGTGTCTTACTATCAGATAATGCCCGCATATATCTCTACCCANAATCACCCCACTGGCAACAGGAATTCATATGGTATGAACATGTTTCCAAAGAGATTGTGCAGGCTCCGTCCTTGAGTGTTTTCAAGACTCAGTTGCATATACCCAGAGTAACCTGGTCTGATCTCATGGATGACGCTGCTTTTTTTCCCCCTTCTTTCTGCAGGAGACTTTACTAGATACCTCCTGACATTCCTGCCTAACTTATGAAGGAATCATTAAATTCCTACTCTCAACTGAGACAACNAAACCTTGTTGAAAGTCCTACATGCAGTCTGAGCCTGTCTGCTCTGTGACCACTCCACCTTGCTACAGCTAACCAGCCAGAGATTCTGGCTAAGAACAAAATTCTACCAGTGGATGCAGGTTTATGCATCAATGAGAGCAAAAGAAAAAGGTATTCTGGCATTTCCAACAAGTGCTGATCCCTTGTTCACAATTTGTAACAATGACTCCACACTGAGACATTCAGAGGGCTTAAACTCCATGAAGGTATTCCAGTGCTTAGGGGCATTCTGCCAATACTCATATAATCTATTGGTGATTTTCCTTCATTTTCAATTGTTAAAATCCAGAAAACAGGTAAAGACTTCCAGGAGACAAAAATAGCCATTGGTTCTCTAGCATGAAATGCATGCATTAAAAGTGGCAGGCTCCATTCAAATCCTTTGGGAATGAGGCATGCCAAGTTTCATCTGGCACTCAACCACACTTGTCTATTTAGAAAACTGGTGTCAGGGATTCCTAACCATGGTCTCAACCATGGGTTTTGACACAAATCCATTTATACTACATAAATCATGAATTCATTCCTTCAAATACCAAAGTCAATTTTGAAATCTTGTGTTTATAACGGTTCATCTATATTCATCAGTACTATCACCTTATGAAAAAAAAACAACAGAAACTTTTAATAATATTACCAGTGAGTGCAATGGGAACAGAACATGAAATTTTTTTTTAAGCTACAAGTCTGAAGTGGAAGTGAATGTTAAACGTATGCCTCATACTAAAACTTTATGAAAAATGAAATGCACAAAAAGCTGGATCCTTGCCATGACACCCATTATGGTGAAGTCTGAGACTCTGACCCTTCGTGTTATACTTATTGTGTTTTTGACACATTTAGTCAATTAAAATGGGTGAAGTGTAATTTGTTTTTCTTAAGTTTAATACAGCATGTCAATAGAAGCTAACCAAAATTTATAGTAGGAACACTAAAACTGCCACTTGCACTTAAACAAATGAACACAATTTATCATAGTTGAAATAAAAGGAACATCATGTGCATTTGACTTTATACTTCACATGAGCATGTTGCCAAATATAGGAAAGCATGTTACAGCTGACACTTCCAATGGAAAAGACATTTTACTTCACATTAAATATTGGTGTGAAAAATTTGGACCTTGTCCAATCCTAAGAAGTGTTAACGTTGGCACTTCCACTGTATACTTTTACTGTAAATTGTTGTAACATTTATTTGACATGGAATACCCAAAGGATTGATGAGTAAAGAAAGGAAGACTTTTTATTGTGCCATGTTCCCTTTTTCAGTCATGCATACTAAGCCTTTACATCTTCAGAGTTTAAACAAGTCACCACCTGTACTCAATCGGTGAAAGTTATTTTTCATGCAACTGGAGTTTGCCTTTTTTATAAACCTATAAAAGCACACATTTTCCATTTTATTGGTCAGCAAAGCAATGGCTGATTTAACCATAAAACTTACAAATGTTGTTTCTTTATGGAGATCTATTTTTTTTAGCCCTTTATAATTCCTTGGAATATAAGTCTCCTTCATTTCATTTGTTGTCAGAGAGTGAAAACACAAAACAAAGTGGAGTATTTTTTCTTTTCATTAAAAATGTTCACCTAACACTACTACCACTTATATTATTACCCACAGACTACTAAAGATTTAGGAGGAACAAAGTACTGCTGCGTAAAAATTTATCCGCTTCAATTAAGTACCTGCACAAGAATTCTGTGTTCGTATTATGTGAACTATAACTACATTTATCTGCAGTAATGAAGCACTGTAAAATGTTGGAAAAGTGCTGAGGGGCACTTTGTATGATTTACTGAACTGATCTCTAGGTTAAGAAAGCAAGACTAAGACAAGGGAATTACTCTTTTCATCCATATTTTTCAAATTAAGAAAATCCATAACCTTTTGAATTATAAAATTAAATTTTAGAGACACAAACGTGAAAATGATTGGGGTATTTTAACAATCTTAAGTACCCAGTCCAAGACCATGAGTTTTGATCTATTTAAATACAACACTTCAAGCTTTCTGCATTTCATTACAATTAAGAGAAATTTATATATACAAATACTGGGAAGAGAGATTTTTTCCAAACTAGACAAGCAACACAGATGTCCTATACCAGGGAGAAACCTCAACAACCACGTGAAGCAATGAAACAGGACAATGTAAACAGCAGAGGACTGGTGCTGGTGCTTAGGGTTACATCTGCTGGCACCCAGAACATCAGGTAGTGGCACCTTCAGAGCACCACTGGAGAGAGGAATAGGTTTATTATTTAAAATTTTTAAGTACTGAAGTGAGTACCTACCAATTAAGTGGAAAAAAAAATCTATCCTTTGTGTGTTCTTCTGGCCTAGAACTGAGAGTGTGAAAACCAAATCTAAGTGAATGGAAAGTGCTAAGAAAGGGACTTTCAATAGATGATCCATGTATCAGAAATCCATCAAGCCCACCTTCCCCTTTGCTATTTCTAAATTGCAAACATGCTCTTTAGAAAAGACAAAGGATAAAAGAAGCACAGGAGGGTAGAAAGGCTTGGAGTAGATATAAAATAAAATGCTTGGTAGATTTTACAGTGCTAACCACTCACTCAAAAAAGGAATGTCACCAAAAACAAAGCCAGCTCAATCTTCTCTCAGCCAGGTATGATCAAACTGTGCGGCTTCAACATCACCCTCATCCTCTTATAAAACTATTTTTTCATGTCTGTCTCATCACTCTGCTTAGCAATAAGGAGGTCAAAGAGATCACTCCTATCTCTTTACTCCTAGTAAAAAAAAAAAATTAAAAANCTCCGTCCTTGAGTGTTTTCAAGACTCAGTTGCATATACCCACAGTAACCTGGTCTGATCTCATGGATGACGCTGCTTTTTTTCCCCCTTCTTTCTGCAGGAGACTTTACTAGATACCTCCTGACATTCCTGCCTAACTTATGAAGGAATCATTAAATTCCTACTCTCAACTGAGACAACATGACTTGAAAGATGTATTTTGAAGACAAAACAAGAAAACAACAGCCAGCTATTAGATTGCTAAAGAGTAATGAATTATAAAAAGTTGTTGTGCTGTTCCCAACACAATGGAACCACAATTTCTACTATAATACAGATAAAATACAGATAGATTTTGTATGAAAGTTTTCCTATTTGCATTTGGTTTTGGGGAAGAACAACAACAGATATTATAGAGGCTTCCTAGATTTTTTTTCCAGGTAAAAATGTTATCTTTTCCTTTTGTATGGATGTAATGTCAAATCTGGACAAAAGAAGGTTGAGTTTGTGCTACTCCGATTCCTAGCTGGAGTTAATGATGAGTGTGCAGGAGGAATACTCCATTTTAAAGTAGCACTACCTTTCCTCCCATGTCATGCTATCATCTTTAATGGCAACAATAATTCACTTAAGCCAGGAAGACATTTTTTCTGCTTTATCTATAGATCATTAGAGCAGTCTGTCTGCTGCATTAATGTCTGCTAAAATGGCATGCTGCTTCCCACTTTATGGCTCTATGTCAAAAATGTCTCTGATAGCTGGTTACTCACTCCACTTTGTTGGTGTTAACAATCCATTCCTTATTGGTTGAGCCACACTATCACATGGCAGTTACTTGACTTCTATAATATCCTCTATAGGTGTCAGGTCTCTGGAGAACTGTACGTCCTCAACTCCCACTGAAAGCAAAGGTGGATAGCACCTTACAGATCAGATGTTGTGACTTTCTGAAGAGCTGCTTAAGATTTTCAGTTAAAACTCAACAGCTGTGCAAAATGCAGGCATTATTTTCAGCCATACATTGCATTTCTCCATTTGTGATAATTTACTACCATGTAAAATATATTGCTATGATATTGCTCAAGAGATAATAGCAAGGGAAAATTAGTACAAGTATGTAACGAACCAGGGCCAAACGCTTCTAGGGACACAATCTAGGTTTCCTACACCAACTCAGAGTGTTGAGAATTCTTTAAGCCTTGTTTTCTCTGCAATATAAATGATATTACAAAAAGTCAGGAAAAGTGTCTTATGGCACTTAGTGATTCAATTTGATTTAATCGAATTCATATTGATTTGTTCACTTTTGTTGTATACACTCTGGAGGTTCTTCACCTATCATGGTTACATTTGAGATAAATACAGAAGTAAGGGAGAAAGAAAAAAAGGTAGAAGAACAATATTAAAAAGTAATGACATAAATTAATGGAAGATTATTATATATACCAAGTGAAATGAAGAAATCTGTGTGCATGAGCACATACAAATGGCACAGAGGAGGTTGCTGCATTTATAGATTTGGAACACGGTAAATAAATCATCATTCATCATTCTGTTTGTGTGCCTAATATTTTATAGATTTTATTAAGTAATATAATGCACCTAAAGCTTTGCACAGAAATAGAGACTCTTTATGAATTATATCCAACATACAGATAGATACTTATGTATATAGATATATATATAATCTTCTGTTAATGGTCATTTGTGATCCACATGAATGAATCTGCACAAAGAGTTGTCTTCTCTGCAAACAAAAGACTCAAAGATCCAATCTCATGTATACTCCCTCAAAAGAGCCTTTCATCATGGGTCTTTCAAAAATACTTTTCTGAAACCAAAATAATAACTTAAGCTTTAATTACTCCCTGACTAAGGGACTTAGAGCATGCATGGTTTAGATAAGAAACTCGACCTGGTCACATGCTCCAGTTTTAAGTGTGCTGGCCATTGTACAGATGTAAAACACCTGATTACTACCTTTTTCACAAGTGTGCATTGCATTTGATGCACACTAATCTGAGTAAGAGCCTGCCACTCATTTTTTACTCAAGAGAGTGATTCTGGGTACTATATATGAAAGATTATTTTTCCAAAGATGGAGAAATTTTGCCCCTTTGCAAGCCAAAATTTTTTTGTTTGTTTCTCCAGCATCAGCATCGTACAAGGTAGTATTTAGCTGACTGCCTGGTGCAACCCCCTTGGGCAATGACCAATACATTGCATGCTATTTTACAGATCTTTGAAATTTTAGACCTGCCATGAACGAAAATTGTTGAAAAGTATGCCAAAGCCATCCTTTAGAACTAAAAAACATGAGGACTCAGGGGCCTCTCATGCTGTGCACTCTGTATTCCTGAATCTCTTCATCATTGTTATTACAGTTAGCTTATGGACCACATTATTCCACATAATAATCAGGGAGGATAATGCTGATGAAAATGAGAAGTTTACAGTGAATCATATTAAGTGCTGCCTCTAAGGCTGCAAGCACTTGGGAAATGGTTTGAGGCTTCTCTTTTCAAGTTGGAGGCTAGGCCGTTACCTCCCACTTTGGACAGGAATGTCTTGGCTCCATTTTGATGTTATATCTGTTAGGTGCAGAGTGATGAGTCTATCTTACTGCTGATTCACACCGGCTGTTCCAGCGGCAACATGTGACTGTGATTCCTCTGTGGCCCAGAGGATATTTTCCATCAGTGGTAACAGATGTTACTAATTCAGAAGGCCAAAAGAAAGAATAAAATTATAAGCACATAATCCATATAAACATTTCAGTCATATTCTTTTGACGATAGAACCAATAAATGCAAAAGTTGAAAAGAAATGAATGCTGCTGCTGTTGATATTTTTGGAAGACCTGGATGGTCAGGAAAGAGTCCTACTGAATGAGGACAGAAGGCAGTAAGTTAAATTGCTGATGGAAAATATAAAATAAATTGTGATCCTACTTTTCTGAAGGCCCCAATAGAAATAAATGTAAATCACCTGAAAGAATATATAAGGGGATGGTGAGGTGGTGACATATCTCATCATCTTAGTTCTCAGCACACAGGGTGCAAAATGAAAGTGTGTTCCTTGGGGCAGTGATTTCAATGCAATTCTAATCATTTAAGACAAGTCATTAAATTGAAACTAGTGCCTGGCCAATGTTAGGACCAATATGATCATAAATTTGCTGATATTCCATCCATGCAAAATTCCACACACATTGGAGAACTCCTCTAGCAGAAATCTCTGGTATAGGTCTCATCCTTTCCCAGTCTTTGTCAGTAATTCTGTCATTTCCTGGTGGATCACACCCCACTTAAATACCATTTTCAGTTGGATGTTTATTATTGAAAATTATCTTTCCAAAGTAGTCATTATACATTATGTAATCTGTTGATATACAAAGGTTTAAAGGGGGAAAAAAATAACACCTGTTTCTTCGGCTCTACTTCATACCTTTTTCCTAATCAGTCACTGTAGACCAATCTACAATCTGTTGAACTGTGTTGTCTTTGTCCATGGTATAAATTATTTGCTCAAACAAAAAACCAATTTGGTGCCCATTTTTTTCTTTTTAGTTTGTTTTTCTTTTTAGTTTGTTTGTTTTTGGTAAAGTCGTGAACTCCATATAGAAATAAACTTAAATTTTGTGGATTAATCAAAGGAAAATAGGAATCCATTTAGGCAATGGGAATGAATAACATCCTTTTATTATATGAACAGGGACTTCATAAATTTTTCAAGACAAGGATCATGTCTTATTCACTGGGTAAACTTTGTCATTATATACACCTATGTTATTTCAAGAAATATGAGTTAAATAAGAAAAAAAAGTGGCCATTTGGAATCCAGCCTTAAACTCGCTGAAGTCAATGAAAATATTTCCATTAGCTCCAGTATGAACTGGATCAGATTCAAGAGGTCCTGTGAACAAATATCCATGATAACATAATAAAGACTTCATCACTGAAGGGGACCAAGTTAAGGTCACACAGGTAACCTAAACTGTTGTATTTCCTTATGGGTTTGAGCACTTGATTTTGCTCCCTGATTTTAACATAGCTGTTTTGTCTCTGTTACTGGCAGTGTCACATTGCACTGTAATGCAAATCAACAGATGTCTAGCTTTTGAATTTTTTCTATTTTCCTTTTTTTAGCAACCTTTTCTGCAAGTCACAATGCAGTTACTTTTTGAGCAATAAAAGCATTATAGACACATGAAGCAAAGTTCTTCAAAGTCAGATATAATTATCCCTTCTATGGGGCACTTTATGTAATATTTATTTCCATTAATCTTGGAATCTATGTGTATTGTTTATTGAAAAAAAATGAATGCATTGTCAAATACAGAACTGCACAGGGGAATACATTGGAATTCTGGAAATTTTCAAACTAATTCAACATTTTTGCCATACATGTATTAGGAGCAATCCCAAGTGTAATACCTAAAGTCACTGATGTAAAACTGTCTTCTAAAAGTTAGAAAGTCTGTCATCTTTCTCCATATACTCACTTCATTAAATAGTTTACAGCTTGCAAGGGGATCACAATGTTGGAGTAAGAAAATGACTGTCCTGACAGATTCAGACAATAAAACAACCAGATTGTTATATGAATGTTTTCTCAGAGACTGTTGCTGCAACACGTAATAAATACAAATATTGAAACACCTGCATGATAAACATAATACTTTTAACAGATGTTAATCCCCCCTGAATGCGACCAGTGGATTTAGATCACATAAATGCAGCTTGCCCCGTTCAGGTCTCCCTGGAAAATTGCCAATCATATGGTTGCTTTCTGACCAACTACTACAATCTATGTGCATGGATTTGCTTCTCAATTCTCCTAATATGAGCATTTTTAAAACAAGACATAAATATAGCAATATGTGTGCATGACATTGAAGCTCGTCTACAACTCAAGTTGCTTGTTTGCTGTCAGCATAAATTGGTTATATTATTTTCAGAAAAGAGTGTTCCAAGTTAAAAACAAACCTATTTTCTCAAAATCCTGACGTTCTGGCAAGCAAGACAGAATGTTTTTCTCCCCTTGGTGGGACTTGTTCTGCCTCAATACTCTCTGATCATACGCAGCTTCTGTTTACTTCAACAAATTTAATGGAGGTTCAGCATATTTGAAAATTAGCTATTAACCCTATCAAAACACTACTGAGGTTTTGATACCCCTAGGGGAGAAGCACACACTTACAACCCGTTGGCTTAAACTTAAGTACCTGCTTATTCACTCTGTTGGAAAAGAGCCTGAATTTACATCTGTCTTTTCACCTCCAGAATGCATTTGAATGCCTTTCGTTGTAACTTAGTTTGTACAAATAGCTCTGCGCCGCGTTACCAAAGATGACAGCGCGCACTTGCACGGCAGTGAGTGGCATTACTCAGTGCTGAGCTATCCAGCCAGCAGGGTCTGACCTCCTGACGTCTGTGCAACTGAAAATAAGCAACGCCAGGAGCAGAAAATAGCTGGCAAGTGATTATTCATGGAAACTGAATGGCAAAGGAAACCTGCGCACTTCATTTCATGCCTCCAATGCCTGCGTTAATTCAGAGAAAGTGACACAAACGGAGGCAACAACAGAGATTACTGCAACAGAAACATATCAATTCTTCATGAAAAAGCAAAACTTTGCTCTCAAAATTGACAAGTAATTGAAGAAAACAATAACAAAATTTGTATAAAAATTAACACTAACTTGCCATATCTCCATGCACCACCTAGGGACATCTGAGTTTAAAATTATGTGGGATGAGTATTTCAAAAGATGGAAAGGTTTTCCTGGTAAAGAAATTTCCCAGAGCAATTTGTGCCTGTAGATCAGGAGAAACAGATGCAGCTGAATAGGAAGCAATAGAAATGTTTACCAAATGGCTCTGGTGAATCTCCAGAATTTCTCTTGGCGACAAAGCAAGACATAATTATATCTCAGATGTGTGTTAATGAAGAATAACCATCATTATTGAAAATGAAGACTCAATTTAATTCAGTTCAGTTGTACTCTTGCTGAAATAATTGCAAAAAAAAAGATTGTGGTTGGTCATAATAAATAAGAAAACTCATCAAGAAGATGTATTGCTTGGGATATGAGCAGCTACAGGGAGAGAGCTGTTCTAAGACATAGACCAACAAAAGTTTCCAAAATGTTACTATTCAGACATGAATAAATAGATCTGTTTGCTTAATGGCAAAGAGCTGTATTTTCTCATTTCATCTAGCTGATTCTGCAATTAGTTGCAGTAAGTTGAGGATATAGAGCACAGGAGAAACCTTTCAATTGATTATTCAGCTAATTCTTCTACTTTTTAGGATTACTAGCTCATCATAATTAGAAGAGAAAAAGATTTTGTATTGCATAAAAATTGTTCCAGCTGAGCCAATTTCATCAAAAAAGTGAATACCCTGCTTGGACAGATGCACAACAGGTTAGAAGTGAACAAGGACATTTCTGAGACAATGATATTCATGATTATGATTACAGCGTTCAGTGACTATAGTAACTTGAGCAGCCATTTTCAAAGCCTTTTTAAAGGCTATTGAAGAATTAGAATGGGTTCATTAACAATTCTAAGTGCTGCTGTTTGCAGAAAAACTCTCATATAAAGGGGAACAGGCAAGATTATTTGTGTCATGAAAAGATAGTAGAAAAGTGCTGAAAGAACCTTCAGTAAGACTAACTAAAAGATCTTTTGGTCTTGTCTCAAATGATATAGCAGCTAGAGAAGGCTCAGTGAAAACAAAAAGTAGCAAATTCAAAACTGAGGAAGGGATTGCTCTTTTATTCACCCCATACTTAAGACTGAGAAGTAATTCTAAGATTCAAAAATCATCTGGTCTCTTCTATGGTTCACAAGAGTTTCAAGAATTATCAAGTCCATTGTTTTTCAAAGAAATTTTGCATTCTTTGTTCTTTTATTTCATCTTAATTTTTTTAAACTAAAGCACTAGCTTCAGAGCAGGGACAATAAACTTTCTTCAGCATGGTTTGTTCTAACCGTTTTAAAGAGTTCATCAGATGCAATAATTATTTACCCTGCCTTCAAAACTAACTTCTGGTTGACTTTGCCTGTAGCAGACATTTTCGTGCTTCTATATGGTGATGTCTTGGCACCTGACTGGCTTTGCTGCTGTTAACAAAAGACAGAATGGAGAAGTATGGATGCAGACACACCTTAATTTAGCCATGATTGTCTCTTCTATTCATTATAATGCTGCACAATTTAACTGTGAAATTACTAACACATTCTATTTTATAGCTAATGAAATTTTTTCTATAAATTAAGAGAAACTCATAGCAATTAAATATTTTTTCACAACTGCCTAGTTATAAAGTTAGTTATTTGCTCTCCCTTTTCCCTCTATAAATTTCATGTTAGACATTATGAGCCCATGCTCCAACCTTATCTGGGCCTAAGGTGCACCATCCCTTGCAAGGCAACAAGGCTTTAGTACCAAAGTCAGGGGTAGTGGAGGAGTTTTGCTGCTGCCTTGCCACAGTTTGCCTTTGCAGGGAGACAGACACAGGCATGACCACAGCAGGGATGGGGATAGCTTTGAGGGCTTTCAAAACCAGATCCCTTGAGAGCAATATTCCCACAAAGCTGATCAGAGTAAGCTGAATGCAGAACAACTGAGTACATCACAGCCCTAAAAATTACTGCTACAAAAGTGTCCTAGGTTTGTGTTTCGAAAAACAATGTCCATGTGCTGTACACACAGATTTGCTGTAGCTTCTGTTGCTGCAAACGGTGCCGTCAGCAGCTTGGATGTCTCTGCTTAGGGCTGTGCATGGGCTTAGCCTAAATCACCTTCTCCCTCCTCTCCACCTCACAGCAACTAAAATACTTACCTGAGGAGATTACAAGTGACCAATATAAGCCAGACTAAAAATTGTCCACCCTGCCCTCAGTGGTGGACAATAGATTGCTTGGGCCTTCAATTCTTTGTGTAAACTCATTCCTAACTGGCCCTTGGGGCTCCTGCTTGTCCAAGACACTAAGGTTGCCCTGAGCCTCATTAACCACTTGCATTTTATAATTAAAGCCTTGAAGTCTTTCTTGTGCAACTCTTCACCCCTGGCAGGATTTCCCTGTCCCAGTATCCACCTCAGATCTCAGTCTCTCAATGGTGATTGAAAACTTCACCCCGCTCCAGACCCAGGCTCTTCTGCATACATTTATCTATTTTCCATCATCTCCTGCACAAGTGTAAAGGCTTTCAGATGATACTTGAGAGGAAGCATTCCACTGAGCAACCATGCTCCCAGACAGTGTGATTGGAGTAAACCACGAGTACTATTAACAACAAGCAAACAGCCTTAGCGCGTTAAAACAACCTTAATGATTCTCATTCTTAAACCTTCTTTTCCCATGATATTTATTTGCTAAGGTTTCAGCTGAACTTAGGTTATTTAGGCATTTCTGAAAAGCATACACTTTAATGGGTTCAAATGACTAAGATGAAAATGAAATTTCAGTAATTAAAGTTCATGCAAGGGGAGGTGTTTCATTTAGTTTTTTGTTTGTTTGCTTTCATCTATAGGCCTCCAGTGTTTTTGTATCTATTCTATAAACAGGACAATATAAAATCATCTAGTTACAGAAGAAATGAAAAATTGAATGATTCGTTATATTTATATGACCTTAAAACATGTTGCAGAATTGCATTTATTACACACACAAAAAAAACCCCAAAACAATAAAACATCTTATTGAGTAGTTGATTATATGGTATTACAAAAATCTGCCTTCCAGTGGAATCCTTTGGCCTGCATATGTACAACACTATAAATCTTGCTAAATATTTGTTTCAGAAATTGTCCAGAAGGATGAACAGATTGATTTTCCAGACCTAAATCACTTCAACACCAAACAGTACTCCGGAGAAAACTGTGTTTCTCTTCTTGTTGTTTGCAGACACGTTAAGATCACACACTGAGCTGCAGCAGTTCAGCTTTCTGCTCCTTTTGCTATTTCATAGCACCAAGATGGAAAAGGCACAGCTTGGAGACTATCTAAATACAGGGAGTTAATGAAATACACAGTAAAATTATGGAATTATTGAATGCATTTCATTAATTCTGAATTTAATAACACACCTGTGGATTTGCATGAATTTGAGAGCTTGAAGAACAAAACTAAAGTGAATATAGGACTTTCTCACAAAATAGTTTGTCAGGGTTTGGGGTTTTTTACAACCTATTTTCCTACATTTTTACAAAAAGTCAGCAAAACATTTATTTTTCTGTTAAACTTGTTGAACTTCCAGGTCAACATTTTACAAAAGAAAATTCTTCAACTAAGGAAATTTTGACTTGCAAGCTGTTTATAACTTAATAGCTCTATTTAATGGTGTTCTGATTAATTTCCCCAAAGAATTTGCTGTTCCAATTTAAGCTCACTGTTTAAATTTGTATTCCATAGCTGTTATTTTTAAAATGTTATAAAACGTATTTCCTCAACTGAAAAGAATATTTTTTTCCAAATCTGAAGAAGGATATTGCACATCATATACCTTCCAAAGACAATGCATACTTGTGACCTAGGCATTTAATGCTGTGTCTTTAATTTGCTGGTGAAAGCCTGATGCCATCCTTCTCCATTTGTACTGCAGGCTCCTGCCTGAAACACCATGCTTGCCAAAGACATTCAGAGATCTTTGATTTTTCTTTTTATGTACATTACATCAGAGCCCATTAAAAACTGAAAAGTAAGGAGTGTTTTTCTCACTTTTGTCATTCATAGCATGTACCAAATACAATTATGTGTGTGCACACTCATTAACAACAGTTCACATTTGTAGTTTTACCAGACTTCTAAGGCCTAGAAAGAGTGATTCAGTTTAGGCTGGTTTTACATATGTGATCAGTTTTAACAAAACTATTTTTAAAATATGTAGGCCTGAAAGGTGAAGCGTCATATCCAGTGTGTTTTCTTTTGCATGCTTTGTACAGCTGTTATGAGACCTTAGACCCTTTGTTATGTCTGCTAGATTATATTCTCCTGAAAATCTACATCAAAATTTAGGGCTCATACACATTTTTTAGATATTTACATCCCTTTAAAGCATACAGCCATCTAAATTACTATGTAAAGGGCACTAATGTCTGCTTAGTATGAACAAATTTTGGTGTGAAACATATTTTTCTTTACTGAGAAAAAGAAACCTGTGCATTCGTTTGGCAAGCTACTTCTCTGTCTTCAGTATGCTTTGGGGGTTGTTGGGGCTTTTTCTGACAGGCTTGGGTTGAGAGAATATTGGTAATAAGTGCCTCATGAGAAGTCTCCTTGCAAATACAGTATAGAACTGTGGAAAGGGAAGAGAGAAATTTCCCAAACACAACCAGAACCTCTCTCATTTACACTCTAAGCCCCGTTGGATTACAAAAGACTTTTGCATTTAGTGCCTAATTCTGAAAAATAATTGAAACATTTCAAAAGATCCTAAAAGCCATGTGGAAAGGTAGACTTTATGCATCTTTAAAAAAACAACCCAACACCTCTTTGTCAAAACTCTCATTTCCTATTAAGTCAATGAAATTGAATTGGTGTTTAGTGGTTTAGTGAGTTTCTCCTCTGCTAAATGAACACAATCTGCTGGATCCAGCAAATTCATTAAAAATGTGCTTTTACAGGATAGAGGGCTTTAGGAGCTGCACAAACCCATCAGACTTTATGAGTTTTCAGACCAGTTCTATGCACAGGGTGCGAGCGAATATCTCCCAGTTCCCAGAGAGCCTCCCCTCATAAATAAAGAACAGAGATAAGCTGAAAGACACACAAGGTGAGCATAAAATATAATTAAAACATACTTCCATTTTCAGTCTATTGCAGCTGCTAACCTTACTGATTAGCCCCTCATCCATCTATGAGTCATCTCAGAGATCGATTCACAGAGGGTCTGAGCCTGAAATCATTCTTGTTTCAAAGGATGACAATGAGCAAATATTCGGATATAATTCCAGGTAGGCTGAAGACCAGTAAATCTACAGTATAGAAGAGTGGCAAAACATGTGCCAACTTAAAAGCTATTATGTTAATTGAATCATTTGCATAAGATTACATAATATAGACACTCTCTGGGTCAACAGTTCTTTTCCATGCAGGAGGTTTGAAAACCAAAACAAGCAAAACAAGCTGCTAAGCACAGGTTGCCTTCACCTGATATCTGTAAGATACTCCTTGAGGTCAGAATGTGAACATAAAAACCAGGTAAATTCTGTGTAATCACTAATACTGGATAGCTCATCATAATTTTCCCTGATATCACAGTCTGCACAAGTGTTAAATATAAGTCCTGATGGTGTTTTATGAACTTTAATCATAATGATCACAGATTGTACTAAAACAAAGACCCCTGTTTGGCTGCTCTTTACACTCCTTTACTTCTACTTGTGGGTTATACAGTTGTAGGAACAACAAGCCAAGGTGAATAACATGCCAAGGTAAAAAACTCCTAGCCAAAAAAGCGTAGACAACAGGTGCTTCAATATTCCAAGAATGAGCTGAACATGTAGTACAAGATGCTCCTGAATGCTCAAGTTGTCCTCCTCTATCTCTCTCAGCCTGACTTTTCTGTATTATATGAATCCATTGTCCCACATCAAGTCTTTCTAAGTGCAGCAGGTCCCCAGCCAATTCCAGGAAAGCTCTTAGCAAATCACTGCCCAAACTGACCACACCACATAGTGATGGCCTTGACAACAGTCACCTCCTTCCATACATTGACCCCATCAGCCCAAAATGATAGGCTCTTTTGTCTCTGCTTATGGAGATCTGTAGCAGGTAGTTCCCTTCATATCCTCAGGGTGAATGTCTCCCATCCTTCAGAGAAATGCATCTGATCTAGGAAAAGTTCCTGCTCAGCATTGTGAAAGGAAGGGGCACTGACAGAGTTTCCCCCTCCAGATACATGCTTGATATTTCATATGTTAAATTACTGCAAGTCTAAAGCTGTTTATACACTTCTTTATGGGGCAGCTTCCAAGGGCAATTGCTGTAAATGCCTAATATAAATGCAGCTACATGGGAAATGTCATCCATAGGAGTTTGGCTTGTATTTGAGATCAGCTGCTGTTTTGACGTGGGTTTTTTTGTAGGCTCTCTCAGAAGGGTTCTGTGCTGGCACAGTGTTCTGCCTCCCCAGTGGCCATGTAGCTGCCATATCCCACCACACTTTGCTATCCACTTGCACTTTTTGCGCAATACTCATCTGGAGACACGGAGACAGCTTTCCCCCATCTATCCCCAGCCAGAAGACTGGGGTACCTCTCTGATGGCTCTGCCATCCACACTTTCCAGAGGTGAGAGATGGGTGCAGCTAAGACTGACGGATTTTTGTGTGGTTTCCAGAAATTTCATCCCAAGTTTTTCAGATTGTGAGTATATCTCAGAGGCTGTTAAAATCAAAACTTCCCAATAAGAGAATGCACACAGTCACCACTCAAGCTAAATAAGTGCCAAATGCAGAGGTTTGTGCAGGCATTTCTGGGTGCTAGTATTTATTCCTTCATGCACACCTACCAGGGAATGTTTTGCATTCCCAACTCTGAAAGCCATGCCCAGTTACTTGTTTGCATAGATGTAGTCATGAACGTCTCCACAACATAAACATTTCTATTTGAAAAAGGGGCTTGGACAGTAAAAAAAATTATAGCTCACATCTTCCCTGTCATAAGCTATCTAAGATTTAAAAGTTAATGACTAAGTTCTTAATTTTTAACTACTGTACGAATTACTTTATCACTGTAGCAAATGTTTCCAATTTTTTTCAAGCACAAATCCACTAAACAATCTTTGTATTTATTATGTTTTCCTTTAATGCATAAATCAAAAGACAATAACAAGCCTAATGTCAAAGAAAATTTTTGACACTTCATACATTAAATAAAAGCAGCCGATAAACAGTTTAGATGAAATTATGGCTTGAAATGTAGTTCCCAAGAGGAATGTGGTTCATAAATTGATTTTATACTGCGTCTGTCGTTGTTGATTTGAGATATGCACAAGACACCCACAGTCATTACCAGTGCTACCATTACTTAGCCTGCCTTTCCTCTGACTGATACTTAGACACATGGAGACTACCAGCCATCTATTTCTGTGAAAAATGCGTTGTTTGGTTGTCATCACATGTGTAGTATGTTGCCTCCTATTTGAAAGCTTGACACATAATAAAAAATTTGGAAGAAAATCAACCTCTAAATTTTGACTATGCCTGAATCCCAGAAACTTCTACAGCTACTTTGGGTATTCAAGAGGGAAGTGTTTTCCAATCAGAAGAAATGAGGTAGCATTTGATTGTAATTGACCTAATGTCATTTAATCTCAAAGGTAAACCATTTCAAGCTCATGGGTTCTTTATCCCACCTTTAAAGTCTCCTTGAAAAAGATGCTTCTTTTCTTTTGCACTTCACTTCTTTCTGTAGCTAAACATTACCACAGAAATCACTGCTTCAAAGATTCCAGTCTGTTTATTGCCAAAATATTTATAGTTGTTTGGAAATTATTACAGCAATTCTCATTTTAAATATGGGAAATGAGAGATTAATTTGTGTGGAGCAAGCATTTCACTTCTCATTCACTTCTGTTGGAAGAAAGTGGATTTCAAAGCACCTGAGACTATGTAATACTATGCCTTTCACATTAAGGTCTGGTTTTCAAAATTGCACTCTCAAACATTTTTCTCTCATAGGAACAGAACAATTCATTGAGCTGTGCTCTCTCCTATTCACCAATGAGTACTTCAAAACAGAGTTAAGGGAGAGCCAAGAGTTAACTCAAGTGTTCATTGTAGTAATGTTCTAATAACAATGAATTATAAACAAAACAACCATGGATGGACTCATCTAGCAAATGATATATTTATTAAGTGTACCACTTGGTTTTTTTATAGGTCAAGGTACCCCACCTCTATAAGCAAAGGTAGTAAGCTTCTCAAAGTGCCCTTAATCATTATGCTAACTATGTGACAGCACATTTGCTGAAAGTTATACAAATGGAGCATTGTACCTGAATGGCAAATATATGCTTTCAGCACAAACAAAACTAATAGATTTTAAGAGTGACTTTATGCCTTCACTAGCAACTAGTCTTTAAAGAGTACACATCCTTAGCACAAATCCTGATGATAAAGTACGTGCAAGCAGAGCTCTTAAAAAGAGCACGTTTGAAAGAGAGTCTACACAGCTCAGCAGATTTCCTATTTGCTGTGCTTTCAGTTCACTCCTCTAACACCTCTACACAGAGATTTCACAGCAATATGCATTCACTTGAAGAAAAAAGTAGGTCTATATGAAATAAACCATAAATATATTTCCACTGCTCTACTCATGACATTTGTTGCCATTGTTTGGTAGGGAATGGTATATCTGATTGATAGCTGATTTTTTTTCCTTCTGACAATTTTTACTAGTAAGTGCCACTGACATTGCAGAAAACCCATAGAAGCTGGCTGGCAGCTGGCAGGCTAGATTTGTAAAGTGAACCTTAGGCAACTGTTTGCATACTGTGCTGTGGGGCCAAACTGGGAAGTACAAACACCTACTGGGCTCATTCAAGTCATGAATTTTTCAACAGGGAGATTCACACCAATAAATTGGGCACATAGGCATAACACAATACAATTAGCTTATAAAAAAATTTAACCACAAGTGAAAAACACCTAACCTGTACTATTCATCAATGAAGGTTGATTTTGCCTTTCTTTTTGTTTGTTCTATTTCTTTATGTAAGTATAATGGAAAGGCTACTGCTTTGCTTTCAATGCCATTAAAGTCTGTAATTAATTTCCTTGAAAGCGCAAGGTTTTCCTTTTTTTTTTTTTTTTTTTTTTTTTTTTTTTTTTTTTTTTCTTTTTCTGAGTGTGTAGATGTAAAACTAATCATCCAGTGACGGCTTTATCCTTGTATGGTATGAGGAGCTGAGCTCACCTTTGGGCTGTGTCCAAAGAAAAAAATCTACGGGGCAGAAATGTATTCCTGAGAGGCCATTAAATTTGCACTAGGCATTAACATTGATAGTATGTTGATCTAACTTTTGTCCTCTCTATTGCCCTTGTTAAAGTGACTAAAAACCTTTCCTTCATCAGATCCCACTCCTTTTTACTGAAATTCCTGCTACCTTCAAGATGTGGGAACAAAGTGATTCTTGAAACTGTGAGCTTCTTGAAACTTCCTTCACTTTTATCCCTCATGGCTTAGTACTAACCTTTTTCCTTGCTTTCTCCTCTTTTTTGCAGAAAGAAAAATCCACAATGAGACTCACTAAATATCAAGACCAAGGTTGTCTTTTGTTCTCAGGACAGATATCAGGAGGATTTTAGATATCTCTCAGTAAGAGATTGAGAAATCCTACTTTTGACCACAGCCTAATTCTGAAGGCTCCTGAGTCCAACCAGCACAAACTCCACTGTGGATCAGAGAGTTTCTCCTCAGACAAAAGTTCCCCACTTGAATGCACCCTAACTTTAGCTGATAGTGGCTGTTTGCCCTCTGCCTGACCTTCTGGGCAGAGCAATCAGTTGCAGCTGCTCAGGGACCAGACACCAGCTTTTTCCCTCTCAAGAAACCATCGGCATATGTACAGGAGTAGAAGAGACATCTGAATGAGACCAATGGCTCTGAGCCACCCTGCTCCTGACCTCTCCAATGTCCCTGTCCTGCCCTGCACTCTCAGGCTTGGTAACACTGATCAGGCTGTGCTGTTCCCCTGACCCTTGCACTCTGGCACTGACCTGTCTGACAACAGCACAGAGATATCCCAGGGGGAGAAGGGACGTGTCTGCATGCACCCAGACAGAATGAAGTTGACCAGGCTGCTAGATGGCTGCTGGAAAAGCAATAGGAGCTAATCATGGGCAGAGCAGTTAGTGGGATCAAGTTTGATGTGGGTGCCATGGGACGCCCTTCCCTCGCTTCCAGCCAAAGTAGACAGGTTCCATCTCTACACTCTCCCCTTCGCTTTGCCATTTTTCTTGCTTATTCCACTACACTCTCAGTGACTTATCCTCCATGTTCTTACTCTTGTATGACTTTCTTGGGCAAATCCTAGCCCAAAACTCAAGTCCAATCCCTCCATCTTTCCATATGACTACCTAAGGTTTTCTCCAAACCTCCTGACTTCATCTCCCCTCACAATAAAGCAATTCACACAGGAATTTATTGTCATTGCCCTATCTGATATTTAGCTCTTCGAGGTTGGCCAGGTTGACCAGAATGGCATTGTCTAGGTTAGGTTTCTAACATCAGGCAAAATAAGCAGAGCATAACCCTGTGCAGGAGTGGAGCTGAACTCCAGCAACTGACATCATCCTATCATGGATTAGAGCACAGTTTCTCAACAACAGGAAAAAGGCCTGGTAACAGCCCAGTTGGCTCTTCACTCAAAAGGTTAAAATTCAGCTGTTAAGATGTCTTCTCTGCACACTTAAGGACTAATTATTGCCAGTGGGCTAAAATAATATTAGCCACAGAAGAGGTATTCTAGATTGTTTTCTTTTGATGTCAGTTAATGATTTAATTTTTACAAGGGCTTATGAGAAATGGACTGCTTATTCTGGAACAGGTATATAAATTTAGTTACTTGTATGTGTAACACACAGAAAGAAAAGTCTTTTCATACAGTCCAAGTACAAATGTGCCTGACCTACATTTGGTGCCCCTCCAGCCTGTTCTTCCTGTGTAAGGCTTAGTGGGGCATTACCTACTTTTATTTTTCAAAGTTTTTGGATTTTTTTGTAAGAAGAGCAACCGAGGGATGTAGAGACATTCACAACTAAAACAAATTATTTTTATTCTTGACTGCTTTAATCCTATCCTCTGAGAACAGTCCCTTAAGCCAAGGTTTATAGTAAATTACCAAAAAAAGTGGGGGGTCCATTACCTTCCCCTTTTAATTGTAGGGCAGAGGCCTTTAACTTTCCATGAGGCATTACTAAAATTTCTTCTGGGCCGAATTTCCTTGAACCTGGTAATTAAGACCACAGGATATGTGTTAATTGTCTTTGACATGCAGAATTATCTGCATTTACCCAACCTAATAACATCACCACAGACATGCTGTTTTTCAAACACATGCTTTAAAATCATCTATATATTTAATTACTCTTCACGTGATACAAAAATTGACAAATGCGAGAAAAGCTGAAAGAGATTAAGGGAAATACACAACTTTATCTGTGATTCACTCTGTTTGAATTCCATTTTCTGAAAGATTAATAAGGCTTGGGAAATCATTGCTTTTTATAGTTTCAGTTCTGTTAAGGTACAATTGCACTGGTGAAACATCAAACTACAGTCTTAATTTTTAATGAGCTTGCTTCTCTGGGCTAAGGTCAATAATCTTAATAAAAACAACATTTTAATTGCCCTGAACATATTTTTCCTTGGTGTCTAACTATACAAAATATCAGAAAGGAAAAAAAATATATAAAAAAACACCTTGTAGAAAAGTTAAGGTAGAAACCATTCGTCATAGATGTTCAAAACAAAAGCATCTGCAAGCATCTTAGAATTTTAATAATTTTTAAGTGTTTGTATAACTTTTACTTTGAAAGAATATCATAGCTGATAAGTCTTAACTAGATATGAGTAAGTAATAGGTGAAAATAATTTGATACAACTTAATTTAATTTTTTCTTTAATCCACAAAATAGATGTGATTGATTTAAACAGTATTTATTGCTCAAAATTGCTTGATTAATATTACTTAAAATTCATAATTCATTTTCTTTACCAATTATTTAGCAGGTTTTCCACATGTAGCATGTAAAACAAAAAACTGGAAACTAGTGTGGTTAGGCACCAACCATATTTTTATGACCAAGCTGTATGATTTGATAAGATTAACATATCTTTCTTTTCTGATTAATTTTAATTTTTTGCTTAGGACATTTATTTGTCCTTGCTTCATCTTCTCATTCCAATGCAAATCTTAAATCTTGATTTACACTCTTCTTGTGATGTGGAGGCCTGAATTTTCCATATTTTATACAGCAAAAAAAAGGCTTCAGTTAGTAGCACAACAGTAATAATGTGACCTGATAAGGTAATTATGATCTTCTAAAATAATTTATCCTGATAGAATTTTGCATTCAGTTCTAAAAAGTTGTGAATATTGAATAATTTTCACTTTAAAAAGCTGTCTACCAGGAAATGTTCTTCGTTAGAACATCCCCTTGGAAAGCAATAGTTCAGTGTGGAGGTTGTGAAGTGAGTCTGTGTATCTCTCTGGCCACAGCTTCCATGTAGGTTCAATTGAAGGAGAATTAACAGTGTGTGATGTTTATTCATGTAAACATCAAAGCAAATAATCACGAGGGGGGGAAAATGCAATGATTGTTAAACTTTGCTAATAATGATGGTGCTGCACTGCCCTACCCAGTGTCTTTTCCCCTGCTCTAAATCAACTGGACAGAGGACAGTACACATCGGCATTTTCTTTCCTGCAGTAATTCTGTGCCTACCCCACTGAGCTGTGCCATTTACTGTGGCAGCAGCTGAAAGCCTAATGAATAGCTTTCCAATGTGCAATGAAGATGATAGTATTAAGATGACAGAATACTGTAAAGCTGAATGTAACAGGACCATGAATTAAGGGAAAAAAGGCTTAGAATTGAAGTAATATTTCTGAATAACTTTTTAATCAGCAAATTCTATTTCTTGCCAAAAATAAGTGGACTGCTAGGTAAGAATGTGAATGGGTTTAGGCACAAAATTTGAAATATGAAAGTATACCCTCTAAATATTCTACTGGGGTTCTGGCTTTGGGTTAATCAGCCTCACCAGGAGCTGGTTTGTCTGGAAATCCATAAGCCCTGGTACAGATGGGTGCCCTGTCCTGCACTGTGAGCTTTCCATCTGTAGTTCTGTTCTGTGTTCTGATCCTTCCTCATGTTTGATTCATAACAAATGCAGACAGAATGCCTTGACATGCCTGCCAGTGTCATTGGTAGAGCCTGTTGGGAAAGAAGGGTGGGAAAGGGAATGAGTATGTGCTGACCCACTTTGCCCTTGGTCTTCTTCCCCCATTTTTTCTTCCCCTTCCATGATGGAGCTGCCTAACCTGACAGCTCCACACTTCACTGCCTTCAGATGCCTCTAAACTTTCCTTTGAAGCTGTGAAAATCGTGCCATGAATCACAGCAGTGATGAGACATGAGTGCAGACTGACAGAACAAGAAGTCTGATTGCCAGTCCTGTGCAACAAAAGACCCTCCCAGGTCAAAGAGGTGGAAATGCTTTTCAGCAAGGTAAAACTAATGGGCAAAACCTTCAATTAAAAGCAGAGATAGTCTTCTGGATCACAGTGCTTAGGGTAGTAATCATCTCTTACAGTACTGGCTCCTCTGTCTCCAAAAATTTAGAGTTTGGTGCCTTAAGTGACCTCAGCAGAAGGTGACAGTCTTCACCCACTGACAGAAGCCCAGACTTTACCGCTTTTGTTTGGCCGACTTTACCTTCAGCTGTAATCCTGGGGTTTTATCTATGCTTAAGTTTGGTAAATGCAATGAAGAATCTGTTTAAAAAATGGTCACAGAATCACCTTCATCTTGAAGCTTTTGTTATTTCAGCACACGATCTTGAAAGGCCTGGGTGGCAGGCCCAGGTTTACTGTACATAAAACCTGTTTGGTTTTATGTACAGCAGTGCATGACTTTGAACTTGATGAGTAGTTATAAACAGAGAACTGAATATACAGTGGAAACAGGGCAACAGGCATTTGCAGAAAATATTTCTACATGCAAAGTATAGTTTTGAGAATATACTTCAAACTGTAACTTCCAATATCAATTAGTGCTCTTCATTTGTATCATAAAGTTCAAGGATAAAGCAACTGGAAACAAACCAAGCAATGTTTATATTTTGCCAGAGTTTTATAATCAATTAAACATCTTTGCTGCTATTTACATAGTTGAATGGCACTACATTTACACCATGCAATTTTGTGTTATTTCTATGTAAATATTTCTTTAAAGCCAGATGTAAGTTCAGATTAGTTGTGAAAGAAACACTAAAATAAAATAAACTTCCATTTGGGGCTGATCACAAATTACTCTAAAACTGAAGAGCAAGCTTGTTAAAATGCAAAGTGAAAAGCAAACAATATTAAAACAAGCTCAATGAACGAGGAAAAATAACACACAAGGATGCCTTTTGAAAGGTTTGCCTTATTGTAATTGATTTTGAGAATTACAGGTAAATTAAAATTCAATAGGAGTTTTCATTTAAGCAACATGAAATGACACAGGAGTTTAAAGTAAAAGGGTGTTGCACACCTATACAAGTTCTGAAATTCCCACTAAAATTACTAAAAGCAGAATTTACTCCCTCTTCCTCCAATTCTAGTTAAATTGTAAATGGTAATTACATTCTTCCATCCTGTTTCCTCCTTGAAATCCACTGCCAAGGCACACACTCCCTCAGAGAAAACCCTGCCAAATTCTACATAATTTAGAAGCAAACTGTAAAAGAAAGAATGGAAAATCACAACCTCTAAACAACCAGCTCATAATCTTTTTGCACTCCTGTTTGTCTGACATCATGTATTTCTCTCAGATGCAATCTTGTACTTAATTTAGACTGAAAAATTCCCAATGGTAACTACAGCTTTATACCTACTGCATATTTTCCCACAAATGATGTTATTTACAAATAATTAGCCAAATCTTCCAAGTTCCGTGCAAGTCCTGGGGAACTGCAGGGCTGAGGAATAAAAACTGAGCATGAATAATATTCTTCAGTTTGAGGTTTTTACAGAGTATGTTTTCAAACCACTTTTTTTGAAAGTTTTCATTAATCACGTGGTACATGAATGTTCATTTCCCTTTGTTCCTGACTTTTAGGTTCCAGTGGCTGGAAAATGGTACCCACAGAATAGTTATCAAGATTTTTTTTGCAAACGGAAAGGTGGATCACGTGGAATTCTGAAGAGGTTCATCTAAGAATTGATTCTTGTCAGTCCTTCATGAATTATCCAAATTATAAACTAAAGAATATGCATACATTTCATACATACATTTTATACACAGAAGGTGCCATCAAGTTACCAAGAACTCAATGAAGATGAAAGGGGAAGGCTGGAATTCAAAATTATCTCAATAGAATGAAGGCGTGGTTCGGGGGAAAATAGAAAGTAATTACACTTTTCAGAGTAATCAATTGCATAATAAGAAGGAGATATTCCAGACTGAGAGAACCTTTTAGAAAACAATGTACTGTTTTTTGTGGAACACAGGCTGAACATAAGCCATCATTATCAAATTACCACTTTAAAAAAAGGGCTAGTAGATATTTACAAACATGCATGCTATAAGACAGATGAGTAAACCTCCAATTCTGCTCAGTGCAGGAGAGGTCTGGTTGCCCTACTGTGTCTAGTCTTAGCTACACTATTTCAAGAAATGCAAGTACAGCTTAATTAAGGGGCCAGAAAAACACACTAGACATTTAAGGAGTGTAATAATAAAACATTAATTTTCTTGTGTACTGGTGTGGAGAAAGAAATGCTAAGGAGAAGCATGCTAATCAAATATGTGGAAGGCAGACATAAAGAAGAAAAGTGTTAAACATGCTCCATGTTGACAGAAACTAGAACACGAAATGAGCTTCAGTCACAGCGGCAGAAAACTCAGTGAAGATTTGGAAGCAACTATTGCAAGAAATAAACACTGAAATAAATGTCCCCAAATACTGAAATAAACGTACTGTAGATGAAAGGAATAATCTCTGGAAATCTGTGAAAATACAAACTACTTCCAGGAATGCTGTTTTTTGACAGATGAAAATATCTTGCAGCAAAAGGTGAAATACTTGCCTCTTCAGGCACCATCCAGCCTTCAGTTTTCTCTGGCTTCTTTTAGGCTTTATAGTGTTAGCTGAGATATCTTGTCAAATCAATTTTAGCACTGGCAACTTTGGAGTCTAATCTTTCTTTCTGAAAATGTTTGGCTTTGTTTCTTCCAAAATAGAAGAGAAGGACTATTTTGTCATGTTGATAGTATAGTCAACATTTTCATAGTAAAGAAAAATAAGTTAGTTGTCATTTTCTGACCATACATCCAACAGAGACTTTTAGTTACATTTCAGTAGCTTTATTAGTATGAATTCTGAACAGGCTCTCTGCACAGGGTTGTCCCCAGCTCAGATGAAAGTTTTCCAGCAATAGAAATCACTTGATTTTATTTATTATTAAGGCGCTCTCTCACAAAGGTGAGGGGTTAATGACACACACCAAACTATACAGAAATATCTTTAAGGAAGAGATCCATCTTAGACCAACAGCTACAGAAAAGAACAACAATGATTGATCTTTTCACCACTCAGCAACATCGGCAAAGCTACAAACATATATTGTTTTTACTCCTCTGGGAGTTATTTATTGAGCAAAGGGAGGGTGGACAGCACTTCCTTTGAAGTCAAACATCTTGCTTGGATAAGGAGATATGTTGCATGAAACAAAAGTAATAAAAAGACAAAATGCTTTATTAAATCTTCTTTATCACAATATTGTGTTCCAATAACGTGATCTAATTAAAGACGTATATGAACCTCTTTTCATCTGAAGATTAGTTCAGAGGTCTTAATTTATTCTGAAACAAACATGCTGCTGAAATGTTTCCAAGATTTCCAGTGATGTATTCTTTCCATTTTCTCTAACAGGTGTTGATGCTTTAACTACCTCTTCAAGATTTGTTGTACAGGGAGGAAAAAGAGACAGCAATTTTTGAAAGGAAAAGACAAATTATTTCTTTATTATAAAAGCAGCAAAAAATATACTGTTTAGTCGTTTAATACAGAAAAACTTCATAAATTTAATAGATCTAACAGTGGATATCTCTGAGAGTGGATCCCATTGCTTGCAAGTTCACTTCAGGTTTTTCCTTTGTATACAAAAAGTGAAATATCAGAGGTATTAATGACACATCACACAAAATGTCTTGAAACATTGGTTCCTGTGCAATTCCCTTAAGATCAGCATGTCTCACAAATAAGATGAATGAAGGACAATACTAATTTCTCTTAGAATGGTACTAGGAGAAAATATTTTGCAGGCTATAGCCATTTTGTAAAATATTTTCAAAAGTATTTTGCAGCCATTACCTTTTTTTGGAAGCATTCTACTAATTTCCCCCTGACACTCACAGTCAGCTTAGCCCTGCAATAATACCTGCATTTAAAATATCTTGCTTTACTTAAAAAGACAATTTCAACAAAGTTTCTTTCCATTTAATTGTGGTTGTGGTTCTGCTATATTTGGTATAAAACAAGAAGATAAACTGACATATCATATTCAACAAATGTTAATTGTAGGAACACTTTAAAATATTCTTTAGGTGTAGTATATTTCAAGTCTCTAGTAGCAAAAATTGAATGACAAACACCCATTGCTGCATACATTCATACCTTTATCTCAGTAATTGTTATGCTGTGGAACTGTAAAATGTTCATGAGAAACCCGAGTATGTATTCTGTAGTAACAGCTTTGCAGAGTGTTTGAAACATTTGAAAAAATTTTGTATTGCTCAGAATTTCATTGAACTAGACTTAGAGGAGGTTATTCCCCAACAAATACTTAGTCTCTTTTTTCTTCATTTTTGTGTCCCCTAAAATATTCTTTTCTATATCCCACACATTGTTCCTCTAAATTAGGAATTGGTCTCTTTTTTTGGTTTCTGCATTCAACAGTCATATGTATTTATATCTATGAAGATTCTTCACTGAGAATAAAACTTAGGTGTCATTTATGTTTACTTATACTCGCAAGTATACTCCTAGTTCCCATTTTAGCTCTTACCAACTGTCATCAATCCTGCCTTCAGTCCTTTACTTTTCCTTTGTAATCATGTGGAAAATGACCATAGGGGAAAAAAAAATTAAAAAAAAAAAAATCTTGTCATACACGAGTGCTTTTGTTCTTATTGCTATTAAATATCCACAACCTCTGTTCCTCCCACTAAGCTGTCCCAGGGAATTCCTTTTTATTGTACTTTGTACTCCTTCTTATAGTCAAGCAGAGATCAGATTTGACACACTTAGGATCTCATCCAAGACCATCTGTTTTATCAGATCTTTTATCCAAACTTATTAAGCCATTATTTAAAAACAGAAAATGGGGTTGTATTATTAACTTCTGTAGTAGTCTGGAGGGAGACAAAAACATTTTCTTCTTGAAGTGGTATAATATACCCACGTGCTAAGACAATTGGAGTTACTGCAAACAGCTTTTACATAATGCAAATTAAAGCTTACCTACAGAATGTGTGAAGAAAAACAATTTTGAAGAAAAACAGACTATATGGAGAGTAGAAGTCAAAGGAAGTGGTATGTTTTGGGGATGGTGAGTTGGTTATTTGCATTTCAAAAGTAGATTTTGTACTTGTAATAAAAAAAAAAATAGATTACGTATTAAAATTTTGGAGAGAATTAACTGCAAATGATATCTACATTAGGCTAAGAAAGAAGATAATTCCACAAAGGAAAAACAGAAGTATGAAATGAATGGGTCTTCAATTGTATTTTATGTAGTTCTGCATACCACAGAATAACTGCAAAACAAAATAAAGCCCAGAAATATTTAGAGTAGCACTGAAACAAAGAGCAGATTTAACCAATTATAGAGCAGAAAGCTACAGAACAGAAGTAACTATTTCATACTGTTAACTTTTAAGCAGGTGACATTACACGTCACCGTAAGAACTGGGAGATTGTTCTTGCAAAAAGTTCACTGTCACCTCTGAAAAGCAGATGGAACCTCTAGTATCTTTCTTTTAAATACATTATATCCACACATAGGTTAAACTTGTATTTTCTTTCTTTTCCTGTGCCCACTACCCTATGTATGTTTTTGATTTAAAAGTATGTTCTTGTTCTTAATGAATCTCTCTATGGATCCTGAAGCATGCACCAAAGTTAGTCCCCAGACTTCTACAGATTGCTGGTTTTGGGTATTACACTAATAAATTGATACTTGGTCATCAAGATGTATCATGCAGTCAAACATGAGACAGGTACAGTCATCACTGGGTTAAAAACTGGCTGGATGGCCCAGCCCAGGGAGTGATGGGTTCACATCCAGGTGGTGGCCTGTCATAAATGTCCTGTTTAATATCTTATTGAGGTTTAATAAGGAAAAGTGCCAAATCCTGCACTTCAGTTGCAACAACCCCAGACAGACCCACGGACCAGGGCAAGAGGGTCAAGCAGAAAAGAACCCGGGGGTGCTGGCAACACCTGTCTGAACATGAGACCGTGTGTGCCCAGACAGCCAAAAAAGCCATTGGCATCCTGGCCTGTGTCAGCAATAGTGTGGCCAGCAGGACCAGGGCAGTGATTTTCCCCCTGTACTTGGCACTGGTGAGGCCACACCTCGAATCCTGCACCCAGTTCTGGACCCCCCACTGCAAGAAAGACATCGAGGGGCTGGAGTGAGTCCAGAGAAGGGCAGTGAAGCTGGTGAAGGGTCTAGAGAATAAGCCAGCTGAGGAGCAGCTGAGAAAGCTGGGGTTTTTTAGCCTGGAGAAAAAGAGGCTATGGGGAGCTTTTATCACTCTACAACTCTCTGAAAGGAGGTTTAGCCAGGTGGGCATTGGACTCTTCTCACAAGAAGAGGAGGTCTTTTCCAACCTTAATGATTCTGTGATTAAAGACACTTCACCACATACAGCAATGCCATCTCTGTCGCTTCCTACCAAACTGACATACCTTCACCCAGCTGGCCTGATGAGCCACCTGGACTTTAACAAAATTTCCAATTTATTTCTGAAAATATTTTACTGTTTCCTTATATTAAAACACTGTAAATCTCAGCCAGTGAAACATTAAACAATTACTAGCACAGATTAAGGGTTCCCAAATGGTACTGATATACATCAGAATGGCAGGTTCAAAGTCATGGGAGAACCTCAGTACATTTGATCTGTCATATGAGAATAGTGGTTCCAGGAAAAATCATCCTATCTCTTGCCAGTAGAATATCATACATTTGTTACAGCCATTGCCAAATTTACATTGCATTTTACAGATATATGAAGAAAAGCAGTTATTGTCCAAAAACTATTCCAGCTGTAGGGAAGCAGAGAAATCTCTTTTCTCAGGGAAAAAGAAAAGAGAATGACCTAGGCCCAAGGACAGCATAACAACAGACACAAAACTGGCAACTGATTGAGCAGTGGATTAACAAGTTCTGAGCTATGTGAATGCTGAAAAGAGATTCCTTTGAGTACATTAAAGACCTCAGCAGCATCTACAACAAACCAGGTTAATTCAGACAGTGATTAAAACTCAGAAAAAGTAAATAACCAGTGTTTCTATTTGTTGGTAGGTAAGCATAGCCTAATAACTTCTCACTGGATTTTCATCATTGGGTTCACAAGAGGTGAAGGACAGTGAAGTCGAGCTTACAACTAGCCTAGGAAAAATAAACATAAGCATTTGTGTACATCTTTGTGTGCTCAGCTCTCAACACATATCTGAAATGTCACTCATATATGGCAAAAAATGGGAAATTTTTATAGATACAAATTCATCACATTTCTAAAAGCTGAAGAAATGAAAGAATTTCCACCAGGCCACATGAAAAAGACAATGCAGTTTCTCCAAGATTTTAAACAAATTTTAAGAAAATACTTTCCATCTAGACTCCATGAAATGTTAATTTCTCTTTCAGCAGAGGGATGGTAGGTCATCTTGCCCTAGACTAACCCTCTAGCTCACCATATCCTCCTCTTCTTGCTCTCTGGGTGCTGTTGTTTTTCCAGCAGTGAGATGGATGCTGGTCAGTCTGACTTTACCAAGCTTTCAGATAGTCCACCACCACGCTTCTCTGCTCAGATCCCTAGAAACCATTAGCCAGGAGAGCAGGAAAGCAGGGCAGCTCCCCAGCCTTCAGCAAAGCAAGGGGAATACAGCCTTGAACTTCCAGGGAACCACATTCAAAAGGCTTGATGTCACCTTTTGGTCATCAATGGCTGTTGGAGAAGGTTCAAAGTCCCTTAGAGACTAAAGTGAAAAACTCCAACAGAATCCTACTTCTACAAAAAAAACAAGTCTAATATAGAACAACTTCCACAGAAAAAAAAGGTTTTTTCAAAAGTCATGTTACAAATTGTGTCTCTTCTTCACCTTAAAACCAGTCTCATGTTAACAAATGACCTTCTGCTTTGCAGAAATTTTCCCATTTAAATTGTTATTTCCTACATCATTTATTGTGTTCTTTGATCTTGGACTGCACCTTTAAATCATCTTCTTGGGCTGTTGAGATAAATGTATCTTAATAACTTCACAGTTTTATCTTTGAACACAGATAACTATCACACAGTCAGTTTGCTGTCTAGTTGTGAGCAACCACAAGACACTATTTTTAAAACTTCATAAAAGCCTTCCAAATAGCTAAAAGGACTAAAAGGATAATAGTAGTAGCTATCACTGTGATTGTAAAAAAGATCTATAAACCAAGGTGAGACATCTTTTATTATTTCAAAACCAGATATCAAAGAAAATATCATTACTTCATAATGTCTCAGCTATTAAAAAACTCTGCATTTCTTGTACATTCAAATATCAGATTTTATTAGACTCCAAGTGACAAATTAGGTCCCTCTGGTGTTTATATATGACTTCTAAAAATATCTTGACCTGTAAATCTCTTTACAAACAGTAACAAACACCTGAACAGAAGAACTAATATATAGCAAGGTAATTTAAAAATGATGATGCATTAAGCATTAACTTGAATGTTACTATTTTATAGTAGACAAGTTAGAGAGGTTATGGGTAAACTACTGAGTGGAAATGAAGCACCAGTAGTCTTATACTAGAGACAGGATTTCACAAAGAAGGAAGTGTTGGTGGCTTTATTACCTAAGATTTTCTGACATTAATGCACTCCACAAATGTATAAGAATTGAAAAATAAAGATTAATCAAAGGTGTTAAACCACAGGTTGGAAGATTCTGCTCAGTGTGGTTTCCACACATTTCATGCCTTACGCAAAGCTCTTTCATATATTTTAAAAGAATTCCATGGCACACAGAAAAAAGAAAAAAGTTTATTATTTTATCAATTGGGATCTTTTGTTGTGAGCTTTTTAAAAATCACATCTATGAATGAACAGATTCAGTTAGTTCCAATTAAACAGGGTTAAACTCATATTTTCCCCAGCATCATTAGTCATTCTTCCTGCTACAAATTAGGCAAATTGTACCAATCCTGATATAGATGGTCTCAGGTGACAGTATAGTTTGGGGAATGTATTTGCTGTACTGATAGAGTGTGAGAAATGCCTACACTACCTAGACCTAGGTGTCCTTTCTGACAAAACTAAGGCTCAGTGGTCTCTTCTATAGTGTCTGATACTCCACAAAATGCCAACCAGCAAGTTGAGTCTGCTTCCATTCAGGGTGAAGGAAATGTTCAGCTGCAGTAAAGTACCTTTCTACTAGCTGTAAAGCAGAATAAAAAGTGAACATAAACACAATGGTCACACCACCTCATGAGATACTCCTCTTCTTATGTTGTAAGAATTGAAAAGCTGGCATGATGGAGATTAGTGATTTTGTTCACCTTGGTCACAACAGTCATTTAACAAACTGAATGATGATGGTGTTTCCTGGTATCCTCTAAGTTGTTATATTCTGGGTTTTGAGTGGGAGTAAGCTGGCTAGATCAGCAGCTGAGCAATCAACAGAAGCACAAGGCAGGTGAAAGAAGAAAAAACATCTCTCAAATTAGCTTAGCCTGACCAATGTAGTCAAGTTCAGTGTATTTCAAGCTGGTGAATCTTACCAGTGTCCATTCAGAAATGAACAGGAGAAAGCAGAATATAGAGAAACAGCATAGTCAATGAACACACATCTGTCCAGCAAAAGGCCACCAAAACTGATTCTTGAGGAGGACTTGAGGACTGAACACAGGATGCGCTGGATGCTGTGGGGAAAAAAGATTATATGAAGAGAGTTAAACAGTGGGATACATTGAGCAAAGAGGATGTGCAGTCTGTTCTCAAGGGTTTTCAGACCCAAGTGGACAAAGCCCTGAGCGTCTCGTTCTGCCCTCATAGTTCACTCTGCTTTGAGACAGACTTTGAGCTACAGGCCTCCATAAGTTTTTCCAGCCTTGACTATTCAGTGGTTGCAGATGACTGCAGATAGTAGCAATCAATAGCATCTCAAAAATACAATGATCATGAAGAAATCTCAAGTCATTTCAGACAATTTTTAAATTCACTTACATGGGAAGCTAGGAAAGAGGTCAGATGTTTCACAGATTTTTCCACCACATGCCGGCAGCTCACTTGTATGTGCAGAAAGAAACAATAATGCCCTGAAAAAAAAATTAGCCTTGAGAGCATTTATCTATTTTTTGGCATACTATTCCTTCTCTACAATGACTCTGCAATTTATTTCCTTTTCACAGGACACTGAAATTCCCATTTTTAAAGCATAAACTAACAGTTGGCTTTGTAGGAGTGCTGTTTAATTTTGAAGTGGAGAATAAGCAAGGAATGAGAAAAGACAATTGAAAAATAAATTTTATTGCTGTTACTGATAAATATTTCACTGTAAAAGGAGGCGCTATGCAGTGAAAAAAAAAATTCAGATATCTGTCAGTCTGCAGTAAAGAGGTCATTTCTCAGTTCTTCTTTTAGCCTCAGCTTTATGGTAGACATTGTGCCTCCTACTTCCATGTGCAGGCCTGCATCAAAACTACTGATATGTTTTTCATATCAAAGGGGGAGAATATATAAATAATAAACAGTACCATCTTTTTAGTTAACCAAGTCTGAATTTTAAATTTTGATAATCCTTCACTGAGATAAGGAATGCTGCTTGACAATCTTTTAAGAAATTCAAAATATATAACAATGGAAATATTCCATAATAAATACATACATGGACTCACTATTTTCCATTTACACACGCACTTTTCATCATTTTATCATCTTGATAATCTCCTTCTTTCTGACTTAAACTATGTTTACTGTTGTAAATGGTGATACTTTTTTATGAGATACAGATAAGGCCATCAGTTATGGTTTGCATAACACACAAAATCCATTTTCAGAAAGTCCTTATTAAATCAGAAATCTAGTCCACGCTGAGAGCCAATGGAGGTCGGTCACCTGCTCCACAGGACTTTTTGAGAACTTGATCCTATCTGTGATTAGACATGCAGAAAAGCAGCAGAACTACCAGCTAAACTTACCCTTTTGTCTTTTAATTTTTCTTTTGTACCTAAATCTGAATCTAGGTGGTTTTGCACTCACAAACATACACACATGTAGGTAGAAATGAGTTGAACTGTGTGTTTGAATGGATTCATTTGCTCCACTCACATTGAAATAGCACTGTGGTTATTTTACAGCTTCCAGAAAAGTCACATATCTGGTGTCTGCACACTAATTAATATATTTGTCTCCCCTTCCAGTGTTACTAATTGTTCCTTGGGCTTAACCTTAGACAGTGACTTAGTTAAACGCTATATTGAATTTCACCATTTCCATTTGAACTACCTTTCTGGTAGTTCACTGAAGGGTTTATAGTTATCATGAGTGACCAAAGTACTTGGATGTGCATACTTAGGTCAGTGTTTAGGCCTATACATGTGGGATGGGGGTGAAATCTTTTAAAATAAAACAGCTGCAGAAGAAATGGTCAAGCCATTGAAGGCAATATGATAGCTGCTATTAAATCCCACTTTGAGAAACTTCCTTTAGCTTTGATGATTTTTTTCTTCTCAAAAGTTGCTATCAATTTTTCACTGACCTCAGCTCAACCTCAAAGAATCAACCTAACTTGTAGTCTGCTCACATTTTTCTTATCTGGGCACAAAAATAATAAAACAGAAATAGTAAACTGTATCAAAACTGAAAGTGATCAAAAGATGGTTTGGGTTTAAAAATTTTTATTTTGCTTTTGTAGAACAAATACCCTGAGGTGGCTCACATCAGGATCCCTTTTTGTCTGAAGTTCAGGAAGGTAAAAATTAGTAGGTTTGAGAGTTTCTCTTTAATTGTAACCAAATGCTATCTTGTAAGGGGTTGACAATTACCATAAAGGTGTTCTCAGCTTTTCAGGGGTTGTTGTTTTTTTTGAAATAAAAGTAATTTGTATAGTGCCTACTCAGTATAAAATTTGAAAGACTCAATAGTAATTATTTATTAGATATCCTTGCTATTGTAAACACACATATTCCTATTCAGATGGGAAATCTACCCATAAATAGATCAATGCCACAGAGCAACAGAGACTCTGAATCTCCTATGGATGCAATGCCTGCCTGATAGAGGAATCTGCCAGTATGAGTAAGGCACTGAACATCTTTTTCTAATGCGCATGAAGCACCTTACAATAAGGTCGACAGAAGCACCATGCCAAGCAGCAAATTCCTTGTGGCACTGGTGCATAACAGATCTTGAAATTTTGCCCCTCATCAAGACTTGAGTGTTTGGCCAGTATAGAAATCCCATATTTCAGCCCAAGAAATCTGTGCAGCGTATGTGCACTCCACCCCACACTTCAGGAAGCAACACGTCCTGTTGCACATGCAGCATTTCATTGCTCTGCCTATTCACAGTAAATCTGACTTCCAGAGGCTTTTCTGTGCATGTTCCCAGGGACTGGGCAGCACATGGGCAGTAGGTCCATTAGACAATCCCCAGAAGTGTAAGTCTTACTGTGCAGGCATGCAGTGACTTCATCACATGTGCATAATAAAAATGATGCTCTCTTAAAGTGTTGGTCTGACTATGAGGGTTCTTGCAGTCTTGTGGTTATCACCAGGCTGTATACAACCTGTTGCAGAGCATCCTGGGCAGAGAATCTGACCTGCTGCAGCTTCCAAACAGCTTGAAATTGTAACAAATGTATAAATTTATCAACATCTGCCCAGACAATGCTTCTGGGCTGAAAAAGAGAATGTGTTCAGGAAATCCAACTGTTTGGTAGCCTTTAGACTACAAAGCCTAAATTTACCAAGTTGTTCCTGAAGTTCACAATCTCCTCTTGGGCACTTGCACTCGCACCTCTTTCCTCACCGTGGAATTAGTGACCCTCTACCCCTATCTCCATGGTTCAAACCCACCTCAGGTAGTGAAGGAAGATGGTTTTTTCCTAGTTTGGATGACATTTCTGAAAAATATGTGATTTTTTAACATCAGTGAAAGGATTGGCAATCATTGCATTCAAATAGATACCTACAGCGCTTTTTCAGAGCTCCAAGCAATTATAAACTAAGAATAATTTCCAGGCTGATAAATATTGGCTTGAGGATTTAGGCACCTGTATTTTGGCTTGCCCAAAGTGACACACCTTGCCCAAAATGGCAGAAAACCTCTGGAGCAGAACTGGAGGGTCCCAAGCTAGCAATTTTGTTGCCCAAAAGACCAAGTCATTTTCATGCTGTCTCCTGTGTGCATTAAATTTTTCACCAGGAGATTTTTAATGCTATTTTTGTTTCTAAGGCTACATGTATTAAGGGATTAGATCTGAAGGAGAAAAAAAGGAAGAAAATTTTATGTGCTAGAGCTGGTGAGTTCACCTTTTTGATGGATTTTGTAGCTATAGAAATAGTTACAAACTGAAAAATTCTCACAGGAGTCTCTAGCCCAGGAAAACTCTGCCTCTTCGACAGACTAACTTTCTCATCCTGACAAAAATTAGCTTCTCAGGTGAAGGACTGAACTTGCCTGGCATGCTGTCTGTGCTGGAGTTGCAGTCAGTGGTTTTATCTGCAGTGTCCAGAGGTCTTTGACCATCATTGCTCCACTCCCCAGGAAGCCAGCAGACACTCTGCAGAGCTGCTGGTACTGTTTGATTTCAAGTGGGAGATCGCAAAGCTCTTTCTTGTTGAAGTGGGACCACCTTCCACAAAATCAGGCAGCCAGAAGAAATGTTAAATGCTTATACTGGGCACATTTTTTAATGACTCTGGGACTACCCTGAGCCAACAGCCCCAGATATGGTGGATTATCCAAAGACTGAGGAGTTAAACCACTGGAATTGGAAAGGGGGCCTACAGAAGGAGTAACAGTTGTGATTTTTTTATTTCTTTATTTCTTTATTTCCTTTTCCTTTTCTTTTTTTTTTTTTTTTTTTTTTANTTCTGTTTCCTACTCTCTCTTCAAAGTCTGTAAGCTCACTACTCAATGAATCCATTCTTTTCTCTTCCTTTCAGGTTACACTTTAATTATAAGTTTGGCTTTCACTAAAATTATTCATTTCTTGCTTTTTCATCCTCAGTTCACATCTTTTGAATTCTAAATCGTCACACTCTGCCCAGTTCTAAATGTCACCATCATGGTATCGGTTCATCTGGTGACGCTTCACTCACAACCTGCTCTGTTACTCCATCTCCTCAGGCCTGAAAGTAAACAGCATGCCATGATAAATTTCTGCAAAAAATTTCAAAGTTGTTATCAAATCCTCTGCAGTTTTCTTCTGTACCTTCCCCGTCAGGAAAAATTTATCTGTTGCTTACATTTTCTAACCTGCTGATAAGCAAGAACTCTTATCGCTCACAAGGTCTAAGACAGGCAATTTTGCCATGGAACTGGTCAGGAATCCTGTCCATTTTCCATCTAGAATTGAAGGGGTTTGATTACCACAGGTCTTTTCTGCTAGAAATGTTCTGGAATAATCATTCTGTCGCAAAACTAACAGTAGATATAGAAGAGGGAAATACGAATATTATTCTGACCAGATTGTATAAACTTGGGAAAACAAAACTTTGAAGTATAAAGGTGCTTACAAGAAATTATCTATTAACAAATTCCAAGCCTACAGCTTTCCAGTTGCATATTTTTCCATGGAGGATAAGAAAACCACCTGTTCATACACCTGGTGTTTTTGAGTGCCCCCCCTGAAATGCCATGTAAAGTGTTGATTCTTATACTTCAGTCTATCTGTTGGTAACAATGTGACATGAATCCATGGAAATATTGAAAGAAATCAAGTATTTGATTCCTCATCCTGATAGAATCTTGAGTGCAATCCTTGCTTTCTAAAAATCATTCAATAGATCAGATGTATTTGATGGTCTCCCTCAAAACTCCTGAGGAATATGCTTTATCAAGTCTTGTGGGTGAAAAATGTTTATTCACCTATGTCATATTCAACCACAAAATCTTGCACATTGTCTCTTCCATGTCTCTGACATAAAATATTTACCTTGGGCGGCCATATAGCTTCTCTAAAACTAGAAATAAAGAGAAAAATCACTCATCCTTCCTAGACTTCTTGCAATTTGACAAGAAATTCTTTAATGTGTAAGGAAGCCCTTAATCCTTGTTGATTTTTTTTGTGAGAGAAAACTCCAGCAGAGTGTAATTTCTGAATTTCTCTCAGGTCAAAGCCTGATGAAGAATTAAAATTCACATTTCTTTTTCAAAAAAGCAATGCCATTTTTGTGCATTCAGACTGCTTGTTAGAAATACAAGGATCAGATTTGTCCAGATAGAGGACACACCTGCTTACAGGGGAATGTGAATTTTATGCTTATTTATGCTGCATAAAAATGGCACAATTAGCCATGTAAATATGAATGATTCTTTTCTGTCTCAGCTATATAGAGGGTAAAGTAAAAGTTATACAGAAGGTGAAAGTGTAACTGGATGATTGTTTCATAGTGACTATAAGGATTTTTTCAATCTGGAACTGCATATCAGGAATGACTGCAGAAGCTGCTTACAGTATGAGGATTAAGAAAATGCTAGACTATTAAGAAGGTAGTTGCCTATTTGCAGACCAAAAATCAGTCACAAGTTACAAATAACCACTCTCTGCCTGTAAATGTCTATCATCTCTTTTGTTTCCACGCAACAGCAAGCAGAGTGTGCATATGGAATAACAAGACTGAAATTTGAGGAAGCTAGAATTAGGTTGGGATGCATACCCAGGTCTTCTGCTGTTTTCCAGATGGATTTCACAGGGTAGGTCGTTCAGCAGAGAGGAAGACTGGACTCTATGGCACAAACTTTGTTTCCTGCTCAAGAAGCCTGTACACACACTGTTACAGCAAATTCACCAAACAGACTTGACATAAGCTAGTGGGGACTTGGACTAGCAACACAGAAATGAAAGGATCCATTGTCTATTCATGGTCTCATAAACTATTAACTCCCACTTGAACTGTTCCATTAGATTCCCACTGTAAAATCTTCAGCTTTCTTTGGGTCTTTTCCCTTCACTTTATCCAAATTTTTGTGCAGGATAGCATTTTAGACATGTAGCATTTTAAGATGAAAGGTCTCTTCCACTGGAAATTTAAATAGATTGTACTGCAGGAAAATATCTCACAGCAAGCAGGTGTTCGATGCTACAGGGAGTGCAGTGTTTGTCTGAGTCCAAATTATTACTAAAGATTTGTATGGAGACTAAGTAACAGAAAAAATATTTAGGAAAATATTTCTTAGTTCTTATAACATTGATTCTTTGGTAGGCAACTTTCTTGGTTTATGAAGTAATTTAGCAAGTGCCGTGTTGTAAATTACAAAGTACAGTACATAACGGTCAGGGTAAGGGCACTTCTGTTATTATGACTGCCCAAGATCTGATAAACTATTATATCTGACTTTATAAACACTTTATTAAATATCACACTATCACAAACACAAGAATGTTGTATTAAAGCAACTTGAGCAATTCAACATCCACTTTTTGTCATAGAAAAAGAAATATTCTCTTGATTAGTTTCTATGAAGCATAATATCTGTAAAATAAACAAGATAATCCTTGTGTAAACAGCACAGGGTACATAGAGCACAAAAATGGATAGAGGCACAAAGAACATTCTTGGCTCTAAGGCCTGAAAGCAAATTTCCACTTCATTTAATCTAGTTTAATAATAGTTTTAACTGTAGCATTTTTAAGTCACTGCAAAAAACTTTTCTAACTTTTTTAAAATTTTATCTAGGTTTTGTTTGTTTGTTGTTTTTTTAATTGAATCTATCTTCCTAGGTAGCATCCACACGACAGCTCTGAATCCGTGTGTTTCACCTGCTACTTCAGACCTATCTCTAGATTTCAACAGTAGAGTTTTTCCTGGCAACTCTTTTTCTGTTCTTCATATATCAAGGAAACAAAATGTGGATCACCTGTCCTCAGAGCAAGTGTCTAGCTTATAGTCCACTGGCAGCACTTCTTAGTCCAGACAAGAAAAGCAGCCAGTGTCCATAGAGATAAATATAAGAAATACATTTGTCTCATACTCAGCTGTTCCCCTTCCATAAGCATTTCCTTCAAGTCAGATACAGCATATGGATTTTAATTTTTTTTTCTCATTATTGTAATCTACAGTTTTGAAGGCACAAATCATTTAGATTTCTACAGTGACTGATATCTGGAATATTCCACGCAAATGTTACTTAGTGAAACTCCATGTGGCCAGATAGAATGAAGACACTTGCCTCCACAGAGACAATGATCCATGAGAATCCCAAGGAAGCAGCCTCAGATGTATTTCAAGTACTGTATGGTTTGCAAATATTGCTAATCCTGCCAGATCCCCACATGTCTTTTGAACTAGAGCACTGGTTAAGATGTAAATACTGAAAGGAAATGTCTAGATCCTGTTTCAGATTTTTTTCAGATTCGTACATATATGTACACACATGTGGTTGTGTATTTATCAGTTTGTAAAGGATATAAACAATATTAAAATTCAAAGTCCTAGTTTCTTCTTATAAATAAATTCATAGTATCCACCCTATAAATATCAGATTTCCTTCTGACAGCAACTATGGGAAGGTGTAGTGACAGTCAGGATTTTAAATGGCCTGGAGAGGCCACTGGCAGAGAACTTATCTCCACACTCTCTTACATACTATCCAAAGGAAGAACCAATTCTTCACAAGGAACAGAAGTATTTGAACTCTTTTTTAAAAGATAGATAGATTGAGGTATTTGGAGGTTTTTATTTAGTTTACACAAACAGAAGTTTTGTCTAAGTCTCCACTTATACATAATTTCTGATACACCCAGATTTACCCAGTGGCAGATTTCTAAGGAATCTGAATAAGAAAAGCACATTAACTGCTATCATTCTGGGTAGCACCTTGCACACTCCTATGTCACACAACACTTTCTTAGTCATGCACCACCTACATGTAGTTTAGGGAAATGTCCTCCACTGGATTATCTTCAATTTTTCTTTATTCCCACGTCAACAAAAGCAATACTTCCCATTTGCAACTCCCCGTTTGGTGGTTTTTCTCTATTTAGAGTCAGCCTGACTGGCAAAAGTGACAAAATATCTCATGGAAATACCACAGTACTCTCCCTTTGATATTGGTTGCACTTATGTCATTAGCACAGCCATCAGTGCTGTGTGATAGTCAATACACTTCATTACTCATTCTTGAACAAGCATGCCCAGTTCAGCTTCACTGTAAGAGAAGCTGACACGAGTCTCGCAAACATTCACAGTGATTTTTAAGGGGAGTGCAAAAGGAAGCAGCTTTCTCTCACGTGGCTTTGCAGAGGAATTTCTAACCCACGGTTCCTTTAATCAGGATTAGGCGATAGCATCTGAAACACAGGCAGCTGGGGCTCCATTCTCTGCTCTCCTCAGCTGCAAAACTGTGTCGGTGAACTGATAACAGACGAGCATTTAAAAACCTATTGCAGGCACAAACTCCTCTCTTCGGGAGCCTTCTTGGTGAAATGGGGGTGAACCTTGTCCAGTATGCAGGGCAATAGGACTACCATTACCTACAGAGGTATTAGAAAAGTGTTCCCAGATGAAAGCCTTTATCCAATTTCAATTGTCCACTGAATAACAACAACATTAAGAGCAACGTTTTTCCATTTGCTTCTGTGTCAAACAATACAACGACTGTTTAGCATTACATTTTGTTTCCCTGAGTAGCTGAAACTACTGTGGGAGTAGAGAAGTATTTACATCCAGAAAATCTGCATTCCTCAAAGCAGATGTTTTTAATTTTAATAGCATCGGCCTATAGAAATGAATATCTGAAATATTCTGATCACTGTGTGCATGTTGCTGTTTAGGAGTAATGGTCCATCATAGTGGGTTTGCAGAAAACATCAGGAGCAACCAAGAGGAATAAGCTTCTACTAACTGTGCAACCAAGAAACAATTTTGGGTTTTCCTTTTTTTCTTTGAAAGTCACTTAAAATGTCCTCCTGTGCAGGAGAAGAACATTTTTTCTGCACTGTAGATGTGCCATATTATAGACCCATAGGCCCATACTTGGAAAATTGCACATGTAAAATTTTTTGTAGTGTGTGCCTTTATTTTCCACACATGCAGCCCAGATGTGTGCACACACATATCACACAAAATGGGCATGTACTGTTTTTACAAGCTAGGACATATCTTTATGAATAGCACACAAATGGAGTGAGGGAAAGCTCTTTGTGGACTCCAGGGTATGCAGGGCAGAGTCTCTGGACTCCAGGTTAAAAAAAAGGTGTATGCATATGCAGTACTCACTTTTCCCACTACTCTGTCTGTATTGCAGACTGCAGAGTAGTGTAGCTGTCCTTGAAGAGACTGCAAAAAATGCTTGTAGTCCTTTAGTGCCCTTAGTGCAGCAGAATGGAGCTCAGTCCTGGCTGCTTTTCTCAGTGAAAAACAGTAAAACCAGCCTGCACTGTGGTCTGCCTACCTGGGCAAGACTGGTAATGGTAGTAGATAAACAAGTTTGACTATGTATAAATTTTTTCCACCAACAGTAGGCACATACAAAACTTCAAATCATACAAATAGGTGCTGCTCTGATGAAAAGTTGGCTTAAGCAGAACAACTTGTACTGATGAGGTTTGTATTTGTGAGGTTTTTTGATCCATCTTTTTCCCATGGATGCCTTTTGTAGATGTTGTTCCACACATTTTTTGGATTGACATATCTGAACGGATTGTTCTACAATCTTTCTTAATAAAATCAGGGCTCTGAATCCACTTGCCTGTTTTATAAAAAAAAAAAAAAAAAAAAAAAAAAAAAAAAAAAAAAAAAAAAAAAAAAAAAAAAGCAAAACAAAANAAAAAAAAATTAATCTAAAAGGACTTATTTGAAAATAATATGTTTAATTGCATATGCTGCATTTGCGTTCTGCTTTCATAGCTGTTAGACTTCAAGTGACCAGTCTCTTAGAGTGCCATACTGCGTGCATGTGTGTGTGCTGAGATAGGAAAAGCTCAGCACTGTGTGATATGTGAAGCAAGTGTTTCAAAATCTACACCTCCAAATCACCACAGCCCAGCAGCAGACCACTGGACCAACCAGCTATTTCTTGATCTCTAGGTTACTTAACCTGGATCTAGGTGCTCAGGGTAAGCAATACCAGGACTTGGTCATAAGAAAGAATGAAAACAAGGCATGGAGGCAGTTTAAAAAAATATGCTTAGTACCTTAGATGCAAATACGTTTGCATTATACAAAACAGTTTAAGGAAGTATGAATGTTTTGGGGTGTTTTTTTACAGTGGAACATGACTCTGAAAAAACATATTGGGTTTAAATCCTCAAAGTGCAGAACCTGCACTTACTTTAAGGGACACTAGACTCTTTACCACTTGGAAATTCTCCCCCTGAAGTACCTAACTTTATTTTAGCATGCAAATCATTCTTAAAAATAAAAGAGTTCCTTCAAAACTAAAGCTGTAGTTTAGTTATATGGATGCATCCATTATCTTAAACCTTAGTAATATTACAGTAACTAGAAAGAAAACAGCCTAATGTGCTCACTCTGACATGGAAGGTGAAGCATTACTTCTGACTAAAAGTTTTGTGTAAACAGTGAAAAGGGTAATGCCAGTGGCACCATAAATAATCAAAGCATATCTGTGCAGTGGTCAGATGTAAACTCTTGTGCCAGCATTGCTGCCATGAAAATCTCAGGGAATTTCATCACTGAACTGAGGGGCACAGGGTTGGATTTCTGTGTTCCAGGGAGAGGTGGGAGGGGGAATATGGGTTATTCTTTTCTGTGTAGGTGTCTTTAGATGTACCTGCAAAATAGTTGAGTCATAAAACCGTTGAATCCTTGTGTTTTGCTGCTAAAGAGAATCCATAAAAAGAGATTTATTGTCATATTTCCTTTTTGTGTCGCACTGTTCCCCTCCATCATAAAATATTCTCGTCGGTTTATAGCAAAGCAAATATAGCAGCTTAGTTCATAAACGCCAAGTTCTTCTCTGTTACACTCCGGCTCTCAGACGTAATGGAATTATCTCCGATCAGTGTGGATGCCGCGGCCCGAGCCGCAGTAACAAGGCTTATGGGGACCTGCTGTGTGCAGAGGGGTCGTTGTGCAGTGACCGAGGTGGACCCGCACCAGCCCGCAAGTCTGCAGGAACCCGTCCAAGCACTTCTAACTTTTACTCCTCCTGACGAAGATTTAAAGCGGCTCTGTACAGCAGTCAAACAAGAATAATCAGCTGTGGAAAATATAACAAATCATAAGAGCAGTTTAACAGAGAGAGAGGGAGACAGTTCCGCAGATCAAACCGACTGCTGGGACTGCCCTGCCTGGGGACAGGCGGGCCGCCTGCCTGGTCCCTGACCCCGTCATGCGGGGGCAAGGCGGCGCTCGGGGAAAATCCCTTCTGCTGAGGGGAAGCTCGTGGCTTCTTAAAGTTCGTGGCTTCAAAACAGACGTTGGAAAAAAAAAAAA
>WEIU01024808.1:1296-15311 GCA_013389925.1 Aegithalos caudatus
GTGAATTATTAGGAAACAAGCAATTACACAATAAGGCAGACAGAGAAAAGGCCATAAAAAGGAAGAATAAATGTTTTTCTAACCAAATACTTATACTTTGAAATGCAAGATATAGGATTTATTTACATGTCTTCTGGGGAAATAATTTAATTTAATTATCTATTCTCTTAGACTTGAAATTCAAATTATTCATTATGCACCTGATAAAAAGAAAGACAAATATGACAACAAAGCAGAAGATTATTTTAGTTTGTAGTGCTAAACAAATAATAGTAGAATGCAATGCACAAATGTTGTCATATCAAACAGCTGGTTATTTAAACTGAAAGATAACTGAAGAGATTTCTACACTGCAGTGTACACATTATGTTCAGAGGGGACTGTTCTTCAAAATATTATCAGACAGTTTTCATAGAAACATGACTGTGTAAAATTAATAATCATTTTATTAAATTAAAACATGCCTTGATGTTATATTTCTAAAATGGAAGACAAATGTTTAAATGTATTGTTATCATTAAAAAATAGATAGACCAGCATCCATGCTGTAGATCAGGCTGACAGTTGATACAAGGTGTTTTGAGTCCATTGACTTCATCAAGAAAAATGTTGTATTGAACCAGCAGAAAAGATGATCTGAGATAATAAAAAAGCAACAATATTATTCCTTCTCTTTATTTGTCCAAAATATAACAGGTGAATGTAGCAATAAATGACAAACATAAACATGCATTTTAATTACTTATTATTGAATTTTCACTATGCAGTTGTGAATTACGAAGGCATTGCATCTTAATTAGGGGGCAGGACAGATGGTGAAAGCTTAGTCTGTGTTAAAATAACCTCAGGTGCCAGCTGACTATGCACTTCAAGCAACATTTCACGGTAACAAAGCTAATTGTCCAGCAAAAAAATACAGAAGTGGTTCCATGTAAATATTTAGTACAAAAAGACTTCAAAACAGTGTGGCTTCTTTTTTTTTTTCCTTCTAATTTCATATTGGCTGATAATTTTGCTTAATCTTTTACCTATAGGCTAGATAAACATTAGATTTTTGAGTTTAAAGAAAGAAGGCAGAAATTTAGTTTCTGTCTGAAAAAAAATTCATCTCCATTGCATACATGTACATTAGTCAACAAAAAGTTCAATACTTTAAATTCTTTACTGCTGTGATGCTATACTGAAGCAACACAGAAAGAAATATTCATCTCTTTACCATAGTCTCTTCCACAAGAAAAAAGTGAATTATGTTTTTTCTCCTCGCCTCTCCTCTCTTCTCTCACCTCTCTGTATCCTTTTCCTAGGATAAGGAATCAACAAGATATGGGAAAAATACAACAATATGAAATGATAATTTAAAAATAATTATCTATGGGCTGATTTTATCTCTGGTCTTCTTTCCTTTTCTGTGCCACACTGAAGACTTGACTTTCTTCCTCTGGATATTTGAGATAGCAAATTCCATGTTTTCTGCCCAAAATAGTCCATTATGTTAATGTAGTTTAACCTCTTCAAAGCATGATCATAGACCATCCATAAAAGTGTAAAAGGAACAGTGCAAAGCACTATTGTAAAAGTGTGCATTCATGCATACAGAATTTATGACTTTGTACAAAAAGAGTTTTGCCCTGAATGTACATGGATAGACTGAATTGGTGTCAGGCTAGTAATGGTTTTCTTTTCTAATCAGGAAATTGGTGAATGAGCCTGTGGAGGGACAGGTTTTGGAAAAAAACAGTACCAAACCACCACAACAGAAAACCTTCCTCTAGTCCATTGGGATACTAAGCTCAAAGTGTGCTGTAACTCCATCAAGTGTGAGACAGAGAAATGGTATTTAGCTCCCATATCTCAGTGAAATTATTAATCATGTCATAGTAGCTGTGATGGGGATATCTAAATGGCATTGTCATCCTTGTATTATGGGTTCCTGGCAGAAGAAAATTCCTATATATTGTCAAGAAGGGACTGCAAAGTATTTTTATAAACCAACCCAGATGACCACAGGATACATCACGATAATGATATTCACCTACCTCAGCAATACTGGAGTTGGTTTTAGATCAGTTTCACCACGATTCCAAAGTATTTTTCTATTATTTTTATATTCTTAAACTGCTATGTTTTAACATTTTATTTATTTTTTTTTATTATGGGAAAATAAATATAATAACTCATAAGAAAAAAATCATACAAGGGTTTTTTTGAGTTTGTGTGCTTACTTCCAATCCAAGATATTCTATGATTCTGTGGTAGCTGGACCATATGCTAAAGCAAGTTTTTAAATAACAGATGTGATCTGGATTACTTCAGCAAAATACTGACTGATGTATTTTGCAAGAAATTCAGTCTAGGCTTCAATTATTCAAATGGTTTACACACAGAATACAATGAAGTGTAGCTCCAGTGAGGGCCAAACCCCCAGATGAATAGTAAAAAAATAAAAGCAGTTAAAAATAAGAAGATAACAGTGGTCTATGAGCAATGATTAAGCTTGCAAGACAATAAACCTCTCATGCTCTTTGTTGAGTAGGCAAAGTTATTTTAACATTTTCTGCACGTTGAGCATATGCTGCTACTTTTGGAAGGTTTGTGTTGATTTCACTAACTGACAAACAACATTTTTCAAGTACACTTCCGAGGGCAATATTCTCCACTTTATTTTCTATGGAAAATGGGTTTGCAAATATAAGTTCAGAATAGCAAAATTAATATAACAACATTTACCACCAAGCAATTGGAATAGATTCAAATATGCATATTTGCTGATGTACATTTCCCATAAGAGTAACAGAAGAAAAACTTTACCTAATTATTTCCCTCACTGCTGTTTCTATTTTATTGGAAATATATACTGTTTTTCCTAAAAGATTTGCTTGTTTTCTTCATCTACAGGAAATCTTATTGCCCAGATTCTCTTCAAGTCCAAACACATGCAGTAATGCCGAAATATGTGGTGTGCTAGGGAAAAGAAACACAAAAAACCGAAGAAAGAACCCAAAAGAAAGTAATAGTAACAAGAATATAAATCTCTTGAAATTGCTCCTAAATTAACAGTTTTATTATTGTTATCTTTCCCTCCTTAGCACCTAGAGATATGAAACAGACTGGTCATGTGTGAGCACAATTAGCTGCAGGCAGGCACATCCTTTAAAGCACAGTTTTATGATAATTATTCTGCAGTGAGAATGGATCCCTGTTGCTTATAAATTTGATCATAAGGTGGAATTATATATTACAGAATTATGTTTTTGTAATTAAGTTACAGAAACAGGGATAGTAACTGAAAGGAACATATGAAATTCAGAGCAAAGTGCAAATACCAAAATATGAAAATTGGATACACAGGGAACGCTATGCATTTGGATTCAGCTCAGTGAGGAGAGTGTGATGTTGTTTTATGGCTGTCGAGAAACCACAGAGTTGCTGAACAGTCAACATACACTTCCTCATTCTATCTGCAAAGGGGTTTGTATAGAGATGATGCAGCATCAGCTTTAAGTATCAGTGGTAGAGTTAAACTGATAATATGCATATTGCTAGGGTGATTACTAGAAGCAATAGTTTATATTGAGTCAGGGATGTTATTCTGTGGAATGCTGGAATGTGTACAGATGGAGTTAATAGTTTCTTGAATGACTAAACAAAGGCAGTCTTTACAAACTTAGAAGTACCCTACCCTGATGAAATAAATGCCTACTGTCCCCTACTGTCAAAAAAGGGGGTTTGCTTGCATAATCTAGCCTTCCATAGGTATGCTACTGCCATGCCTATCATTGATATGAAAAATTTCAAACTGTAGAATCATTTGGATCTACCCCTAAGGTCACTGAGTTCAACCATAAACTTAACACTGCCAAGACCACTAAACAAAAAATGAATTGAAATGAAAGTCAACATAAGGCAGATAGAGTAAGGTGTGAGGCTGACAAAAAAAAAAAAAAAAAAAAAAAAAAAAAAGAAAAAACTTACAAAATTNAAAAAAAAGGTAAAAACTGTACATATTATAAATCACTGATTATCAATAGACCATAAGATAGAGTACCAAATAGAATGAAATTAATCTAACCAGAATAAATATGCTTTCTTATGGTGAAACAGATGAGTAGTTTTGATCCTAAATAATTTCAACATATTGGCTAATAAGTTAAATTTTCTTAAAATTTACAAAATTAAACCCAGTAAGCTTGTAAAAAGCATGTCAGTTCTGGCTGACATGCCACAAAATTGATGACTAACAGGTGGTGATGAGCAAATTCTGAAAATAGCTTTCAGCTGTTTCTGACTGTGTAAGTAGTTCTAGTTTCTAAAGCTCAGGACTAGAAGCCTTAACAGGTTGTTTTTTTTTTTCCTCCCCCCATTTATAGACTATTTAGATGAGCTCACAGTTGTGTGACAGAAATTAAGGTTTCTTTTTTTTAGCTAGGATTGCTTGCTTGAAAAAAAAAGGAGTAATTAGGAACTAACAATCTTAAAGCCATATGGAGAAGTACAGGTATGAAGATAGGATGAAAGGCTGGTATGCAGGTGAGATAGGGGAAAGGATATATCTACAACACTTCCAGTATTATAATTGTTAAAACCTTATTCATGCTCTTGTATGAAATTAGAGCAAGTGATTACTGATTTACTGTTTTTATTATAAAAAATTATCTTTTATCTTTTATCTTTAAAAATCCAGTTTCTCTTATTTTTGACTAGTTTTTTATTCATCAATCTCCTTGTTGCTCATGCATTTGCTAGTCTCCATCCTCAGGATACTAAATTAAAAGATCATAGATCTTCATACAGGCATGAAGGAAGAATGTTAGTAGGATTTACAAATATTTTTATTGAACTATAAGTTTTTCTTAGAAGGCAAAACTCAAAAATTTGGTTAAAATTATTCATCCTAGCACAACAGGACTTTTCAGTTAATTAATATCAGTCTCAGAGTATTAGTCTGCTACTCTTTACACAGGTGTGAAGTGTATATGCCTAGCTAGCTTGTCTCCCTGACATTTGTACAGTATTTGTACATAATTGTTTGAGAACATATGCATAAAACTTTGGAGCAAACGTGACTTTTTGTAATTCAGTTTTTGCTAAAAAATAGTTTATTTTGGCTAGAGGTTGCTGAATCTTACCTGCTAGTATCATGTTTTGTGTTACAATATGGCAAACAGTTGGAAAACAGAACAGGACTTTTTTAAAAAAAGAAGATGACTATCTATAGTGGTTTCAAGTTCACCAATTTTGACCTTTCCCAGCCAGTGCACCAATATCTAGTAGTTTAGGTGTCTCCCATAATCATTTACACTTTTTCTGCTAGTGTGAGATAGGATTAGGAGAAAACGAAACAGAGTCAAACTTAAAGGGTATAAAGATTAATTTATTACTAAATGCTAAAAGAAAATGAGAATCAAAATGAAATTTTCAAAGCACTTCTCCCCACAAACAGTTCACTTTTCCACTAACAAGAAGAGACAGAACCTGTGATTTTCAGTCAGTTTCACCATTTAAAAATAATCTTTCATCAGTTCTTAGGGAGAGGAGTGTGTCTTGGAACTCCCCTAGAGACATTGACACAAGAAAACAGTTCTCTGGTGGCTCCCATGTCATGAATCTGCAGCCCCGGAGAATCTGCAAACTACAAAACCCCTCCCATGAGCAGCTTTTTCCCAAGCTGCATATGGGTCATATCAGATTACTTCAGGGTATGGTTTGAGGATGCCTCTTCTAGCATAAACCAAAGGTTCTCTTTTTCTATCTCCAAAATCATCTCATGGAACAGAAGTCTTGTTTTCCCTTGGGGCAGACGGTGTCTCTTTATCTTCCCCTGTCCAAAGATCTTTGTTGAATCACAGCTATTTTAGTCCACAGCTATGACTAGAACTTTGCATCCCTCTAAAACAAAAGGTATTCTCTGTGTTACAGGGAAATTTTAGTCCATTCTCCATGGCCTCATAAGAGAAGTCCAGCCAAAGTAGACAACTCTTCAATCTCCTTCTTACTTGGGACTTTTATTCTCTCTTCACTGACTTGTCTCACGCCATGTCTCTCTATGGTTCACGCTGGCTGTTCTCTCAAACAGATAACATTTTGTGAATTTCATCTGTCAAGGACAGTTAACATCTCACCTGGCTTGCAGACAGTCACGTGCTCTCTGCTGGGCTGCAGCCGCTCTGGCTGCATGGTTTTGGATATCAAAGTGGTGCTGATGGGGGAAGACTCAGGAACAGTGGCCAGGATCTCAGCTCTATGATCTCTCATGTAGCTGGGCTTTCACCCCCCCTTTTGCTCTGCCTGGGAGTCACCAGAGGATGGGTTGGGGGGGATCAGCCCCCTGCAGTTTTGGAAGCAGAATGTTTTAACAGCCACTGGAAAACCTGATTCAGGTCAGGATGGGGCATATTCTCCTCCCATCCCCCTGCCCAGGTGTCAATGGGCCAGGAGGGGTTCCCATGAAAGGCCTGGCCCAGGCAAGCTGGGCTGTCCTGCCCCACTGCAAGGAGGGAGCCAGGCTGCTTTCTTACCTCCTCTGAAGCCAGAAGGAAAAGGAATTTTCCTGGGATGCTGCTGATTTTTCAGCCTGTGTGTTCACGGAGATGTATCACTTTTCCTAATGGCTGTATTAGGTGTCAATTTTCATGCCTAGTCACTGATTGGTTTGTGTTATCTGTGCTGAACCAGCACACTATCTTATAAACAAAGCAAAGACCTGCTGAATAATAATAGTGAAAGCAAATTTAAATTATTTTTTGGTGTGGATTTGAGGTGGAATGTGATGTCTCCCTTGTATTTGTATTTATTTCCATTATCTGGAGTAGGCCTATATGATCAGATACCAATTCTTTTGCTGCCAGGGGAAAAATTTCCACTTATTTCAACACCAAAACAATCTCAATTTTTTTGTTTGTTGGTTTCTTTTGCTAAGTGAAATTAACCCATTTGAGTAGAACATAAAAAGCTTGCAAAAAAGAATATTACAAGTCTTGGGGAAATCAGTGGTATATTGGTTTCAGAGAAAACTTATGGAGATTTTTATGATCAAGATTAACTGTATTAGAATAGACATGAAATCTTATTCATCAACAGATTAACATGGTCATAAGCCAATGATTAGTTATGAAGTTGTCATCATCCCCACCAAATTCAAAAACATGGTTTAGATATATAATATTAGTAAAACATATAGCTTTTCTATGTTCTTAAAAACTCACATAAGAAAATTCATGCTTATTAAAAGAAAGAAAGAAAAAAAAAAAAAAAAGCTCAGTCCAATAAAAGCATAAACAAACCCGGAGAAAACTTACGGATTTACTTTTTGCTAAAACACATTTTCATTAAGTCAGTTGTTTCAACTGTTATCCACTTGAGTTTCTAAGAATAAATGGATCTTTTTCTTATACCAAAGCACCACTCATATTAAAAAATAAGTGCAGCGCTCTTTAAAGTTACTTTCTAAGCTCCTATTGTATTAGGATGGACAAAATTTCCAGGTTACATGATGTTCCTTTTGTGTCTCCACACACAAATTTTTAATACTATTATTCCATCCATGCCATTCAATTTAAGGCTTAGTTATAATATTTTTTTCAATTTTTATGTCATTTTCATTGGAGTTCTGCAAAACAGAAGAAGAAAGTCCATACTGAAACACTGTCCCTCAATTAGTTCTTTATTTTATAGCTATCATTCCTGCTCACCCTGCATATAATTAATGGAAACAAAGATAGTAAAATCCAGTAATACTTTATAGTCTTCCTTTTTATTATTTTATCTGGTGTATACCAGTCCTATTTGTCTCTTTCACATAATCCATTATTCTAAAAGATTAGTCACTGCACAATACTGCCAACTGTGTAATATTTTATATTAATCTCTACCCAACCTGCTAGAATAATTTATAGTTTAACTCCTAGCATCTGGACAGAGTCCCATCTTCTATATTTAGTCCTTATGTCAATGTTATCTACTTTTCAATGCATTTAATGTAAAGGACATAAACCAAATTTCATATATAACTTAAAAAACAGATAACTTTTTTTCATCAACACATTTTGACAAAATACTTCTAGGTTACCACTGTTTAAGGAATTTTTCCCAAAAAATATTTTAATCCATTCATGTTTTGTTCATCTTGAATGGCTTGCTATGGCCATCTGCTCATGGTCCAAAGCATCCTCAAATTCTCTAATTCCTTTTCTTCAGTTCTTTTACTTCCTCCTTTCCAGACGTCCTGTTCAACTTCTTATGACTAAACTTTTTAAGATTACTCCTGCAGTAGAATATTAGAAAAGGAGAGAAAGTTAGATGCTGATTATATTAGTTAATTGAACTTTGTTTGGAAGAGATTTATTAATCTCTTCACTGTGTGTTTGTCTGTTTGGGTTTTTTTTTTGTTTTTTTTTTGCTTATCTTTTCCTTGTGTTTTCATCCTAAGCTGATTTATCTTGTAAAATAGTCTCATAATTTCAATGGTTCTCGTTATTTCTAGGACTATTGTTTCATTTTCCAACATAAGTTGGACAGAACAAACTAGATTTCATTCTTAGTTTGGACGTTACCTTCAACGTTATGCCTATGAATGAGTCATTGAGTTGCCTCTCCTTTTAGTTATCAGTCATTTAGTCATATAGATATTTCTAACTCTTAGCATCAGATGCACTGGATACGTGATATAGCAGTGAAGAAAGGTAATAAAGAATCACCTCTAAAAACATTGTTCTTATTTAGAATGTTGTAGACAGTTTTCTTTACATCTTGCTGTGTTGCTCATTAATTTCCTTCATTTATGACTTGTTTTTTATTTGTCACTTTTTTCATCTGCCAGGAATCTGATTACACTTTGTGTTTGTAATTGCCATAGGTAGTTCATTATACTTGCTGAGTGGAAAAGTAGCCATAACCTGCTGTTTCTAATTCTATATATTCAGAGCTTTCTATTCTACAAAGGGTAAAATTTTTAATACACGGATTAGATACCTTATATCAGCTGTATATTTTTGGGCTTACTAAAGAAGTTCCCTGGTAATTCTTCAGCAAACTCTTTAATTTTAAATTTTTAAGACATTTAGGTCAACTCAAGCAACCACTACCTTGCTTTGAGAAATAGAAAGTTTAACCTCATAAAAAATTAAGGAGGAAATATTTTTCTCTTTAGAGAATACATGCTGTATAAGTATTCATTCACTTAAATAGGTAATTTTTCTTTCCTGTAGTACCTAACATAGAAGAGTTAAGTACCTAAAAAACAAAAGGAAGTTTTTATGAATACTAATATAATGAAACCTACATGTCCGAGGGACCAAAATTTTCATGCACTTCAATGTAACATGATGAAAATTCCTAGGTAAATGCACAATAAATGAGAATTGGAAATAGTATCCTTTTTTTTCATTACAAAGCATTTTTATTTAAAGATTATTACAGGGAACAAGAAATGCAAAACTAAACAGTAAAAATAATCTGAAATAAAATTATTTGTAATACCACAGAACAGTATTGATTGAAATTAAAGTGAGTTTCATTGCTCTTGGTTTTTTATCTCTCTTTCAAATTTCTTTTGTATTCTGAATGAACTGAATTTCAAGTCCAGCAGAATATATTCCAGCCTTTTCTGGAGATCTATAAAATAGTAGTTACACAGTCAATCCTGTGGACATGCAGATTTACTTATTTATTTAATTATGTTTTAATTTAGCTGAAATTGGCACACAGCCTTGATCTCTTTTTCTCTTTTTTTCTATTGCCTTAAAGTTTGAGATATAACGGTAGGTTTTCATCTTTATTAATATACCACTGTATAAGAGGGAAAAGAGGAAATTATGAAATGTTGCATGCTAATCCTTGTAACCCACACAAAGTATTAAATGGAAAACTGAGTATTCAGCAAAGTGTATCTGTAAACAAAGGATGTCATAGAAAAAACAAGCATAGAGTAATAAGGTATTATGTAATGAGCCCTGTAAAATTCCTACTATGTTAAAATACTGGTGAGCCTTTAGGTTTCACCTAGTTTCCTAACATTTTACCAGAAATATCAAGTCTGTAATATTCAAGGCTCGAATAGCATACAGCTGAAAAATGTTCCAGAAATTATCAAATTATATTTACATCTATAATTGGCAAACAGCTCTATGCAGCTAAATTTAAAACTCAAGTAAAGCTGACATCCTACCCACATGTTGTGGTTCACCCTATTTCATGAAGATAAATGTGAGTGTTTCTTCCTGGGTAGCTTTACTGACAAGGATTGGTCCGTATAAAGTAAGTAACATGCTTCAAGTCTTAGCCATTAGCAGCTGGAAAGCAGGTGTGCAATCATCTGGTATCCTTTAACAAAACTTCAAGTCCATATTGACTTTCTTTAAAGAAATAAAAAAGAAAAAAGGAAAAGAGACTGTGCTTCACGGTTCAACTTTTACACAGAAATCCTGTGGGATTTTATTAATGTTTAAATCTGCAATATTCATACAAACACCTTTTCCTGCCAATATTTTTGAATGGTTAATTTAAAATTCATCAACATATACTTGGATGTTAGGTGAGATATCAAAATGCACCTAAAGTTTTAGTAACTGAATTTAATCCTGGATACTCATTGACTATAGCTAGGATATAAAGACCCAACTGCCTAGTTGAAGTAAGAGTTAAGGCACAAGACCTAAGGATCTGCAGGACAGTCTAACCTTTCTGGTTGAAAAACTATAAGCCATACTGGGTTACACTGGCCATCAGAAATGGCCTTATAACTGGTTGTACCCTTTGTCAAACTTGTAGATCAGAAGTAGGCATCTTTATTTAGGCATTTAAAAGTAGGAATCACAGTTTTGAGCTGAATCCTACGGTGAGTACTAAACACAAATTTGCTGTGCCAGAACATTTTCCTCATGTATTAACATTCATGTTAAATGCTTTTACTAACTTGAGAGAAAGGTGACTCTTTGTTCATGTCTGATCTGTATGAGAATTTTGCAGACAGTGGATCCAGATGTTAATGGATCCCTAAAGTTGTCTCAACAGTGTTTTGATCATTTTCTGTGAAGCTTGATAGTGCAGCTTAAGATTTTCAGAGTCCAAAAGGTGACATTAGCCTTGAACTTTATGTAAAGACATTGTTTAGCAGTACCTCTCAGAATGTAAATTAAATTAACGTGCCTGTAATTTACTACTTGTTCAGAGCAGAGACATAAAGCTGAGCTGGTAATATCACTGTCATTTTTATAATAAATTAGAGGCTAAATAAGCCTCTTATGCTTAATGCCTTTTTTGGCTTAATCTCAGAAGTTCCCCCATCCTAGGAGAGTGTCTTCACCATTGAATCTAGTTTCTTTTTTTTCAGTGTGTCACTACAGAGGCTCACTCAAGTTGGAAGAGAATTTAGAAAGACTCTAGTCTGTCTTCCTTCTTGATACAGGACATCTCTGGAGTCCAAAGACACTTCTATCAAGTTGAGTCCTGAAAGTCCCAAGGCACAATCTCTTTGGGAAACCTTCTACACTGTACAGTGGTCTTCAAGACTTCAAGCCCCTGTCCTTCAGTTGTCCCTCACAGGGTAAGTGCTCTGCTCTGTTCTGGTGGCCTTCTGCTGAACTCACTCCGTTTACTGATGTCTATCCTATTCTGAGGAACACCAAACTGGATGCAGTGATATTCGTGTGACCTAACAAGTGTGGGGAAAAAGGGGTGATAATCACTTCCTTGGACCTGCTGTCTGTGCTGCTGTTAACACAAAGAATTGTGTTATACTATTTCATATTCTGCTGCCAGGACACATTGCCAACTCCAGTTCACTCTCCTCAGGGACTTTTTCCTGAAGCTGTTCCCCAGGTTGCCTGTATCACTTTTGAATTTCCACATGTTCCTGTTAGCCTATTCATACAGTCCATCACAATTTCTGTGACTGGCAGAGGCCCCAGCCTCATATTGCCTAGTCACTCCACTTTACAGTCAAAAGAAAACTTCATGAGAACTGAAATGTGTCTTCACCAGATACTTGACAAAGATTTTGAACAAGATACATTGATGTTTCCCAAAACACTGCTAGAGGTAAGAGTTAGTATTCTAAAATATTTTGTAAATAGATGAAATTACTTGGTGTAAAGTAGTCTACTTTCATGCACAGTGATGTCTGAAATTTATAAATATGCACATGTTTTAATGGAAAATCCCTAATATAATTTAATGAATCATAACATTTTGAATTGGAGCACGAAAACATAAGTAGCTTAATTCAGACTAAGAAAATTATGAAAATCATGTTAAGCATTCCTAAGAGATGTTCAGAATGTAATGATGCACCATTCAGACAAGTCAAAATTAATGCTAAAGTCTTTGAAATGAAAATCTGGAAAAGCATTTTGGGTCATTTGTAAAGATTCTTTACATATTTCCCAGCTTTAATGGAAATATGCTGGTGAAAGGAAAAATGTTTTTAAGAAGAATCAGGAAGAGAAGGAAGGAAACAAGACATGAATAATATAATTCTACAGTTTAATCCAGAATTAACTTGTCCTCTTACTTGCTACCCTCTAGATTCCTAAAACTTTGACAGCATGAGGTCCTCAGCTATGTCATTACATCTCACTGCATGGATTGGCACTGGTAGCAAAACATTAAATCACAATAAATCTTTGAAAGATTTTTTTTTTTTTTCTTTTTCCAGATAGAAACTATACACTGCTTGGTAGATTTCCTTTCTTTAAATCTGACACTTCAGAATCTGTAAATTATTCTTTGAATATCTGAACATATTTTTGTTGATGTAGTCAATCAGCATATTCTTACTGTGTTGCCAGAAGGCAAAATAGGCATCAACATTAAGGCTACATCCTGCTACTTCAGAGACCTGTAAAATGTCTAAATAGATTTCAGTTCCACACAACACTCATAAACCATTGAGAGGTTTTAGGATTTAAAAAGTAGAACAAAAAAAAACCCTGTGTAAATTTGGAAGTATGAAATGCTTTATTTTCCCACAGAAATATGGGTCTTAAGCTACTAAATCTAGTTTGATCAGTAAGATTGTACTTCTGAGTTTGCAAGAATTTTTCAAATATATTTTCATTTTTAAACTGTTTTTAATATATTTACACCAGTTACTTGGGTTTAGATTTCTCTGCTCATCTACATGCTTCTCTTAGTAAATTGGTCAGTTTAGGCTCCTTTTGAAAACAGTGGGAGGATTCATAATTTTATATTATATTATATCTACTTTTAAAGTAGTCTTACATAGCAAGTGGTTCAGAAATGCTTATTTTCTCTTCAATGACTACAAACAATATTTGATTAGTTAGATATAGACATCTATATTACTCCTGTTTAAAGCTAAGTGAGATGAATCCCACCTCAATTTAAGAAATCAATGAAAATTTTAATGTAGTCATGCCTTATGTCCTTCTGGAGCAGGAGTAGGAATTGCTAGAAATAAATTAATTAAGAAGGTAATAAATAAACACATGTATACATAACTTACAAATTGAGAAGCTATTAGCTCTACAGGCTGTTAGAATTTATTAAATCTTCTGCAACAGGAACAATTCTTCTGTGCTCTTTCTCATCCATTTTATTCACTATTTGAAGAGAAAAGTAATATTTCAAAATCTCCTGAAGCTTTCTGTAAAAGCAATACTTAAGTGTTAAAAACATTTTATTCCAACATTTTCATTTTCACTTTCAATATGTACTGTTCAGAGGTGGCAGTGAACAAGAAACCAGAGCTATGATGTACCTTTAGTACATGATCAAATGTTTCGGTAATATAAAATGAAAACTAATGTGTGGAAACATGTATCATGTTGCTAATACCAGATTTTCCTAGTATAAAATAATTGATTTAACCCGGAACACATTACAAAATGTTACATTTCTAAAAGGACTAGTTGTCCTTGCACAAACACACCTTGAGTGCAGATGTTATCCTTCTCAATACACAGTGCTTTAAATAATTAGTGATATATTATATCTAAACAAGCAAAACTTTCAAAATGCAAAGGTAAATTCATTGTCTTTCAAAAATTTTAATACCAATA
>WEIU01024809.1:16495-31757 GCA_013389925.1 Aegithalos caudatus
TTTTTTTTTTTAACAAAAGGTTTTTTTCAGAAAAAAGAAACTTTGGAGTAAGAAATATTTTTTGGAAAAAGAAACCCCTTTTGTGGGGAAAAAAATGTTATTTTCTTTACAGCAGTAGGCCTTGTGGAATAAAACTGGTGCTTTGAGGAAAAAGATGCTTTTTGGGGGATGGGACATACTTTTTTGAAAAGAAAGGCCTTTTTTGAGGAAAACATTCTGCTTTTAGAAAATAGAAAAGGCTTTTTAAGGAAAAAGATGCCTTTTCTGAGATAAAGGGCACAAAGGGGCACAAAGGTCTTTTTGGGGGATGAAATTCTGACTTTTTCTGAGATCTGGACTCCAGACCCTCAGTGTGCTGGAGGTCGCGCTGGATTTACCCCCCAGTGCCACTCCCCAGAGTCACTGTGTCCTTTCCCTAAGAGAGTCCAGGGCTTCAGGGTCCCTCCAGGACACCAAGGGAGCCCATCCAGCACCTCCATCCCTCCCACTCACATCCTGACATGCAGAGGTCACTGCCATGACCCCAGACACAGCCCTGTGCCCCCAGAGCCCCCTCCCCATACCCACCACCCCCATTCCAAGCCAGGAATGGTCAGAAATTATATGGCCAAGCTTACACAAATATTCCAAGCTGCCTTTGGGGATTTATTCTATTTATTTGCCATGGATTTGGGTACTTTTCCAAAGGAAATCTCATGCTGATGTGGTCTGTTTGACCCATCCTGGCCCCTCCGCCCCCCTTTTTCTAGATGCTCCAAATTGGCCTTTTTTTTTTTTTTTTTCTCCCTCCAATTATGCCTCGTTTTCCCCCCAAATCTTCTGTTTTCTACTCCCAGAGCAGGAATTACAATTTCCATCCACTTGGTGTCAGCTCCGGCCCCACCATCTGTCCGTCCATCCCAAACCACCCCAACCCCACCAGCAACGGCTGTTTTGGTGGATCCATTCACTTCCCTGTAGTTAAATCCTTGATTTACCAGCATTAAAAATGACCAGCTCATGATTATCCTACGGGATTCATACAGGAATTCAGCCCGGTTCCCAGCTGGAATCCTGCTGGGTGCCAAATCAGACCTGGGAATCCACTACTTTGCAGAGCTTTCAACCTGCACCATCGTTGTGTTAATTAACATCTCCCGGCCCCCTTTCCGCCCCCCACCCCGTTGGTTTGAAAATGGATTAAACTCTGGGATGAGGGAGATATCCCAAAATGGAGCCACTGCTTTTGGTTGTGATAGGATTTGTTTTACTGATGTGTTTAAAGCAGGATGAGCCAAAAGCTATTGGGGCATTGAGCTCCGGGGAATTTAGTGCCTAGAATATTTAGTGTCTGGGGAATTTAGTTCCTGGAATATTTAGTGCCTGAGGAATTTAGCGTTGGGGTATTTAGCATTCAGAGAATTTAGTGCCTGGGAAATTTGGCATCGAGGCTTTTGGCTCCAGGGTATTTAGTGTTGGTGCATTAAACACCGGGGCATTCAGCTCCGGGGAATTTAGTGCCTGGAGAATTTGGTGCCTGAGGGATTCCGTGCCTGGAATTTGGCATCGGGACATTTGGCTCCGGGATATTTAATGTCGTGCATTAAACATCAGTGCATTGAACTCTGGGGCATTTAGTCCCTGGGGAATTTGGCATCGGGACATTGAGCTCTGGGGCATTGAACTCTGGAATATTTACTATTGGGACATTAAGCACTCAGGGAATTTTGTGCCTTGGGAATTTGGCATTGGGGCATTTGGCTCTGGGATATTTAGGATTGACACATTAAACATCAGGGCATGGAGCTCTGGGGTATGCAGTGCTTGGGGAATTTAACACCAGGGCATTAAGCTCCAGGACATTTAGCTCCGGGGTATCTAGCATTGGGGTATTTAGTGTTAGGGGAATTTAGGGCCTGGGGAATTTGCCAACGTGACATTTAGGAAAAGGGCACTAAGGATCGGGACATTTACAGATGGGGCACTGAGCCTTGGGGCATTAAACACCGTGGAACCGATCTCTGGGGATTTAGTGATGGGGGATTTAGTGCCTGGAGCATTTAGGGCGGCGGCGTTTAGCAAAAGCTTGTTCAGAATTGGTGTGTTTCCCAGCGGGATATTCAGCTTTGGGATGTTTTACACTGGGACGTTCTCACATTGGGTCATTCAGCATCTCTGTAGAAAGCACCAGGGAACACTGGACAACAGACGTTGAGGCATGTAGCTCCGGGGTATATAGGGTCGAGGCATCAAATATCAGGATGTATAGCTCTGGGTGTTTAGGGTTGGGACATTAAACATTGGTGTGTCTAGCTCTGCGGTGTTTAGAGCTGGGAAGTTCAGCATCAGTCCATAAAACATTGGGGTGTTTAAGGAAGGGACTTTTAGTTTTGGTGCATTTGGCACTGAGGCATTAAACGTTGGGATAATCAGCTCTGGGGCATTTAGAGTTGGATACTGAGCACTGGGACATTTTGATCAACACATAAATCATCAATTTAGCTCTGGGGCATTTGATGTTGGGGCTTTTAGTCCCATTAATCATTGGAGCATCAGTCCTGGGGCTTTTAGGGTCGGGGCATTAGCAATAGGCCATTGAGCTCTGGGGCATTAAAATGGGGGAATTAAGCCCCAAGCGTTTGGTGTTGCAGCATAAAAGCATGGTCATTCACACTGGTGTGTTTAATCCTGGGGTATTTGCCCTCAGTGTTTAAAATACTGGTGAATGTTGCACTGGGGCATTTGGCTCTGGGACATTAAACATGAGTGTGTTTAGCTCTGGGACATTAAACATCAGTGCATGAAATATTGGAGCATTTAGCATTAAGCCATTAAGAATTACTGTAATTAGCACCAGCTCATTTAGCACTGGGGCATTTAGATTGATGCAGAAAGGGGAATTTAGCTCTGGGGTACTTAAGATCAGGGCATTGAGCACTGGGGTGCTAAACATTGGGGCAAGTAACTTTGGGACATTTATTGTTGGAGCATTGAGACCAAGGCTTAAAACATTAATGAACTTGGCTCTGGGCTGCTTGGTACTGGGGCATTAAACATGGGGGTGTTTAGATCTGGGTTATTTAGGATTGGAGCATTTGACACTGGAGCATTACACATTGGGGAACTTAGCTCTGGGATATTAAACCTTTAGTGTTTAACTCCAGGATGTTAAATATCATGGTGTTTAGCTTAGAGTATTTAGGGCTGGGGCATGAAACAGAAGGGAGTTTAGCTCTGGGGTATTTACTGTTGGGGCATTAAATATCAGGGTGTTTAGCTCTGGAATATTTAAGGTTGGGGCATTTGGCATGGGGGCATTGAACACTGTGGAATTTAGCTCTGGGGTATTAAACATCTGATGCTTAACTTTGGGTCATTAAATTGGGGGGTTAGCTCTGGCATATTTAGTTTTGGGGCATTAAACATTGGGGTATTTAGCTTTGGGCCGTTAAACATGGGGATGTTTAGCTTTGGGGTACGTAGTGTTAGGGTATTAAAAACTGAGGCATTGCACAGCGGATGTAGGGCTGGGCCGTTTAATATCAGTGTATTTAATATCCTTGTAGGTCCTGGGTTTTTTTCTTGGGTTTTTTCCTGTTGCTCCCTGGATGCTGCACTGCAGAACACCCCCTGAGGCCCCATTGAGGCCTCAGAGAGGTCTCGGAGTTCAGACACAGGGGATTTGCATTTGAGGGATTTTCTCTTGAGGGATTTTCACTTGGACCCAGACTCTCACAGAAATCCCAGCTCCGGGTTGAGCTGGGCTCTCTCACCCTGTAAACCTGCTCCCAGTGCACCCAGTCCAGTCCTTTGGAATTCCTAAGTGCAAATAAACCTTCCCCAGTGGAGTCTGAGCCTGGGAATACACAAGGAACCAGGGAGAGAGTGGCAATGCCAGGGAGAGAGTGGGGATGCTGAGGAGAGGGTGATGAAGCTGGGGAGAGGGTGGGAATACTGGGGAGAAGGTGGGAGCACTGGAGAGAGGGTGGGAATGCTGGAGAGAGGGTGGGAATGCTAGGGAGAGAGTGGGAATGTTGAGAAGAGGGTGCCAGCACTGAGGAGAAGGTTGGAATGCTGGGGATAGGATGGAAATGTTAGGAGAGGATGGAAGTGATGGGTAGGGGGAAGGAGTGGCAATGCCAGGGAGAGGGTGGCAGTTGGGGAAAGGCTGACAATTCTGTGCAGAGGGTGGCAATGCCAAGGAGAGACTGACAATGCCAAGGAGCGGGGGCATCTCTGGACACTGCACTGCTGTTCCCAGGGCCATGGATCTCTCCCACCACCTGCTTTTCCCTGGCTGGGGATGCTTGGGATGGTGTTGCCCCGGCATCATCCTTCTTCTTTGTCCTTTTCCTCCTCCTCCTCTTCCTCTTCCTCCCCCTACTCCTCCTCCTCCTCCCCTGTTCCAGTCGGGAAGTGTCTGGCCCCTGTTGCGGGAAATGCAGCTGGTCCAGCAGAGAGCAGTGGCAACACACCGGCACCCCGCCACCTCCCTCTTGCCTATCCCGGCCTTTCCAGTAAATCCTAATTTCCCTGGAAAGAGAAAAGTGGAATTTGCCAAAAAACTTTGGAGCTTAATTAAAAAAACAAAACAAAACAAAACAACAACAACAACAACAAAACCCAACCAAAAAAACCCCCCCAAAAAAAACAAAACAAACAAACAAAAAAAAACCAACAAAAAACCAAAAAAACCCTCAAAAACAAAAACAAAAAAACCCCAACCACCCAAAAAACCAAAACAAACAACAAAAACAAAAAAGCAGTTTTCCTGGTGGTGGAGATGGAATGGGAGTGGACAGTGCTGGCAGGGAGATTTACAGGCTGAATCGAGACTGGTAATTGCAAAGAAAATAAAAAAACCTCGTAAGAGCAAGAAAAAAAACCCTTGTAAAAATAAATTATCAGCTTCTCTATTAAATTATTCTGCCCCGCTGGAGCGGGACACCCGTGGCTTTTGATCCTCCCGCTGCCGTCCCGTTCCCAGCCCGCGGGACGGGGCCGAGGGGTCCCGGATGGTAATGGGCCCTGACAGCCTGGAAAAGCGAGACGGGCTCTTCGTTAATGAGCCCTAACGAAGCCAAGGGGCCCGACGAGCCCGGCGGCGGCTTCTGCTGAGCCGGCGGGGCCGGGAGCACCGGGGTGATGCCCCGGCGCGGCGGCGGGAGGGGTGGGATCTGTCGCCTTCCTCCATCTCTCGCTTTTCCAGCGGGGAAAAAATCATTAAAGAAAATTTAACAGGAGATTCAGATCGGGGGGTGGGGACTTGGGGGGCTTCTTGCAAATGGGAGACGAGAAAATGAGATGGGAGCTTGGCTTACTATGAACTTGCAATGCACCTGCAACAGGCTTGCAACAGGTTTGCAATGGATTTACACAATGGGGTTGGAATGGGACTGAAACAGGCTTGCAATGGGTTTGCATTTAGTTTACAATGGGAGTGTAAGTGGTTTGAAACGGGCTTCAAATCTCCCAATGAAACAGCAAAGGGCTTGCAAAGGGTTTGCAATGGGTCCATGAAGGGCTTAAAAGGAGCTTAAACCAGGGATTTTAATGGGCTGCAAGAGTTTGCAAGGGATTTGCAATGGGTTTGCAAGGGCCTTGCTATGAGTTTGCAGTGGGTTTACAGAAGGTTTGAAATGCACTTTCAAGGTTACCAACCTTGCAATGGACCTCCAGGTTTTGCAAGAGGTTTGCAGTAGGCTCACAATGGACTTGAAAGGGATTTGCAAGGGGTTTACAATGGGCTTGAAATAGCCTTGCAATGAGCTTGCAATGGGATTGCAAGGGGTTTGCAATGAGCTTGCAACAGGTGTACAAAGGGTTTGCAGCAGACCTGTGACTGGTGTGCAATGGACTTGCAACGGGCTTAAAAGGAGTTTGCAGTTAGCTTGCAATGGGTGTGCAATCAGTTTGCAATGGATTTGCAAAGGACTTGTAATGCCTTCTCTCCAGATGGGGACAACCCAGGAATCCAAACCCTCGTCCTGACATTTGTCCCTCATCCTGGGGAGTCTCCTGGCTGTGCTGCTCCCGCTGTCCCAAGGCTGCCCCTGGATTCAGTCCATCCTGGGAAAGGATTTAGCCCCCTGTCCCACCCTGGGCTTCACTCTCCGTGATTTAAGCAGAAGCAGCTACCCCGGTGGGAGATCAAATATCCCACTGGAACTCCGGGAGGGTGGAAAATCCCCTCAGCCCCGGTGGGGAGAATCCGAAGGGCTCTGGGTGCGTGGGGCTGTGGTGGTGACGCGCGGGACTGAGCCGTGACAGAAGCCCTGGAGCCTCCGTGTAAGTGGAACCAGGGAGCAGGGGAGTCCAGGCTGGGAAATCAGCCGGGGAAGGTTGGGAGCAGCAGGGTTCCTTTGATCCTAGCCTTGTTTCCAGGCTTCCTCCTTCCGTTGCTGCTGGGATTGCAGGGAGTTTACAACAAGCTTGCAACAGGCTTGAAGTGGGCTGGGAATGAGCTTGCAAGGGCCTACAACGAGTGTACAATGGGCTTGTAATGCACTTACAGGGGGCTTGCAACAGGCTTGCAAGGAGCTTGTAGTAGGTTTACAATAAGCTTGCAACAGTCTTGCACCAAGATTACAAAAGGCAGTGGGCAGTGGGCTTGCAATGATCTTGCAAGGGACTTACAATGGGCTTGCAATAGATTTACAGCGGGCTTGCAGTGGGTTAGCAACTGGTTTGCAACAGGTTTGTGACAGACTTGAAATAGCCTTACAATGGATTTACAATGGGCTTGCCATTGGAATGGGATAGAAATTAAAGTAATAACTAAACGTGCTCATAAATGGAGGGAATTATTTGCATCTGTACCATTTTGGGTGAATTTGATGCTTCTTTCAGCATCCATCATGGATTTGTAACACAGAGAGAGGAAATCTACACCTGCCCAGATCATCTCATTCCTAACGTTTATTCCATGAAAATGCCAACAAAAACCCACCCTGGACCTTGTTGGATGAGCAATCCCACACCGATTAAAGAAATTTACATGGATTTGACTTGGATAGCTGCAAATATTCCGTATTTCTTGGGTTTTTTTCTCTTACTGGGGCTACTCTACTGTGGAATTTCACTTTCCTTTGGAGCTTTTAGCTATTTACAGAGGGATCTGAGGGTGTTTCTGGTTGCCATTTTTCACTGGGGAGGATATTCAGTATCATCCCCTGAAAAAATTACATATATCAAGGCCCAAACTACAACGGATCAGGGATGGAAAAACGCCTTTTGTTGGATATCTGCCTCTTTGCAATCCCAAATCTTGGAGCAAGCTGCCAAGATAAAAACCCAGAGGAGGGATCACTTTGGGATGGGGTTGGAAAAGACATTGCACAACTGGTCTGAGAAGTTTCCAGCCTATCCCAACTTCATGGTTTCATCCCTGTGATCCTAAATAAGAGGAGTCAGGTCAGAGGATTTTCACCCACACTGATGATTCACCCAACCCCACAACCAGTCCAGTCATCCGTGGGAACCCCTGGCGTGGGTTTGTCCCTTTGGAGAAACCTCCTGGAGAACCTGCTTCTGGTATTTTGAGTTCTCCTAGGAGGAGGAAAGTTACTACTGGTAAATCCTGGGGAACTCATCTGGGTTGCTTCCTTCCAGCCAGGAATGTCCTCCAAATCAATCCAAGGAGGAGAACATGCAGGAAAACGCCACGCTCTTGCAGCAAAACAATCCTTGTACTTGCATTGTGATGAGGATAGGAAGCTGTAAACCCCCAACATCCTTGATGGAACAGCATTTTTTTGGGAAGCAAATGGATCTGTGGGTTTTTCCTGTGGATACGGGGTGTTTATCCCTCCACACCATCAGCAAGCAGTGATCTGATGCCTTCTCCATGCTCCTCACCATGGCTTGGGACATATGATGATGCTTCGGTGTTGCTGGAGGCACTTCCAAGGCCCTTACCAAGCTCCTGGGAATCTCCCAAGGAGGCATTTTCCTCAATAAACCACCAAAATCGGCAAGAATTCCATTTTCTTAAGTAGAGATGAAGTTCTCATGATGATTAACAATGAATTGGGACCATTTGAAGCACTCCAGGAATTTGCTTGGCCATCCTGCTTTTGGAATATGCTGGAGAGACCCATACCGACATTCATCCATCCATAATTTGGACATGGTCACCTCCAAAATCTTTGCACACCAAGATTGGTGCTGATGAATATGTTACAAACATGATAGAGTTGCCCAATACTAGGAATTTGTCTTCACTTAACCCCTTGGATGGTCCCACCACCCACTGGAAGTGATGTGCTTGGATCTTGGGAATGCTGGCATGGAAGAACAAACAGGGTGAACTCAGGGTTATTTAGCGTGGGAATGAGCCAGGCTCTGCATCACCTGGACTGGCAGGGAGTGGATCTGGATTCTGGCAGGAACAGGGCATTGTGATCTGAGCTGGTCTCTGTGGGCCTTTCAGGCTGGTGTTGGCAACCCGAGGACAAAACTGGCTGGAAATTGGTCTCTATCATCCAGATCTTGAGTCTTGGAATGGGTGACCAAATGCCAGAGCTACCTCCAGTCTCACTCCACATTGCTTTTGGGGCACATCTGGCAATTCTGGGGCAAAAATGTGTGATGTCACCTCCTGTTACTTTACCCACAGGCACCTGACCCCAAATAAACACAAAGTTTAGGCTCTTTCCTCTGAGAGGTCCATGAATGATGCTCTGATGTTCTTCCCATGTCTCCTCTGACATGGGATGAAGCTGGGACAGGGTAACTTCAGTCAGATGGTTTTGAGGACTTGAGGTCACTGACACAAAGTCTTCCACCAGCTCAAACCCTCCTTGTTGCTTTGTCAGTGGATGTGGGGACCAAGAGCTGCCTTGGTTCCTCTGGCATCAACTCTTCTCCCTCACTTTGCCCAGAGCTGACCTGGTCCTGCTTGAGTTTCTCCTCCAGCTTTGCTTTCTGGCTTATATTAAACCCACATGGGCCTCAAAGCCCCCTCACCCTCCTCATATCAGGTTCAAGCAAGAGCCAGGAATGTGCAAAGTTCCAAAGGAATGGACATCTCCAGCTTAGCCTTATCTTCAGCATTTGCTCCAGCTCCTCCTTTCCATGGCTGTGGTTCTCCAGCCCAGCCTCGTTGCCTCTCTTGCAGGACCTTCATCCTCTGCCCTCCCCAAGACCTTCACCTCCAGTTCACATCAAGAACTGCCCTGGTTGGACATGTGATCCCAGGTGAGATCCTATTCCCACCATGGATCCTATGGGGTCACATCCTCCCTCTTTTCTTTCCTGACCTGTGATTATTTATATACCCCTTGGCTTCTTCCTTTTCCCACCCTTTGAAAAGAGTTTTTGCTTCCTTTTGAGTCATCCTGGAGTTCCTGCTCTCTCCGGCTGAAGAGGTGAGTAATGGGTTGATGGGTTGAGGGTTGGATGGACCATGCTGGTCTGGGGAGAGGGATGAGAGAGGAGAAATTAGGATAACAACCAGACTGTCTCCTCTGACCAGGAGAAGCCACAGCCCCATGACCAGGGAAGGTGCCAGATTTCCTGGAGGAATGAGATATTAACAATGTGGCCAGTCAAGACATTCAGGCCTTGGGTTGGTGTCACCTTCTTGGGACATTGTGGCCAGTAGGGACCCTCCCAGGTCAAGTGAAATAGGAGATGGACCGATTCAGGCTGATCCAATATTCCCAAACCAGCGCTTGCTGGGAGATGGGTGGGAGCTGGGCTGGAGTGTGGTGAGGAAGAGGAGGGTGTTACCAACTGGACAGAGCCAATCCTGCCTGAAAGTGTCCCATTCCTGGAAGTGCCCAAGGCCAAGTTAGACACTGGAATATGAGTCCAACTTGGATACTGGACACATATTGGCTACTGGAAGGTGTCCCTGCCATGGCAGGGAGTGGAACAAAACGGGCTTTAAGGTCCCTCCCAACACAAACCAGACTGGAATTCTATTCTAGGGAAATCCAAATTTACCTCAGTTCCATGCGCCAAAACGCAATTTCCATAACATGGGGCAGCACAAGCCCTGGATATCCCCAAATTCCCCCCTTTCCAGCCTCCTTCCCTTCTTTGCATTTTAATAACTGGGGTAACCTCCAACTAAAACCCAGGGAATTATTTCGGTTCAACAGGTCGGAAAGAGGCCAAGACACTGGAGGAGCTGTCACATTGGATTTTCCAGGCCTTTGCACCAGCAGGAGAAATTTAATGTAAACAAACCCCCACTTCCAGCCTATGGCACGCCCAACCTCTGTATGGGTGGGAGAGATACCCAGCACCCACCTCCCAGTCTGGCTTGGCATGAAAATCCATGGCAAACCTCTTCACTGAGGTTTTTTTCCTCCTAAACCCTTCCTAGCAGAGTTTTCTGGGAGGCAATTCAATATGGATTAACATCCCAGCATTGGGAATATGTGGAGGGGAAAGATGTGCAATGGACAGACTTCACCTTGATATTTCTAATTAAGAAAAAAGGGGGATTTTGGGGTATTTATGATTTTTGTAGTCCTGGGGAGGGGAGGTTTAAACCCCCCAGACTGAGCTATCCCAGAGATTGCAAACTATGCATATAATCTCTCTATATAAAAATATAAAATTATTTTTGCTTTTCTATATTAATTTCTATATGAATAAAATTGTAGAAATATATATATAATATAATGTATAAATTATATTTTACATATTCATATTTATGGTTTATATATATATACACAGAGAGGGAGGGGTGTTATATATTTTTTTCTATAAAATATAAATATACAAATTTACAACCCCTTTTCCCAGCAAAGGAGCTGACTTGGAAAAGGAGAATCCAGCCTCAAGCTCAGCTGCCTCCAGCATAATCCCTCACCAGCTCCTAACAAAGAATAGCACCATTATTAATTAAAGAGTGAAATTAAACTATAGATGCCTGAAAATATTTCCTGCTGGGGCACGTGTCCCCAAATCCCACGGCCAGGTTTATGGGAATCTCGATCCCTAATACTGCCCTCAATCAGCCTCCTGCAGCTTTTAAGCTTGGTTTTAAGGGGTTTGAGGGGAAATAAGTGCTTGTTCCTGCCTGGAAATCAGAAAGAATCTCCAGGAATAGGAGTGAATGTTAAAAATCCATCCAAAATTTAATTTTCCAAGGTAAATTGGAGCTTCTAGAGAGAAATAATGAGAAGCCGCAACCTTTTGAGTTTAAGCAAAGCATTAAACATAATTTTATCCCTATTTTATCTGTGAAGATGCCCCCAACCCCCCTTTCTTTCATGACCAAGGGCCCCTTTTCATGTTTGGATGCAGGAGGTTCCATGCTTGGGAAAAGGCACCCCAAATTTGCACTATGGGATGGTAAATTTACAGAAGGAGGTCTCAGGTTTGTAAAATGTCACCCCAGATTTAAGAAAAGACACCTCAGGTTCCAAAAATGGGGTTCCAGGTTTACAAAAAGGAATTTCAGGCATAAAAATAATCCCCCCAGTTTTTAGAAGAGGAGCTCTGGTTTCCAAACAAGACACCCCCAAATTTAAGACCCATCCCCAAGTTCCCAAAAATGGAACCAAGGTTTGCAACAAGAGGTCCCAGGTTTAAGAAAAGCCCCCAAATTTCAGAAAAGGAGCCCTGATTGACAAAAAAACCTCCTCAGGTTTAAGAAATGTGCTCCAAGTTCACAAAAAGGGCTACTACTGTTGAAAAAAGTGGATTTGATCTGGGCAATGAGGTTCTGGGGCTGCAAAAGTACACACCAGGTTCCTTAAAAGGGGTCCAGGGTTTCCAAAGAGAGGTCCCAAGTTTAAGAAAAGTAACCCTAAATTTAACAAAATGAGTCCTCATTCATAATACTTCTCCCCAAATGAGAGAAAAGACCCATGTTCCAAAAATGTGATTCCAGGGTTAAAAAAAGACACCACAGGTTCCTTAAAAGGGATACCAAATTCCCTAAAAATTATCCCAGGTTTAAAAAAAAAGGAGCCTTGATTCACTAAAAAGGCCCCAAAACTTAAGAAGACTTCCAAAGGTTCCATAAAAAGGATGCCAGATTCCCTAGAAGTCATCCCAGGTTCCCAAAAAGGGGTCACAGGTTTGCAGAAAGCCCCCTCGCCCCCAAATTCAAGGTCGGACACTCTGGGTTCCCAAGATGGGACTCAATGTTTGCACCAGTGGGGTCCTGGTCTCCAAAAGTGGTCCCAAATTCCCACAAAAGCCCCCCAGATTGAAGAAAATGCCCTCCAAATTTGCATGTAGGGTTCCAGAGGTCCGAAATCCTGGATGAAATTCCAATCCTGTTGCATTTGGGAATTGCCCTTGAACCTCAAAGTGGACATTACCCTTCCCAAGCCTGAGTTTTGGGAAATGATGGAGCTGGCAGCAACCCCGTGGGGCTCAGCTCCATTATCCACGGATAATCCTCTAATGCCTTGAGTCCCGTGCTCCAATCACAGCGAAAACCTGTGGAAAAAGCAGCAAAAATCCCTGTTTGGGGCAGAAAAGGCTTTGTCAGGGCTAGTTATGTCCCAAACTCTGAATGATCTCCAAAACTGGAATTTAGGGGTTCCCTCCCCAGAGTTAAACAGGTGAAATTGCAGTGGGGGGGATTGTAGGGCAGTGTCCAGCAATGAACCCATTTTTGGGCGTGGGGTCCCACTGGAAAAAATTTTTTGAAGCACTGGGATTCCTCTCAAATTTTTGCAGCTCAGAATCCCCCACTGGGGGTCCCCTGTAGGATTAGAGTCCCCCAAAACACCAATTTTGCACTCCTGAATCCCTCAAAAGACTCATTTAAACAGTGGGAGATCCCAGCCAAACATATCGGGTTTGGACTATAGGGTCCCCTAAAAGACCCTTGTTTGCACTCCTGGAGTTCCCCAAAACTATCCCCTGTTTTTCCAGCACGAGGTCCCCAACAAGATCTCATTTTACAGCATTGGTATCCCCCCTAAACAAATCCATTTCTGCAGCAGACGTTCCTACAAGAATTCTGGTTCTCACTCTTGGGGTTTCCCCAAACACCCTTTTTGGCAGCATTGGGACACCCCCAAAAGGGTGAATTTTTGCAGCATCTCTCCAGGGACTCGATTTTGCACTCTGGGGGTCTCCCACAAAACCCAGTGTTTTTGGCATCGTGTGGTTCCCCAAAATACCCAATCATTCTATTTGGGAGACTTGGGATCCCACAAAAGACTCATTTGAGCAGCATGGGGTGCTCCAACCAATCAATTTCTCTCCCAGGAGACCCCATCTTCCATCTCAGGGTCCTCCATCAGATTTGTATATTCAGCACCAATGGAGTCTTCCAAAACTTCACTGTCCCAGCCCTACATTCCCCAATAAACCAATTTGTACAGCACTGTGCCCCAATAAATCTATTTTTTTCCAGTGTGGTGTCCCCTAGGGATTGCTTCCCCGGGGAGGCCCCACAGAATTCCATCTCTGCAGCCTCCAGAATTTTTCATCTGGCCCAAAGATAAACTCATCCTAAATTAAACCTCCCCTTCTTGTGCCCCCAAGCCCCTTTGTCTTCCACGCCCCATCACCCATGGACCCACTCACTGTAGTAATGAGAGTACTAATAACAACAACAATAACAACAATAACAACAACAATAACAACAACAACAACAATAATAATAACAATAATAACAACAACAATAACAACAATAACAGGAAAAAATTTAGGATAATTTAAATTATTTGGGAACTTTTTAATTTACTGGTTGAAGTGAGATTTTAACTGGATTTCTCTCCATATTTTATTGCACTTAAAAGGTAACATTCCCAGGATTGGAAGTGGGAGATGGAAAATGCCCCTTTAAAGCTGGATGTCCTGAAAACTGTTTGGGAAAAGCAAAATTTAGTGTTTTAGTGGCAGAAAGAAGGGGAAACCATAATAAATAATCTGAAAATGAAGAACTACAGAAGGAAAATTATATGGACACAAATAGTATAAAAGATAATGAAGGGAAATTTAAAAAATTGAAAAAATCCAAGGAAAAAGTAATAAATGCAGGAGGGTAAAAATGGGAATAAGGAGATAATAAGATAATAAGAGTAGAAAAGTAAAAAAAAAGCAAAATAAATCCAGGAAAAGAGAGATAAAATTATGTAAATGCAAAAAGAAACTAAAGGAAAAAGGAAAAATAATATAAATTATTTAAAAAAAATGATAAAATAGTACAAACCCAAAATAATGCATAGTAAAGTGATAATAAATTAATTACAAATTAAAATGGACAAATAAAATAGTAGATTGGATAAAAAGGGAAGAGAATGGAAATTAAAGAGAATATAAAAACACGAAAAATATAAAAATGAGAAAATATAGGAATAAAAGAATGTAAAATAAAATAATAGAAATATAAAATAATATAAAATATGAATTAAACCCAGAAGATATAATGCATTATATAAAATAAAATAATATAAATTTAATAAAAAGCTAATAGAAAGATTATGAATAAATAATAATGAATAAAAATCCAGAAAAAATATTAAATGAATGATAAACAAACGAATATTAACAAACTAATAAAATTTGAAATAATATTAGAAATTATTAAAAGTAAAAGACTAAAATTAAAACAATATAAAGCTTAAAAAAACCCCAAACAATAAACCCAAGGGATATTTAAATAAAAATGTAGAAAATAAGTGACATTAAATACTGAAATAAAACAATTCCAACTCCGAAATGAAACCATGAAACCCCAAGGATGTAAAACGGAATCCAACACAAGAATTCCATTAATTCGATTTATTATTTCCTTGTCCCCCCTCCGCGCTTCCCTTTGCTCGGAGGGGAATTCCGGGGAGGGAAGGACTGGGCGCTGGAGAGGATCAGGAGCGCTCACACCTCCTCCTGCTCTTCTTCTTCTTCTTCTTCTTCTTCCTCCTCCTCCTCCTCCTCCTCTTCCTCCTCCTCCTCCTCCCCACAGGGGTTCCCGGCCCTTTGTTCCCCCCACAAAGCCACATCCCGCCGCCAATAGCACGGGGAGGGGTTTTCTTTGCGTTTCCTAAATTAAATAAACACTTTTTTTTCCCCCCACCTTTCTGGAATTTTCCTGCCCCGAGAATGGCCCCAGCCGGGCTTGATTTGATTACTTTTTATTTTATTATTTTTTTTTTTTAGTTTGTTCTCCGGCTGTTCCGGGAAGAGGAAAACAACGCATGCAGGCACCAAGCCCCCAAGATCGCCCTGGGCGGGGAATCAGAGCCCAAAAATACCTGGAAAAAATTTCCATCGTGAATTAAACTTGTTAGAAAAGGCTTTTCCTTAAAAAAAAAAAAAAAAAAAAAAAAAAAAAAAAAAAAAAAAAAAATGGAGTTTG
>WEIU01024809.1:31790-45219 GCA_013389925.1 Aegithalos caudatus
AAAAAAAAAAAGTTGGATTTGGGGATTTGAGAGGATGCTGTAGTTCCTGCATCCTTGCCCATATCACCTGTGGTACCCACAGCCAGCAGGATGCTGGAGGCACATTCCAAAAATCCATTGGTTGACTTTTCTTAGACGATGGAAAATGCTCCCTCAGAAATCACAATTTCCCCTCTTGGTGGAGTTTAAGAGAGAAATCTGGGTAAAAGTTTGAAAATCTGTCCCCAAAGTCACAATTTCCCTTCTTGGTGGTATCTAAGGGAAAATTTTGGAAAAAATTATGGGAATTCCACTCCAAAACGTCACAATATCTCTCCTCAGTGGGAACTAAGGGGGGAAATTTGGAAAAAAAATTGGACAATCTTCACCTGAAAACTCCCAGTTTCTCCCTCCTGCTTAAGGGGGAAATTGTGGAAAAGCTGTGGAAAATTTTCCAAAAAGTATCATAATTCCAGTGAGCCCTCCAGTGGGATTTAGGGGCTCATGGCTGGTTCCATGAGTGTCACAAGTTTGTGTGGTCTCAGCCTCTCTCCAGGCTGCTCAATCCATGGATCAAGCTTTCCTAAGGTACGGAAAATCCACCCCAAAAAGTCACATTTCCCCCCAATGGTGGAATTTAAAGGGTGAAAATTTGGGAAAATTATGGAAAATATGCACCAAAAAAAAAAAAAAAAAAAAAAATCAGAGTTTCTCCCTATCACAGGGATTTAAAGGAAAAATTTGGAAAAAATGATGGAAAATCCACCTCAAAAATCACCTTCTCCAGTGGGAGCTGAGGACTCAAGCCTGCTGCTATGGGAGTCATGGGCTCACCCTTCTTGTAGGGAGTTTTTGCTCCACTTTTCCTTGGGAAAAGAGACTAAAGGATGAAGAGGTTTTTCCATGGGATTTGAAAAAATTAAAATATGGAATTTGGGGAGTATTTATTGAGTATAAATTATTCTGTTCATTTTAGTAATATTTAGACAATATAATATTAATATTGAAAATTGGGCAATGATTTTATTTTATTTTATTATAGTCTATTATTCTATATCTTACTATATATTTATTGTAACTTATATCTTATATCTGTATTCTCTTTATTATCCTGTATTATGCGATTTTATCACACTATATTGCCATATATTCATTGTATAACATATCTCAGTGAATTAATATTATATTCATATTATTATTTGATTAATATTGTACTTATATTATATATTCATGTTATTTTTTTCTCATGTATTAAATACAGATATACATTTTCAGCTTTCTAGTGAAAAAAGCCCTCAACCCCTCATATATAATCATGTTTAATGCATTTTTTTGTCTTCCTAGCACAAAAAAGACCCCAAATCCTCCATATATTTAAATTTATGTATAATTTTTTTACCTTATACTGCAAACCCCACCCCAAACCCCCTCTATATTTGTATTTAATTTTACAGTTTTCTAGTGGAAAAATGACCCTCATATCCTTCTTATATATTTTTAATATAGACTTTAATGACTTTCTAATGCAAAAACACCTTCAAAATACATTTAATCTAATCTCACAACTTCCTAGTGGAAAAAACGACCTCAACCCACCTTATGTGTATTTTAAAATACACGTTTATATTTTTCCATCTTTTCAGTGCAAAAAAGACCCCAAAACCTCTGTACCTGTATATTATTGTGGCTTTCTTGTGAAAAATCCCAACTGACATCCAAATAGATACATCTGATTTTGCAGCTTCTTAATGCCAAACCTACCCAAATCCTCCTATATATTAATCTATAATAAATATTTTACTTGTATCGAAAATATTCATGTGTCTGAGCATCTCAGCCCCTCTTTCCATCTGGGTACCAGCCCCTGGCTCATCCCAAACCAGCATCCTCAGAATTCTGCTCCCTCCATTCCTTGGAGGGAAAACACCCCTCCAAGTCCTTATATACACAACCCATGAATAAAACCCTTCCACTGTTCCCTGGTGTCCCAGATCCTGATGTCAATCCATTTTTGATGGATGCAAAATGACAAATTCCTTCATTCCCTCAAATTTTTGGAAATCTAGATTTTTTTTTTTTTTTTTGCAAGATCATCCATGCAGAAATATATTTATTATAACTTTATGTTTTTGGTTTTTTCTTCCTCATTTATTTTCCCACCTTCTGGGGAAATGAATTTTCAGAACGTGGAGAGAAAATAAATGAGGGTTTGTGCCTACAAACCCCCAAAATGTGATGGTTTTATTCACCGGGACGTGAATTTTTCAGGTGGGCAATGCGGGAATTCACAGATTTGGAGCCTTGATGGAAAATTACCGCCAGGCAAACAAAGAGATCTAGGATTTGAGAATAAACAGGCGGGCCAGGAAGCTGGGAGGAAACCTTGGGCAGGGGAAGGGAAGAGAGAGAAAAACTCCCACTGCAGGGGGTGGCAAAAATAACCCTGGGGGGGCCAGCATGTGGGAAAGGGGCTTCAGTCCTTGTTGGAGGCACCCCAAATCTGGGATTCCACAGCATGGGGGCAAAACACAGCTCCAGGTCAGGGGGGTCAGGCCTGCACCCCTGAGCCCATGTTTGGGGGAGGGTTGGGAATTCTGGGGGCAAAGGGAATAAATCTTTCACTAGGTTTATTTGGCCTCATGGCTCTTTGTGAATGGTGTTCAAGGTGTGCAAGGCAGGGAGTGAGCAAGGGAATGGGAGTGGGCAAGGAAATGGGACTGTGCAAGGGAATGGGGAGCTCAGAAGGGAATGGGGAGCATACAAGAGAATGAAGGGTGTGGAAGAGAATGAGGAATATGGAAAGGAGGGAGTGGGTAAGAGAATGGGGAATGTGCAAGGGGAGAACAGATATGAAGGAAACGAACAAAGGAAGTGAGTGTGCACAAGGAGCAAGTGTGGAAGGAAATGAGTGTGCAAGGAGAACAATCCTAGAATGGCGCCAGGCTGCAGAAGGCCTGGGTGTGCAAGGGGAGAGCACAAGCAAATGGAGAGTGGAAGGGGAACAAGTATGCAAGGGAAGTGAGCACAGAGGGAGAGCAAGTGGGAAAAGGGACTGAGTGTGCAAGGACATGTTGGAACAAACATATGGAAACAAGCATGCAAAGGGACAAGTGTGCAAAGGGAACCAGTGCTCCAGGGGAGCAAACTTCCAAAAGGAACAAGCACAGAAGGGGAGCATGTATGTGCAGTGTGCATAGGAAGCAGGTGTGCAAAGGGAGGGAGTGTGGATGGGGGAACAAGGGAACAAGTGTGCAAGGGTAAGAGGTGTGGAATGGGAGTGAGAGTGCAAGTGCAGAGGGAGGTAAGCAAGAAATGCGTGTGTGAAGAGTAAGTCTGTAAAGGGATGAGTGTGCACAGGGAGTCAGTGTGAGCAGGGAATGTGCCAAGGGAGTGTGAAAGGTCCCCCGTGCGAGGGGCTGTGGGGCAGCCAGGCTGTGCAATGCCAGCCCCCATGACCAACTCCCACTGGAGCCGCCAGTCCTGTAGAAAGGAAACTCAAAATATGTCTGTCACAAATGGACCTTAAACTGGATGAGCTCCCAGCACCCACACCCGGCATTAGGACCCATGGTTTGGGGGCTAGCAATATTTGAGAGGTTTTTTGGGAGCAAATTCCCAAAATCTGGCTCCTGAGTGAGCAGGAGGGATGTGGGGACATTGGGGGATACAGGAGCTGGGAGATGCTTCAGCCAAGTGGTTGTTGCCATAGAATGTGACCCTGGGGAAAGGGCTTGGACATGGTGCTGCTCCCCAATACTGGGGGATTTTTTCTATCATCCAGCTGTGAAGCATCCCAAAAAATGGGCAGAGAGGGGATGAGGAGGCACAAAGGAGGTAGCTACGAGGCAAGACAGTGCCCATCACCTGTGTCAGGCTGGCACATGCCCTCCCCACCCTTGTGCAAGGGCTTGGAATGAGGAAGGAACTGCTCCTGCTCCTGCTGCTGCTTCCACACCCTGGAAGCACTGCTGGACCCTGGCTGGGCCCTCACCCCAAAATCCAACCCCACCCCAAAGTGACCTGTCCCCGGGTGTCCCCAGTGCAGGACCTGCTCAAATGGATCTCCGGGACATCTACCCATTGTCACCCCATGGAATGTCCTTCATTCCTCCATGGAATGTCCTTCATTCCCCACACATGTCCTTCACCTCACGGAGGTCCTTTACTCTGCAGATGTTCTCCATTCCCTGAACTTCCTTCACTCCACAGGTGTTCTTCACCCTGTGGATGTCCTTGACACCATGGATGTCTTTCACTCTGCAGATGTCCTTGATCCCACAGATACCCTTCACCCCATGGATGTTCTTCACCCCATGAATGTCCTTCATCCTCCCACAGATGTTCTCCATCCCGGAGACATCTTTCATTCCATGTGTCCTTCACCCCTTTGATGTCCTTCACCCTGCAATCTCCTTTATCCCCTGTGCCCCCATTCCCACTAAGAAATGGTGCCTATCCATGTCATGATCTTCCCTGGACTCAGCCTTCACTTGGATCCAGAGCAATGCTTCCTAAAAGCCAGCCTCAACTCTTGCAACAGGCAGCAACAAGTCCTGGCCTGACCCCACCCCTCAAATTCTGGGGCTCTGGTGGCCAAGCACGGCAGGTCCCAACAGCTCTGGGCTGGAGCAGTTTTGGGAGGCTGTTGCCAGGATTTGACCTTGGGTTTGGGAAGGGAGAGTTTTTCTGGCTGACCCACATTTTTTGGAGGTCCATGGGAAATGGGGGTGAAGCCCTAAAATGCTGATCCCCCTCAATGAGCCAGGAAATGTGGAAAAGCGGGAAAAATCCTTCTGAAATGCCAGGTTGGGGAACACAGAGTGAAATTCAAAAGCCACAGGAATTTCAGAGGCTAAAAACTGCAGAAGGCATCAAAGTGGTTGCGTGGGAATGGGCAAGCCCCAACAAGATCCCGGGTGACCTCACTTTGACATTCCCCAAAATTTGGATCCATCCTGCTGTCATTGCTCATCACCCTGGTGTGCATTGCTGAACCCCCTTGCTCCCAAAATTGTGGTTTGAAGCACCCAAGGAACCCTGGTGGGGGATGTTTTCAGGCTTTATGGAATGTTCTGGGCATCCCCCAATCCCACTGGGATGGTTGCAGCTGGGCCGGTTCCTCAGCATGCCAGGACCTGCTGGGAAGCATTTTTCCAGCATTTTCCTATCTCCTTCTTATGCAAAGAATTCGGTGCTAAAAAGCAGTGCTGGGGGCTTTGCCCTGGCTCCATCCCACCCTTCCCACAGGATGTGGCAGAGCTGCTACCCGTGGGGGCTGGATTTTGGGGTTGCATGGGAATTGCACGGGAATAACACGGGATTTCATGGGATGATTGCATGTAGTTTCATCATCTTGCATGGGATTGCGTGGATTACATGGGAATTGTATGGGATAATTGCATGGTATGGTTACAAGTTATTTAATGGGATTCCTTGTGGTGATTGTGTGAGAATTGCATGGGTTGGTTGCATGGCATTTAATGGAATTCCACGGAGTGATTCCATGGGGTCGCGGGGTGACTGAACGGGATTCACGGGGTGATTGAATGGGATTCCTTGGGATGAGTGAATGGGATTATTGATGGGATTGCACAGCATTTCATCAGGTGAATCCGTAGGAACGCATGGGATTGCATTAGATTCCACTGGGATTGCATAGAATTCTATGGGATTGCACAGGACTGTGTGGGAAGGGAAGCTTGGGAACATGGCAGGAGACACTTGCACAGGTGCATGTGGGATGGGTTGGATGATGTGGATCAAGGTGCAGCAGGATATTTGGGACAGAGCCGGGTGCTGCTGGCCACCCTTTGGCACATTCTCCGGGCTTTTACCTGACCCTGTCCCATTTACATCCCTGGGAATGGGGAAGAAAAATCCACATGGAGAGATACCAGAGCCAGTTTGGCCATCAGTGAATTCCAGTCTCATTTGAGCCTCAAATTTGAGTTTAAAATCCTTAAATCTTCAGAATGCCTGGATATGGCACAAAAAAAATCACTTGGCATCTCCTTGGCTAAATACAGATGGGAAAACCCTCAGATATGGGAATTTCATGACAAACAGTATTGATCCCTCCTTTTCCACACCCAGACCCTCCCCATCATCCCCCATTTCTGGGGGGTTTTGAGCCCCCCACTCTGTTGTCTCCACTTCCATCTAATGAGTGGAGCCTTTCCCTTTTCCTAATTAAATCTTGCTCATTAACCCACAGGATTTAATTGCTCCCGACAAGGGGCAGCAGGGGCTGCATTTCCAATTTCCTTCCCTTAATTCTTTTAATTGGGAGAAGCAGAGGGATAGTGACCCAGCACCACCAGAAAATCTACGCAGGTCAGAGTTTTTGGGAATATTTTCCATTGCTTTCATCTAAATGCTTTGTAACACTCCCAAAAAATAGGGAGAATATCCCCAAATCCACAAGCAAAGGGTTGTAAGAGCTGCATTGTCACTCCCATCAATGCTGACAGCAACAGTGACAGCAACAACAAAGCCAATAACAATAATAATGTTGATCCAACCTTTTATTCCAGATTATTTACAAGGCATTTTTGGGAGGTTTGGAGATTTTTGGAAGCAAGTTGTCAGCATGGCTTTTCTTCTTCTCCCACTTGGAAAGGAGATTGTAATTTGCCTCCTGGTTTTTCTGGGAGCTGCTGAATCATGAGTTTGGGGAATGGGGTTATGGAGAGGGCGGGTGAGGCTGTGGAAGGTGGAGGGATGTTGGGACAACCTCACAAAAATAGAGTTGCATTATCTTGGGTGGGTGTTATTCCCAAAAAATCCAAAAGCATCATCCTGGCATGCTGATAAACCCCTCTTTCCCTCCCCACCAAATAAAATTGTGTTGCCCTGGGAGGGTGATGGTTCCCAGATTATCCAATTGCATCATCCTGGGAGGATAATTGTCCCCCAAAAGTGGGGGACAATTACATTATCCTGGGAATCCACTAGGCCCCCCCAATTTTCACTGTCGTGGGAGGGTGATAACTCCCCCAGAAATCCCATTGCATTGTCCTGTCAGGGCTATATTCCTGCAAAAATCAAAGTTCATCCCCATGGGAGGTTGATGCCCCCCTCCCCTACCCCCCCCCCCAAATCAATTTGCACGGCCCTAGAATGATGATAATCCCCCCAAATTCAAATTCCATTATCCTGGATGGGTGATGCCCCCCAAAATGGAATTGCGTTATCCTGGGAGGATAATGACCCTCCCCCTAAATCAAATGTTATAAGCCTGTCTGGGTGTTATCCCTCCAAAATTTCAAACTGTGTTGTCCTGGAAGGGTTATGACCCACTCAGAATTCAAATTGCTTGGTGCTGGGAGAGTGACACTCCCCAAAAATTCATAATGCCCACCCAAATTTAAATTGCATCACATTGTAAGGGCAATATTCCTCAAAAAACCAAGTTGTATCATTCTGGGAGGATGGAAGGCCCCACAAAAATCAAATCTAGTCATCCTGGGAGAGTAATATCCCCCAAAAATCAAATTTTGCCACCCCGGGAGAACAACAATCCCCAAAAAATTGAATTTCATTTTCCTGGAATTATGATATCCCCCAAATAAAACTGCACCATCCTGGAAGGACAATGATTCCAAAAAAGGTGAGCTTCAGCGTGCTGGACGACCCCAGCCCCACGCTGCTCCCTACCAGGGAAAATGAGGATCGGAGGAATTTTTAGCTCCTGGATTTGCTGAGCCGCGTACTCTGTCTCCGACATGTCCCTGCAGCCAAGGGCTGATGACACACGAATACCTGACTCATTATTATTCAGGCAGTTAATTAGGTAATGGGGGTTAATCCTCCTTCCTGCGGGGCGGGAATTGCCCATGGAGCCTGCTCCAACCCATTCCCAGTGTTCAAACTGGGCACTTAGTCCAGCAAGGGATGGGGAGGCAGAGCCCGTCTTGTCTGGAGCCCCAGGGATTTTTAATGGAAGAAATTAGGATTTTGGGGCTTTTCTTTCCCTTCCTAGTGTTTTCCAGATTGGGATGCCAAAGCCACTTGCACCCACATGCTTTTGGTGAGCTCAGGGGGTAAAATGTATCTTGTGCAGGAAGAGGGAAATAGTTGTTAAATTCATTAATTGAAAATGGAGCATCCCAAAAGAAGGGATCTCCTCCATCCGCAGTGGGATGAGTGGAGCATCTCACACTGTACCCTCCGGCAGGACCTGGCCCACAGCCCGACAACGTTCCCACCCTCAAACACAACATTTATGCACCCTCTATCCCCAAATTCCCTAAAATCCATCCCCAAAGTCCGCCTCCAGCCCTTTTCCAGGCTTCTCATTAATGATCGGGCATTCCAGGGATGCCAAAGGGTGGAAGGAAGATCCCTCCGTACCGGCAGCTCCAGGGTTGTCAGGATGCCTTACATTTGGCAAATTGGGCTATTTTGAGCGAAAAATCAGGATTTGGGGTTTTTCCAAGCCTGACAGAAAATATGGGATGGGAAGATCAAAATCTGCCTGTAAAGAAATTAATCACTCTGGGGGCAAACACTGGATTGCTCTGTGAGATGCTCTGATCGGCTGCTGTAAAATCCCCCGAGACCTGGAAAATTCCCAAATCCGAGCAGGTGTGGGTGGATTCCCACCGGGATGGTGCCGCCGGAGCCGGGAAGATGCTCCTTTTGGGGTTCCGGGGGTTCTCGCATACCCTCCCCACCCTTGTAGGATTCCCAAAGACCCCAGCGCTCTGACCGCGGGCCAGGGCTGGGACCTTGGGAATGTGCAGGGAGTGGCAGAAACAGAGAAAAACAGCCTTATTCCGCCCTTTTTCTCGCTAATCCACTATTCTCTCCCCCCCCCCCTCCCGTATTCCACCTTTTTTTCTCTCTCTTCCAACCTATTTTCACCGTATTCCTCCCGTTTTCTCCCTATTACTTTTTTCTCCTTATTTCATCTTTATTCTCTCTGATCGAACCATTTTTAAGTCCCACCTATTTTTTTTACTCTCTGTTCCACCCTTTTTTTTTCTCTAATCCTCCCATTTTTTCTCCCCATTCCACCCTTTTTTCGCTTTGTTCCACCCATTTTCTCTCTTTTTCACTTTTTTCTCCTTACTCCACTTATTTTCTTTGTTCCACTCTTATTTTCCTTCCATTCCACCTTTTTTTTTTTTTTTTTTTTTTTTTTTTTTTTTTTTTTTTTTTTTTTTCCCCCTTTTTTTTTTNTTTTTTTTTTTTTTTTTTTTTTTGGTCCCTGTCCCCCTTTTTTTCCCTCACTATTCCACTTTTTTTTTTCTTCTCTATATTCTTCTGGCTTTTCTCCCTATTCCACCAATTTTCTCATTATTCCACCCTTTCTCTTTGTAATTAATCTATTTTTTTCTCCCTGTTCCACCTTTTTCCTCCTCAGGTGGAGAAAATCCCAGTGACTGGACCGCAAAAACTCAGCAACTCTCCCAAAAAAATTCCTCCATGAAATCTTCCACATCATGGCAATGGGATAAAATAAAATCAAAGAATTAATCAAAGATCCCTATAAAAGAAGCCATGAGAGTTGCCATTATCTGCTTATTATTATTAAAGATTAATTATTGTCATTAATAGCCTTTGACTTCAGAAATAGCTCCCCAAGGGGGAAAATCATAGGCAAATTGGAATTAATTCATCAAAATATCATGGAGGAGGGGAGGAAAATCCCCCTTTTCTGCTGTTTCGGCTGTTTTAGGGGTTCTTTGGGAAATCCAAGGCAGTTTTATGGAATAGGAAAAGCAGGATTAAATATATATATATATATAACTATATATCCCCCTTTCTCTTTCTTCTTGGAGGAGGAGTAGGAATCCTCATGCATGAATGTGTGAAGCTGAAGGGAAAATGGATTTTTTCCTCTCCTCTTCCCATGGGTTTCAGCTCTGGCTCCGTTGGCACAACACTCCCAGTGCTGGCTGTGACTCACCCGGTTATTTTTAGCCCCGACCTCTTTTATCCCCATGTTTTCATCCATGTCACGGTGCCCTTAAAATGCAAAATAAGGGATTTAATAGAAAGCCCACTTTCAGAAGAGCCAGAACTGGGGGGTAATTTTCCCCTTTTCCTGGATAAACCAGAAATTCCCTTTGTTTTCCCATCTTTGTTGTATTTATTGAGTGAGAAGGCAACAAAACCAGGTCAGTTTAGGACAAGGAAGTTGCTGCCTGGCTGGAAAACTTTTTATTTATTAATTGGAATACATGAAATTATAATAATTGATTTTTTTTTGGATGAGGGTTCCTGCTTTTTCAGGCATAGAACTTTTCTCCATTCCACTCTAACCCAAGGACCGGAGTGTTTAATGCACTTTAATCCCAGTTTTACTAATCCTGGGGTTTAACTAATCCAAGTTTAAGGATAAAACGTGGAATCCAAGGAGCTCCAGCTGTTAAGTCCAAATATAAAGGATATTCAGGAGCTCTGTTGCATCCCTAGAGCTGGACCAGGAGGCTCCAGGAGCACCCCCCAGATAAGGAGCCAAGAATCTTTATGGAAGCAGCTCAAAATCCCAATGGAAAAGCCAAACCAGGGCATTTTAAGTAAGGCTGAAATCCCTGTGGAAGTTGTGTCAATGTTGCCCAACCCAATTTTATGACAAATCCTGTTTCCGGATGGACTTTATCCCCAATTTGATCACCTGGGCTGAGGCTTTCGAGGTGTCCTGACCCCAGTTCAACCCACCTGTTCAAAGAGCCAGCAAAAACACCCAATTCATGGAATGCTGGCTGGATCACCGGGGTGTAGTGCTGAGCAGGTTGGCAGCTGGTCCAGCTCTTGGGGGCTGGGGTGGTTGTACCAGAATTATGCATTCCTGCATTTTTTTTTTTTTTCAGTCTTTTTTTTTTTGGGATTTGGAGGAATTGGGATGGTGGAGGTCTGGGAATCCCATTTTGGGGGATTTTTGGCTGGACTTTAAAAGGATAAATCCCAACTTTTTGGCTCAGGGAAATATTTTAAAGCTTCTTGAGGCTCAAACATTTTGGAGGACACTGGGAATACTGAAATACATTTCCCCCTGGAGTGGGTTAACTCCATCCTAAGGATGTTAGGGGGGACAAACGCTTTGGTTTGCCTATACTTTAGGGGATAACCCAGGACTTTTGTCTCACAGCATCAAGTCCCAGCAAAGTCAAATTCTCTCCCATGATCCATCCTGTGAGGTCAGTTTTATTTTCCCAAAAAACATCCCTGGAAAGGTGATTCCAGCCTGGACTTAGCCTGAAGAAAATGGGAGCTGTGTCCAATTACCCTCCCCAAATCCGGTGTGTCACCAGGACTTGAGTGTCCCCGATGTTCCTGAGGGTGGCAGTGGGTCAGATGGGAGAGGCCGTGAGATAACAACTCGTCACGAGTGATGTGTGAGGGAGGGATCGCAGAGATCCGGTGCCTGGGAATGAGACTCGATGGGAGACGTCCCTGGGGTGGGCATGGGGGTCAAAGTGTGCTGGGGCTGTCAAAGCCAAAATCTGTGGTGCGGGCGGGGAAGACCCGAACCCATCCCTTTGTCCCTGTCCTCCGCACAACCCAGATCTATGGAGAAGATCCCATCCCTACGATCCCTTGTCCTCAGCGGGACCCCGATCCCTCGGAAAGGCTGATCCCATCCCTTTGTCCCTGTCCTCCAGCCCCACTGGACTCCCTGAGCCCATCCCTGTGGCCGCGGGTCGCCACCAGAGCTCCAGGCCCATGGAGAGGATGATCCCAGCCCCGTGACCCGTCCTGGACACCAGCGGACTCCCCGAACCCACCCCGGTGGCCCCGATCCCCAGCAAAACTCGGCTCCTTGGAACGGCTGAGCCCATCCCGGTGGTCTCAGGCCTACCCACCGCCCTTCCCCCCCTGTTGTTTTAACCCTTTTCCCCGGAGCAAATCTCCCTAAATCCCCTCCAGCCCTTCGGTCCCGCCGGGATTATCCCTCTAGGGCCGTTTCCCTCCATCAGCATTCCCGCGGCGCCGGGGAGGGGAGGGGTCCCGCCCGGGAGCCGAGCGGGCGAAACCCCCACCTCTCCCTTGGGGTGGGCAAAAAGAGGGAAGAGGGGCTGGGATGGAACCACTGGATATTTAGTGGAATTCACACGTCAGGAATTGCTTGGAATGACCAAATTTGGGGCAAAATCCGGCAGATTTAGGAAAGAAAGTTAATATTTATATTAGTTTTTTTGTTTTGTTTTGTTTTTTTGGTTTTTTTTTTTTTTAGTGTGATTTCCAGTTTTGTCTTTTTGGTGGTTTTGGGATTTGCTCTTTTGGTGTCTTTTCTTTGCATTTTCTCCCCCCCTCCCCTTTCTTACTCTCTAAATTTTATATATTTTGGTGCACAACAGTATCTCCTTTTTCTTTTTCTGTGTTTTCTTGTTTTCTTTTTTTTTTAAAGTTTATTTTTTGGTGCAATATCTACATAATTTATTTTTTTTTTCCCGGGCTTTAAAATGTTTTTGTACAATTCTGCTTCAAATTTAATTTCCTTTCCTTTTTTTTTTTTTTTTTTTCAGTTTTTTTTTATTTTTCCACTTTTTCTTCAATTTTTCTGTAACCTTTAGTCAACTTTTTTTCATTTTTTGCCAATTCTCCTTTCTTTTTTACCTTTTTGTGATGCAGATATTGCACAATAATTTCTTGTGCTTTTGCGGTGTTTTATCAAGATTTGTGCACTTTTTGTGCAATTTTTCATTTTGGGGACTTTTTTTGATCACTTTCCCCAACATTTTCCCAATACTTTTTTTTTTTTTTTCCCTTTTTTTTTTTTTTTTTCAGGAACAACAAGGGGAAATGCATTTTCCATCCACTTTTTTGGATTTTAGCGATTTTTAAGGGGGTTTAAAATACAAATTTCGGTGGAAAAGGGGACTTTTGGGTGGGGGTGGCAGAGGCCAGCACATGTAGGTGTGCACTCATTGTGCACACATGTACAGCCCTGCACCCCTTGCACATTTGTGTGCACATAGAGACACCGATTGCACACACACAGGTGTGCAAACCCCTGCAACACGTACAGAGACACACACTCCCTTGCACATCACACATGTACGGGAGCACGCACCCTTGCACACTCACACGTACACACACATGCCACTGGTGCTCACACCTGTGCACAGTCACACACATGAACATTGACACACGGATCTGTGCACACACACAGCCCTGCACTCACACTCACACACACATGCACAGTGACACTCACCCCCCACACCTGCCATATGCACAGCTGCATGCACTCATGTCAGTGTTTACACACACATGTACACAGTGAAACACAGCCCTGCACACTGTCACACACACACACTCATCCCCCGCACTAACACACACTCACATGTGCACATGGTGACATACAGACACAAGGACATGCACACACACAGAGACTCACATACAGACACAAGGACACACACAGACACAAACACTCTCACACACTCACCCTCACACACACACACACAGACACTCTCATTCTCACACACACACAGACATACAC
>WEIU01024809.1:46515-75837 GCA_013389925.1 Aegithalos caudatus
CAAGGTGAGCCCGCGCCCCCCGACCCCGCGTTACATAACCCCGGGCCGCCCCCGCGCGCGGCCCCGCCACCTCCGCACACGCGCGGCTGCTGCCGCCAGCCTCGAACACCTTTTTGCTTTATTTTGTACCTTAAGCCCGGGTGGAACCCTCCCCAAAGAGCGGCCGATGCCAGCTCAGCGCGTCGCAGCGCGCCCGGCAGCCGCTTTGGGCTCCCCGTTCCCCCCGAAATGCGGAACCGCGACGGACCGATCCAATACTGTCCCTCTTGACCCCGTTCCGAGGGGGTGTGCGGGGAGGTGGCCCTAGAGCCCAGCAAGGGCCGAGGTGGCTTTTGGGGGGTGCGAGGTTGGGGTGACCCCGCCGGGATCCCCCGGATCCCCGCAGTGTTGGGGTTCGGCTGGGCACATCCCGCCTTGAGCTCCTGACCCAATTCCCATTAATTTATCCCAAACTGTGAGTTATTTAATGTTCTCGGCTCTCCCGGCCGCTCGGCAGCGGCCGGGATCCCCCAACACCCTCCCGATCCCAAAGGAATTAATTTATAGAGTTATTTAATTTGTAATTAATTTGTGGGGGTAAAAGCCCAGAACGATCCTAGTGGTTAATTCCAGTAGGTCACTGACATTTGCTTCATCCCAACCACCCAAATATTCCTATCTGGGAAAGGCTGGGATAAATCCAACTGGCTTTTTAGGGTTTTTTGTTTTGTTTTGTTTTTTTTGGGGGGGGATAGGGAGGGGGTGGGATGTGTTAGGAAATTGGCTGCGTGGCGGCACGAAGTATAACTAACCCCCAAAATCGAGGTTTTATCCTAATTAAAGATGTGACGGGACCGTTCCCGCTTGGTATTTTCCCCCCTGGGAAAGAGCTCCCACTTCCCTCTCCTGCTCCCCCTCCTCCTTTGATGCATGAAATACACAATTTTCTTAAATTTAAAGATCTATATCTATCTCTCTATCTCCTATTTTTGAATGATTTCATTCCGAGGAGGCTCGGCCGCAGTGCTGTTTTCCAGGATGCGGGGTGGGACTGGGGGTGGCAGCCGGGAACGTGCCGGCCGGCAGCACGGCGATGGGGGCAGGAATTAAACGCAAATTTGGTCTCATACCCAAGAAATCCGACGCATTTAACTCCCGGCTTCCCGAACGGAGCCAGAGTCGCGTTCCCGCTGCTTTTCCAGCTCCGTAACCCCCCGCCTTGGATGGATTTGGGTTAAAAATGATTAATTTTTGTAAAAGTAATTAATCGCAGGGATGATTTGCCGAGCGCTGATGGGTGACACTTCCATCCAGAGTGTGTTTTGCATGGAAAAAAAGGGATTTTTCATGGAAGCAGCTGGCAGTTGGGAGGTGGGGGACAAACTCCCCTCACCATCCCCCTTTATATTTAATAATTAATATTATTAACCCAGAATGTGTGCGTGTGGGGTGAGGGCGTTGCGCATTCCATGTTTTTTCCAGCTCATTCCATACAAAAACGTCTCCTATGCTGGTCGCAGTTGCAAAACTCGCCGGGATTGCGTCGCCGTCCCTGGATGACCTTTAAGTAGGGAAGAAGAATAAGTAAAAAGTCAAATTCTGCCACTCCAATGCTTCTTCCCATCCCCCCGGTTCTCTCACTCAGCCCAAATCCCACCCGGTCCCCACAGTGCTGTTGTGACCTCCAAATTCTCTGGCTTTAAGTCCCCTCCTTTGGGTTTGGAGTGGATTTTTTCCTGCTTTTCAGGGGGGTTTTGCCCGAGGTGGGAGGTAGCTGCAGCCATGTTATCCATGTGCCCTCACTCCCGGGAATGTGCAAGTGAGTGTGCACCAGCTGCCCACATCCCTCCCCTCTTCCATCCCTGGATGGGACCACTCTGGGCTGCTCCTTAAATCCTCATGGATCATTTTAATTGTGCCTTTGTCATGTGGATTTTCCCAAAATTCTCTCCTGGGACCCTCTTTTAAAACTATTATTTGGATTTTTAAGGAATTCGTTTTTCTTGCTCCGTGGGACAGACAGCATCCTAAACCTTCTGTGCTGGAGTAAAAAAAAAAAAAAGGAATGTCCTCCTGGGACCTTTGTTTTTTTCACGTTATTACTAATTTTCTTTCAGAGAAATTATTAATTCACTTGATCCATGAAACAATCAGCATCCCAAAATTGCCCAAATGCTCCTGCACTGGAGTAAAAAAAGTTGAAATTCCCTTCTGGGACACTTTTTTTAGTATTATTTAGAAGTAATTACGATTTCCGTATTTTTCATGAGGCAGCGGCATTCCAAGATCCTCCATGCTGGAGTGAAAAAAGTTGGAATTCCCTACTGGGCCACTCTTTTAATATCTTTATATTAATATTTAAATATTATTATTTTGCTTTTAAAGGGGATTATTCATTCCCTTGATCCATGAGGTGGGCTGTATCCCAAAGTCCTTCCATGCTGGAGGATTAAAGAAAAACAAAACCAACAAAAAAAAGGGGTTTAAAAATAGAGTTGTAAAGCTGAAGGCAGCGGGTTTGGGGGGCGCCCCTGTTGCCCTCCCCCCGGATCCTCCTCAGAGCGTTCTGGCTTCCGTGTTGGAGCTGGGAAGGAAGCAGGAAGCAGCTAAAAAGAAAACAAATACTCTAAGTTCATTAGAAATCTGGCTGTCCTATAACATAGAGGAATTCTTAGCAGTAAAATCAGGAGTTTGGGGTCTAGCTAGGCTTAAATAAGTTTATTTTATGAAAATAAGAAAGAATTTGTTCCAAAATTCCTGATAAATATGCTTTTTTCTGCAATGAGTTAAAAAATCTCTCCACAGCCCCACGTGGGGTTTGGCAGGAGCTGCCTGGGCAAAGCTGCCCTTAAAAATCGACTTTTCCCTTTATTTAATTCTTTCCTCTCCTTCCCCCCCCGCCCCGCTTGCCTTTAATGGCGAAGTTCAGGCCGAAAGGCTCCCGGATCAGAGCCGGGCAGCGTGTTTGGAGCTGGGAAGGGAGCGGGAGGAGCTGACTCACCCTGACCCTACTTGGGACAAGCCTCCAAAAAGCAATTTTCCTGCCAGTTTTACCCTTTCATATCTTCAAACTTCTGGAATTTAATTAAAATACAAGGGGGTTTTTGCTGGAATTTAATTTTTTTTTTCTTTGTAGCCATGAAAAGTTCCCTTTTCCCAAATGTTAAAATGGAACAACGGATTTAATTTTTTTTTATTTTGGGGGGTAGTGGCTGGTGTGGGTGCATCAAGGTGTTGTTACCTCTCACCTTCCTGGAGCAAAGTTCATCTGGCTGCCGCATCCCCATCCCTGGAGCCGTGACTCACCTCTGCTCGCCCTACCTAGGGGAGCGCCTGGCAGCTCCCAGGGTGCCCTTTAGCCAGGAAAAGGCAAAATTGGGACCCAAACAAGTCAGGGTGATCCCTCAAAAGCAAAGGAAAGTCACTTTGTCCCCCAAACCTCCCACTTCCCCCCAGACACACTCAAATCCCTAATTTTAAAATAAGATTTCCCCAAGCAACAGGTGCTTTCAGTATTGCCATCCTAGGTTTTGGGGGGATGGATAAGGTCACAGTTAGAATTGTGGGGTTTTTGGGGCTTTTTCTGTATTTTTTGTTTTGGGGGACACCACCAACTTCCCAGCCCATTTGTGCTCTCCCAAGCACAGAGGAGGTGTTTTCTCCTCAGGCTGGATTTACTCTGAACCACTCCAAACCAAGTCCAAGTGCCAAAACCTCCCTGATTAGTTGTGCTGGAGCCAAGCCTAATTAATGAGCTTCATTAATGGGCCTGGCTTCATTCTGTCTGCTTTTTTCCTGGGAACTTTCACGTGGAGGGAGGCAGTGGCCAGAGTGGCAAGATCAGGGAGCAGCATTAATTCCATTATTTATTAAAAGAAAGAGGTGAATGGCTCTTAAATATAAAAAATATAATTTTTGGGGAGGGAGTTGGAGTCACCCCCCTAATTTAGATAGGATTTGAGGCATTGATCCCTTGGGAATATTAATCTATGACACCCTGGGAGCATCCTTGGGGTGACATGTTGGTACTTAGGGAGGAACTCCCCCACTTCAAATTAAGGGGTTTATAAATTTCACGTGGCTCATCCCAAAGCTGATTAAGTAGGAATGTCGGATCCTGGTTCTAGTGCCGGGAAAATCTCCTTCCTGGGATAATTGGGCCGCTAACGAAGGTGGCCCAAGTGCTGGCCTGCCCTGACCCTGCTCCTGAACAAGGCTCTGATTGTTGCTGTGGCTTAGGGGAGAGGAAGAGGAGGCCCAGGAAGGCTTTGCCAACTAACCAGGATTTTGCTCAGCGACTCTTAATTAGACTCTGATGGAAAACTGCTGTTAGCGGTGGCTTCCCAGAGCATCCTCGGCTGGGAGCCTGCCCCAGGAGTGGCCAGCCCAGAGCCTGATGGCCACTGGAGCCTCCAAGGAGACCCTTGGAGCCCTGATAACACCTCTGGCCCACTCCAGCGCTGAAATTCGTGGAATCCCCCAAACCATAGGTTTTTTTTTAACCCCCAAAATGACATTTTTGTAATTATTTTTCCGTCTTAGCACAAAAAAAGTGAGTTTTCTCTTTTATTCTGAGTATTTGTACCTGCTGCCTTCCCAGCATCCCATGCAGTGCCCCGGTATCACTCAGGTGGGGGAGACAGGGCTGCAGGGATCCCAGATTTAACCCCTTTCCCCTGTTTTCTGGCAGATGACGGCTCGCCTGATGCTGGCAGTGGGAGGAGCGGTGCTGGGCTCCCTCCAGTTCGGATACAACACTGGCGTCATCAACGCCCCGCAGAAGGTGAGTGCTCCCAGACCCCTTCTGTCACAAAATTCCACAGCAACTCCCCCCACTTCATGTCTGAAAACAAACCAGCCTCCACTGGCAGCCTGGCTAAAATAGTACATCCCGCTAGGCAGCTTAGGGCTGTAATGGGATTTGAGAGGGAGTTATTTAGCTCCAGCCTTCCCAGGAGAATTTGTTTTGTTGGGAAAAATCCCAGCAGTGCCTGCAGGATGCTCTCTGGGTGTGGCCGGTGGAACTTTTAACCTCGGCTCTTAGTGAAGGTCTGGGAGTTAATTAAGGTTTGAGTCATCCCGAATGGCTGCTCTGACTGAGAGCTCTATTTCTGAGTCTTGCATCCCCGAACAACGTCCTGGGAGGAGAGAGGGTTGGCTGAGAAGTGCTGTAAGGGGGACAGAGTGCAGGAGGTGTTGGCTCCTCCCCTCATGTACTGCCAGGACCCTCTAGCTACTAGTAGATACATAAAACATGACTTTTCCCAGATTTGGTGGCTGTTTGAAGTGTTAAACACTTGGAAAATTAGCATTCCCATGTGGTGCTTGCCATGTTCCCTGGGCACAGCTCTTGTGCTGGGATAAGATGTGGAGGGGCAGCCTGGGCTCTGGTGGGAGTGAAGCTGTCCCTGAGTGTCACCACCCCAAAGAACTCAACCCACTGGGGCAGGACCCAGCTGCCAGAGTTTAATCGTATCCCAGTGAGTGCCTCTGGAACGTTGCCTCAAGCGTTGAGAAAACTCCTGGGGGATAGAAGGCCCTGTGGAAGAACTCCCCAGGCCCCATCAGTATGGGAAGAAAAAAAAAGCCAGGAATTTGTTCAAGGTATTGCAGTACGTAGTATTGAATCCCGGGATTCAGTTCCTGTGGCTGGAGGCTGCGGCTCCCACCCAGTACCTGTGGGGTGCTGCTGAACGTCTCCTGAAATATCCTGATGCCTTCTTGTCTTCATGTGCACTGGTCTGATGTTGGGAATGTTCATTCTTGGATGGCCCTGAGCAGCCCGCTTGGGAGACGGGCAATGGAGCAGCGTTTGAGCCGTTGGAGCTGGGAAATCCCTGAGACTGCACTGAGGAACTGCTCCCCGCCATCTCCCCTCATTTTCCTGAGCTCTGGCACTGTGGGAAGAAGGAATGCTGTGATCACCACCCTGGTCAGAGCCCCATCCCAGGAGGAGCTTTGTTTCCATGGACTGAAGGATTTCTCTCCATCCTCTCCCAGCTGGCTGCTCCAGGTGACATGGTCAGGGATCAGCTCTTAAGTTTCCTGTGGGACTGAACTCTGATGCCTGCAGCCCCCAGCAAATCCCGACCATCGTGTTTGGAGTTGCCGCCATTTTCCTGAATGATTTTGAGGATGAATCTCTTGGGCTCGGGCCAGGAGGAGTCACATGGTGCAAGACAAGTCACCAGTGTTGAGGGGAAGGACTTGGGATGCTCCATGTGGGAGCACAAGGGGAGGTGGGTTGAGGGTTGTCCTTGGGCAGCAGGATGTGCCAGACACACGGGGTCATCCCAGCTTTAAGGATGGGGACACATAAAACATGGTAATGGGATAGGGACACATTACTGTGCAGGACTGGAATGCATTGGACTTGGAATTGGGGGTGCACTGAGGCAGAGTTGGGATGCAGGATGGGGGTGCATGAAGGTGCAGGGCAGGACTGGGACAGGAATGCCTCAGGATCCATTGAGGCACAGGATGGGGATGCACTGGGATAAACTGAAGTGTTGGGATGAGGATGCATAGAGATGCGAAGTTGGGGTGGGGATGCATTGAGATGCATCAGGGCACAGGTTTGGGATGCACTGCTATTGGGATTCATGGAGCTGCAGGGTGGGGATGGGTCACAAGATTCAGCTGAAAAGTGGGCAAAACCATCCTTTTTTGTCACCTTTCTCCCTTTAAACACATTTTTCACCTCTTCCAAAAAAACATGGGGTTCTTCAAAGCATCCCTTATTTCAGAAGGAAGGGCCAGGAGGGGGTGTTGTTTTCAGATACCCCCTGCGCCTACTAAGAGCCTGATCCAGCCCAGGCTTCTCCAATAATCCAATCAATTATTTATTTTGAGAATACTGGGAAAAGGGGGAAAAGCATCCAAACCTCTGGGTGAAGCAGAAGGGAACAAAATCACTTAAATATGGAAATTCTAATGGTTTACATGCTTTGGAAGAGGAACAACCTGGAAAAATAATTATACTATTGAGACTTGTACCCAGCCCAGTGTGTATTTCTTGTGCTATCTCTGCCAGGGCTCCTGTTTGGGCTTGGATTGATGGGAAAAGTGGAAAGTGAAGCACAATAGTGAATTGGGAGTGAAACGCCTCAGAGCAGTGAAATTTTGGAGCCACCTGAGGCCCAGCAAAATCAGGGAATCTCTGGAATATCTGCTCCTTCCAGCTGGGCTTGGTGGGGTGTTATGAAGCCCTTTGCTATGGTAGTTTGGGGGTGAGTGACCCTTAAATCATGATTTAGGTTAGAAAGAAGCTTTAGAGGGTCATTTAGGCCATTTCCCAGCCATGGGCAGTGACAGAAACTTGGTGAGGTTACCAGTGATGGTCTGGCTTTAAAAATAAATCAAAAGTATACAAAATGTATATGTGTATATATTTTGTATATAAGTGTATATGTTTTGTGTATAAAAAGATACAAAATTAATATAAAACCACCTTAAATTCGCAAACCTGGCCGCTCTTGGTGTTTCAGACCAAGGCCTATGTTGGGTGTTGGCATCATGGTCCCACAGAACCATGGCAGAGATTGTGTGTTACGGAATCCTTGGGGGAAAAACTTGGAAATCCAACTTCAGGAGTATCCAAGGGGGTGGGAACTGCCCTGTGTTCCTCCCCTTCCTCCATGGGGCTGGCGCATCTCTGGCTCTTGCCTTGCCCTGGGGAGCAGCGTGACCTCCCCGTGCCTGCCCGGCGAGTTTTGGCAGCACCATCTCTCCCTCTTTGGGCAGGGTGAGCCCAGAACCCGTCTGGCTGCATTTCCCCGTGTATCCCAGCAGGTTCCCTCCCTTGGGCTGGAGCCGAGCCCCAGCCGGCGGCTCCGGTGATGGTGACTCATTGTCCTGTGAGCTGCGGTGGCCACAGGGAGCCATCCTTCCGGTGGCATGGCTGAAGTGGGGCTGGGTTTGACGTGTGGTTTGGTTTCTCTCCTTGTTTTCCAGGTGATTGAGGATTTCTACAACCGCACGTGGCTGTACCGATACGAGGAGCCCATCAGCCCCGCCACCCTTACAACGCTCTGGTCCCTCTCTGTTGCCATCTTCTCTGTTGGGGGCATGATTGGCTCCTTCTCTGTGGGGCTCTTTGTCAATCGCTTTGGAAGGTGAGCTCTGAGCCTGCTGGATCCCTCAGTGGGGAGGTCGTGCTGCCTTACCCCACCCTGGACTGCCGAGGGCTGATGTTGGGGTTCTCCTGGTGTTCCTCACCTCTCTCCTCCATCCCTCTCCAGACGCAATTCCATGCTGATGTCCAACATCCTTGCCTTTGTGTCAGCTGTCCTCATGGGCTTTTCCAAGATGGCTTTCTCCTTTGAGATGCTCATCCTTGGCCGCTTCATCATTGGCCTCTACTCTGGCCTCACCACGGGTTTTGTGCCCATGTATGTGGGTGAGGTGTCCCCTACTGCCCTGAGGGGGGCCTTGGGGACCTTCCATCAGCTTGGCATCGTCCTGGGCATCCTCATTGCACAGGTGAGCACTGGAGAATGTTTGGGGGGGGTACCCCCTTTTTTTTCGTCCTGACACTCATCAGGACCTGCAAGGATGAGGTACTGTGGATCTGCAAAACCTTTCAGGTGGAGTTGGGGTGGAAGGGGTGAAGCTGGAGCTCAGAGGAGCAGGGATGCTGTGGAATCTGAAGGTTTGGGGTAGACAGTACCAGGATATTTACATCTGTTGGCCACCTGGAAGCAGCACAGGAGTGCCTCCAATGGCTGTTCCAGCTTGGAGTACACCATGAGTTGCAAAGGACTTTTCCAGCTGGGATGGGTGGCTCAATCCCTCTCTTCCTCCTCAGGTGTTTGGTTTGGACTTGATCATGGGAAATGACTCTCTCTGGCCACTGTTGCTGGGCTTCATCTTCGTTCCTGCCCTGCTGCAGTGCATCATCCTCCCCTTTGCCCCCGAGAGCCCCCGGTTCTTGCTCATCAACCGCAATGAGGAGAACAAAGCCAAGAGTGGTGAGTGACTCCTCTGCAGGGCCCATCCCAGCACTCCAGAGGGTCCTCGACATCTCCTGACGCCACCTCTCCCTCTCAGTCCTCAAGAAGCTGCGAGGCACAACGGATGTGAGCAGTGACCTGCAGGAGATGAAGGAGGAGAGCCGGCAGATGATGAGGGAGAAGAAGGTCACCATCATGGAGCTGTTCCGCTCGCCCATGTACCGCCAGCCCATCCTCATCGCCATTGTCCTGCAGCTCTCCCAGCAGCTCTCAGGGATCAATGCGGTGAGTATGGGGGTGGTCTGAATGGGGGTCAGCTTGGTTCACCCAGAGCTCCAGGACCTGACTTGTGGCAACTCCCTGCCCTTTGTAGGTCTTCTACTACTCCACTAGCATCTTTGAGAAGTCAGGGGTGGAGCAGCCTGTCTACGCCACCATTGGCTCTGGTGTGGTGAACACAGCCTTCACAGTGGTCTCAGTAAGTTTTGGCCCTGCCAATGGTCTCTCTAGGGAAGGTGGGAGAAGGGGCCCTTCCTGCAGGCTGGGGAAGTGCTGATGGATCATGTCCATCCCACAGCTGTTCGTGGTGGAGCGAGCTGGGCGCAGGACCCTGCACCTCATTGGACTGGCAGGGATGGCCGGATGTGCCATTCTCATGACCATCGCCCTCACGCTGCTGGTGAGTGCTGGGGAGGCTGGGAGGAGGAGGAGGTTGAGGAGGGATGGTTGGAGAGGAGGAAGGACTTATTTCTCCTTGAGGTGATGGCCGAGCACTCAGTCCCCATTGTCACATCTCTCCTGAACTAAAATTCCAGTTTCCAGCTCATGGTTCCTCTGCCAGCACCAGCTGGGGGGTCCAGGTGCTGTGTTCCCCTTCAGATCACTGACCTTCTCTCTCTCCCTTGGCCTAGGACCGAATGCCTTGGATGTCCTACCTCAGCATTGTGGCCATCTTTGGGTTTGTGGCCTTCTTTGAGATCGGCCCAGGCCCCATCCCGTGGTTCATCGTGGCGGAGCTGTTCAGCCAAGGCCCCCGTCCTGCTGCTTTTGCTGTGGCTGGGCTCTCCAACTGGACCTCCAACTTCATCGTGGGAATGGGCTTCCAGTACATTGCGGTAATCGCAGCTGGAATACTGGGGGAGTGGGGGATATGACAGGGGACACAGGAATCTGGGAGTCCCAGGGAATTCCAGCAATCCAGGGGAGTCTCAGTCCCAGCCTCTGAGACTGTGTTGGTTCAGGGTGCATCCCAGTTCTGGATCGGGGATGGAAACAGTGTCCAGCTAAATCCTGATGCTGGATCCCAGTGCCAGACACCAGTGCAGGATCCCACTGCTGGATCCTGCTGCCAAATCCAAATCCTGGTCCTGGTTGCTGGTTCCCGGTGCTGGATCTCATTGTCAGATTTTGGTGTGGAGTCCTGGTATCAGATCTTGGTGCCAAATCCTGCTGCTGGATCGCAGTGTTGAATTCTAGGGCCCCATCCTTGAGCCCTAAAACCTGGGCTGAGGTGGTTTGGTTGGGTTAAGATCCCTTGGGAAGAAGGATTTGGAGCTGGAGCAGGAACTCAACTCAGTGTTCCTTATGAACTTGAGGTGTTCCTTGAAAGGAGGATCCTGGATCTTGGATGGCCATAGCAAGGTGTGGGCAGGGTGGTACCAACTGGTCCTTCAGCCATGGCCCATCACTGTGTCCAGAGATGGGATCAGAACTGGGGAAGGATCTGGAGCACCAGGAGCAGCTGAGGGAGCTGGGAAAGGGGCTCAGCCTGGAGAAAAGTAGGCTCCGGGGGGACCTTGTGGCTCTGCACAACTCCCTGACAGGAGGGGGCAGCCACTTGGGAGTCAGGCTCTGCTCTTAGGGAACAAGGGACAGGATGAGAGGACACAGCCCCAGGCTGTGTTAGGGGAGGTTTAGATTGGATATTGGGAAAACTTCTTCATGGAAAGGGTAGTCATGGATGTGGTGGAATTGCCATCCCTGAAAGTGCTCAAAAACATGTGGTTGTGGCATTTGGGGGCATGGGTTAGGGGTTGATCTGGCAGTTGGTGGTTGGAGTCGATCTTGGTAGGCTTTTCCAACCTCAACAACTCCATAATTCTGTGACCTCCATCCATGTGCTCACCTCCCCCTTTCCCTTCAATCCCAGCAACTCTGCGGCTCCTACGTCTTCATCATCTTCACGGTGCTGCTCGTACTCTTCTTCATCTTCACCTACTTCAAGGTGCCAGAGACCAAAGGCCGGACCTTTGATGAGATTGCCTCAGGCTTCCGGCAGAGCGGGGGTGGCCAGAGCGACAAGACTCCGGACGAGTTCCACAGCCTAGGCGCCGACTCGCAGGTGTAACCTGGACCCCTGGCGCCACCGCCCCCCGAATCCGGGGGGACTTTTTAAAACACTTTGTACAGACCCCAGGCAGGAGGGAGTGGGGGGGTTCCGGCTCTGACGCCCCTTCCCCAGCCTCCCCCAGTGGTTTACGGGGGACAGACTGACCTATTTTATTATTTTTTTTTTTTTCCTGCTAGGAACGACTTTTATTTTATTTTTTAGCTGGTTTCGCGTCCAAGATTTCAAAGCCAATAGGTGTTTTAAAACGCAGCCACGCAGCCCCCACCAGCAGGCGGGCGATTCCCTGTTTTTTATCAATGACGCGATAGTTATTTAACGGAAAATCACGTAGAGGATGTTTGTAAAATGCTGGAAACTTATTTTTTAACGTTCTAATCATAGAGGAAAAAAATCACATAAATTGACTAAATCTAATATTTTTTTAAAAAAAGCTACCAAGAAAATGAGTCATTTTTTAAAGTCTCCTTGATTTCAAGCCCCACGGTGGGTTCGTGGACGGGGACCTCCCGCTCGGGGCAGCGCGGAGGACGGAGCCGTCCGGATGGATCAGTTGGAAAGGTCAATCCATTGTCGCACGCTCCTCTCCTTTCACCTGAATTCCAGCTGGGAGGGGAAAATGGGAGAGGGGGGATGTGTTCTTGTTGAATTTTGGGATTAATCTTGGCAATATTTGCCTGACAGTGAAGCGCCAGCGGCAGCCGCACACGACAACATCCCCCTCCATCACCACCCCCATCCTGGGACTCACCAAAATCCAGCACCGCATGGATACAGCCATTTCCTGCTCTGTGTATAGACTGGAAGATATTTATATTATATATATTTTTGTTCAATGGTTGTTAATAGTAGACATTTAAGTTATAGCATTTCTGATTTGACAAGCCAAGTACTGTAAATATTCTCGGAGTATATTCACACTGTATAATGCATACAAAAGGTACAGAAAAAGGTTATAGTTTCTATAGCAACTAAGAAAAAAAAGCTTGTACATGGTTAGGATGACTTTTGTATAGTTCTGCACTGTAGTTGTATCTATTGCACTGAATTTCAGGCTGTAGTATATTAAAAAAAAAAACAACACATGAGAAATACTGTCCTTTTCAAACAAAACTGAAAACACACACAAAAAACCCATTTCCCTGAGTGCAGCTGGTATGGGAGCTCCTGGCACATTCCCAAAGCCACAGGCAGGGTTGTTTTTTTAGTTTGTGTGGGTTTTTTTGTTCTGCTTTGTTGTTTGATTTTTTTTAATAGTATCTTTTTTAAAATTTATTTGTTTGGTTTGGAAGTGATGACACTTGACCACATGTGAAAGAAAATAAAGCGGGGGGAGGGAGTAAAATAAATCTCTTTAAAAATGCCCATTCTCAGCTGGTTGTGGCACAGCCGCTCCAAGCTATGGGGGTGTGTGTGTGGTTTTTTAAGCAAATCCCTGCAGTGAAGTGCCAAGGGCAAGGTGTGTGGTGTGAACAATAAAGGAGAATGTGAGCAGCCACCCAGCCCTGGTGTCCTGTGCCTTTATTTCTTGGAGCCGGACTTTCCCTGCCCTGCCAGGGGTGGGGGGGTCTGGGACTGCGTGTCCCTGCAAAGCTTTTCCACCACGAGAACGAGTCACCTGGTTGCAAAATACCTGCTCTGGGNTGGGACTGGGCTGGAGCTGTCCAGGCTTCTCCCCTTGCCTGGGACAGAACCGTGGTCATGCCATGAGCACCTCAGCAAAGGAAGGGAGGGAAAAGGTTGCTGCTGCTCCATGGATTTGGTTTTTTTCCCCTTTAGCTGAAAAGGTTCCAAGGACTGCAAGTCTGAACAATTTCAGGCAAAGAAATGCTGATCTTGGTCACTTCAGGCTTTTTCCTATTTTTTGAAGCAACTCTTTGCCCTGCAGAGCACACACTGTGCGTGGCTGTTGTAGGAAATCGCTCTTGTAGTGTCTTTAAGAGCTCTTCAGAATGTTCCTTCTGTGCCCAGGGCTCCTCTCCTCCCTCTGCTGTTTCATTCCTGGCTGCAGGAGATGCTCAGCCCTGCACAACCTTCATTTCCAGGCTGGGTTTGTTTTGTTGAACATCCAGAGCAGCCACATGGCCCTGCAGGCTCAGCCTGGGAGCACTGGAAGGATTACAGCCATGACCGAGCTCCAAATCCCTGGTGACCCAAATCCTTGTGCCTTGGGGCACTGTGCCAGCAGGCACAGTCCCCCAACATCCCCCACCCCAGGGAGGTGATCATTCCAGCCCCTTCCAGCATCTCCCACCCCATGGAGGCGATTATTCCACACCTGATGAGGTGGAGAGAGCACCAGGATCTCCCACAGGAGTGTTGGGAGGTCTCCTAGCCCTTCCCCAGGCCTTGCTGTGCACCCCGAGCAGTCTTATCCCACCCCTTGGAATGGAACATGGCTGAACCTGTGGTTTTCCCTTCCTCAGCAGCAGCAATCCCTGCTAATTGCTCAGGCCCCAGCTTGACGAAGCGTTTACAAAGCACACTTGACTCCAGCCCAACTTGGCAAGGCAATTAAACACCCTCATAAATCCTCCTGAAGTAAATGAGTCTTAATCGGAGCTCAGGGCTCAGCCCAGCACAGGCCAAGATTCCCTTCTCCCCTTTCCCAGCCGTGAGGGATCATGAAATTCAGCAGCTGCCCTGTGCTTCCCACACTCCCCGTGGCCTCTGGAGCCTTCCAGTGTCTGGCCCTGCTCTGGTGTCCCTTTCCCTCCCCAGCAGGGTCACTTTTGTCCTGAGGGGTCTCGCTGCTCCCTGGGGCAGGAGCCAGCTGAGAATGGGCCACCTCCTCCCGAGGCTGGTGGCAGATCCAAGGGGATGTCAGCTCTGCTAGGAGGAAACTATATCTCCTTTAGGTTAGAATCCCCCACTGGAGCCTTTTCATTCTTTCCCTCAAGACTGCTTTGAGTTACTCCTCCCTGGTCTCTCCTGGATGGAAGTTCTTCCTGTGGAACTTCCACACATGGAAGTGAAACAAAGGAGTCTCTCAGTGTCCAGAGCTATGAGAAGCTTTGAAGAAAGAGAAAATTCTGAGCACCTGCTGTAGGGGAAGGTGTCCCTGCCCATGGCAGGGGCTGAAGTGGGATGAGCTTGAAACCAGGCTGGTTTTCCAAACAAGGCCGGGATTCTCTGGAAATTGGTTTGGAGATGGAGGGGCTCTGCAGGGAGCTGCAACACCTTGTCAAGCCCAACCAGCTCCCCAGGAGCAGGTGTCCACCACCCCAGCCCTTCCCTGTGTCCCTCTCCTATCCCTCCATGAGATCTCCCTCACCAAACTGGTAAAGCCAGGAAACCAGTAAGAAACACACCTGAGCTCGTCTTGGCTCCTGGACAACCACCACGAGGCTGTGAGAAGGCTGTTTGCTTGTTCTGAACCTGGCCAATAAATGATTTATTCAGTGTGTTTGTGGTGCTTTTGTTTCTCACCCTGGTGCTGTTACTCTCTGAAAAGTTACAGAGGTGGAGCAGCACATGAAGACTAACTCAGACCAAAATGTTTATTTTCCAAACAGTTTGGGATAGCCAGGGATGGAGCTGGAAAGAGGCAGCAGCAGGAAGGACCGAGGGCTTGTGACTCTTATCCAGGAACCTGGATAAGAGAGAAGCTGACCAAACACCTGGGTCTGGCAGAGCCAGTTTTTATGTGGTATGGGAAAACTGTGCATTAATTAACTCCAGCAGGTGACCGATGGTTTCTACAGAGTCTTGCTGGGGCAGCTGCTTGGCCAGGTCGAAGGCTTTCATCCCCACCTCCTGGGCCTGGAATGGGACAGAAGAAACACCCAGAAATTGTCAGGAATCTGGCTTTTCTCATGGGGTAGGTAAATACCTGCTGAGGCTCAGTGCAGGAACAGCTTGGAGCAGATCCAGGCTCCCTTTCCGAGGTGACCTGTACAAGCTGCTTTACAGGAGAGCCTAAAGCTGCCAGCAGATCCCATATTTAGGATCCAGTGGTGCAGACAGGAGATTACTGGCCCCAGCCCCCTGTGCTAGACATCACCTCCTCTCTAACACAGCTCCTCTGAACAATGCCAAAGCTATGTCAGGGAAAAAAAAACAAACAGCTGTACTGACTCTGAACTAAAATCTTCATTTATCTTAGTAAGAAATGAAATAATTTCCCTTGGTAGCTCTTCCAGGGATTAGACACTCTCATAATTATAAAGCTTTGTCCTTTTTCTTTTTCAAACAACTTCAAATTTGTTTTCGTCTCCCAAACACTCCCAAGTTGTGTCTTCCTCAATACAATGAAGAGATCATTAATATTTCAACACATTATATTTCACCACCTGTATTTTTGGTCCTCAAAACCCAGGCTGAGGAAACTCAGGGTTTTGAGCTCTGACCCCAAAAAGAGGGGTCTGATTTCCAGATGGTTTCTGATCAGGACTTTCTCAAAATCAATTCTGGGTAAAGCACAGAAGTTACCAGTCACCTGTGAATTTTTAAGCCATAAAGATACAGCAATGCAGATTCCAAACTGGAATTACAGACAGCAACAGACTAAACCTTGAACTCAGGGGAGTCTGGCTTGAGGATACATCTGTGAGCCCCAGGTCTTGCTCTGTGTAACCCCTAAGCTCAGGTCTAAAGGCAGCTACACTGCCAGGATAGCCCAGATAAAGGATGAACCCAGAAAATGCAGGATCTACTGGCCTCGCAGAGATGAAAACACATCCGCCAGGATTCTCAGCCTTGACAGATTGCAGGTCACAGAGTCGTGGAATAGTTTAGCTTGCAATAGACTTTAAAGCTGATCGCATGTCCCATGGCAGGGACATCTTCTACAAGATCAGGTTGCTCCAAGTTGCTCCAAGTCTCGTCCAATTTGGACACTTCAGGGATGGGGCAGCCACAGCTTCTCTGGGCAACCTGTGCCACGGCCTCACCACCCTCACAGGGAAGGATTTCCCCCCAATAGCCCACCTAAGCCCTTGGTTTGAGTGCTATAAGGCACTTTGTCCTTGGTCACCTGTGGCCTCGGGAGAGCTGCTGGGGAACAAGAGGACCAGGAGATTGGATGATCCCTAGAGCAGCTGGCCAATTCTCCTGAACCCTTTCAGACACAACCTACCTTGGCTAAATCCAGGCCCAGATAGTGGATCATGGCCAGGGCATGCAGGACTCGGGCTGTTTCCCTGGGATGCTGCAGTGGTCCCTGTTCTCGGACCTTCAGCACTGCCCACAGCACCCGTGTTCCTTCCTCGCGTTGGGCTTTGGCTGCATGGAGAAAGAAATGGTCCTGATGGATGGATTTGTGCGAGAATAGATTCAAAATTGTCCAACTGGCTCTTCTAGACAGCAAAGCATTTCTACTACAAACATCAACATGGTCTGAGGGTGGGGAGACCCTGGCACAGGCTGCCCAGAGAAGCTGTGGCTGCCCCATCCCTGGAAGTGTCCAAGGCCAGGTTGGACAGGGCTTGGAGCAACCTGGGATAGTGGAAGGTGTCCCTGCCCTTGGCAGGGGGTGGAATTAGGTGAAAGTCAAGGTTCTTCCCACCCAAAGCAGTCTGGGTGTCTGTGATCCCAGCTTCATGCAAATTCCATGCCATGAACAGGACTCCTTTCATTCAGTCAGTGTTTGTGTTGATCAGCCTTCAGAGAGGATATCAAGTCACAACAGCTGCAGGAAAAGAACTATTTTTCTACTGCTGTCACACCAAAGATGGTCTCTTGTAGCCCTGCCTTAGTGTTCTTCCTACTCTGGGAACTCCTGATGGAGGTAGTGTCAGGAAATGGGATTTACAGAAATGTTTCTCTTATGACCACAGAATCCCAGACTGCTTTGGGTTGGAAGGGATCTTAAGATCATCTCATTCCAACCCCTGGTCAGGGCAGGGACACCTTCCACTAGACCAGGTTGCTCCCTGTCCAACCTGACCTTGAACATTCCAGGGAGAGAAATTTTTACTCCCTTTCCTGACAATGTCCTTATTAGCAGAGATGCTAGAAAGGTGCCAAGAACCAGAGTTTGGTCCGATTTCAGGGGAGCCTGAGGTAGTGCCACGGGCACACTGATGCTTTCTACATCTTTATGTGCCAATGAGACACTCCCCAGACTTTCTCTGTATCCAATTATCTGTATGTATTATCTGGATGTGAGGCTATTCCATCATGTCCAGCTCCTGCAGGAGGGAGCTGTACCCCACCTAAATGAGCTGAAATGTCATATCCATTATTAAAGGGAGACAAAGGAGCTGCAGAGAAATGAGAATGTTAAAGTATCAAATTGTACCAGGGGAGGTTTACTTGGAATATTAGGAAGAGATTTTTTCATGGAAAGGCATGTAAAGCATTGGAACAGGCTGCCTAGGGAGATGGTGGAGTCACCACGCCTGGAATTGTTCAGAAAACGAGTGGATGTGGCATTTGGGATGTGGGTGAGTGGTGAACAGGACAGTGCTGGAGGAATAGTTGGACTTGATGATTTTAAAGGTCCTTTCTAAGCCAAATTCCATGAGTCCATGAATCAAATCTTGGTCTGCTCCAGTCAGTGCCAAGCAAGCTGTGAAACGAAGAATGCAAACAGCAAGGGCAAAGCTGGGTTTCCTCGGAGCACCCTCACTCCTGAAGCAGCCTGTGGCAATCTGCCCAGCACTGACATCAAGAACACTTGACATTGCCATTAAATTCAGCCTCTGGAAGTGCTATGCCAACTCCAACACAGCTAACATAATCTGTAGGGTGCAGGCACTCCTTAACCCCCCACTTCCCGAAGGTTTTGGAGTGACCGCACTTACTCATCCTGTCCTCGATGCCTTCCTCATCCTTGGAGAAGGGTGATGCTTCTGCCTGGGCCTGGAGCACTGGCCGGTGCCCATGAAGGGAGCTCAGCAGCCAGTCATGCCAGAGGCTGCTCACCTGGCAGGAAGCATGGGAATTATTTCACTCCTGTGAATCCCTGGTATTCAGTTGTTCTCCAAACAATGTCTCTGCACAGCCCGTCCCCTCCGAGTGCCTGCGGGTCACTGAGCTGGGCTGGATGTTCCCACAGGGATTGCACCGCTCCTCTCCCATACAGCCCCTCACTTCTCCAGCTCACTTCTCCAGCTGATTAGGGATTTTCGCCTAACTTGAAGAAATCTAACCAAAATATTCACCAAAAGATATTTCAGTTAAAGTTTGGGACAGGAATGGTGATGGATTTTTCAGCTCCCAGCACCTTATTGGAACAAAAATTGATTTAAACAAATAAAAGTTAATTTTTTTCAGTTATTAAATCAATTAGATAATTATTAATTTTCTTGTTTGATCAATCCATTCTGAAAATCTTTTATCAGTGTGGTTTTTCACTGATTCTCAGTGTAAATTTTAGGTGCCTTGTTTGTATCCCACTCTTCCCTGGATTTAGGGACTCCTCAGAGACCCTCTGTACTAGTGAGACTCTAACTACTGGGACAGGAAATTTGGTAGCAAAGCTGGTTTTTAACAAGGTTTGGCTGCCCAAACTGAAGACAGTTTATTAAAAATTTTGAACTCATTACAGGATTAATATCTCATGGTTTTAACCCAGAGAATTATTTATGTACAAAAAGGGTTTCTGGGATTGATCCTAAAAGGCAACACTGACACTTGATATTGCCATCATCCCATTGAAAGGAAATGGAAAAAACTTAGGAAAGAGCACCAAAAAAAGCTGAGAAAAAAACTCAGAGGATGATTTTTGGTTCTACCAACCTCAGTATAGAGTGAGTTTGCTGCATCCATTTTATTCTGGTAGAAGAAGATGTTGGCCATGTTTAAGTATGCTCCAGAGACCTCAACAGAATTTAGTCCAAACTCAGCAGTAGCCAGGTAAACCTGAAATCAATATTAAACAAAAAATAAACCCCAGCAGGTTCATATTCATGTCAAGCCTGGGAAGTTTGTCATTGTGGATTAATAATATTGGAAATGCTGGGGTTTCTTACGTGTAAATTATGCGTGGCAGTGATTGGAAAACGTGGTACTTAAAAGCTGTTTTGGGGGGGTTATGTAAAAGATTGAGGTACTAAAAACTTCTTGGGGGTTATCCATAGGAATGAGGCATTAACAAGCTGTATTTTGGGGCTTATCCATAGGAACGAGGTATTAAGCTGTATTTTGGGGGTTATGTAAAGGAATAAGGTATAAAACCTCTACATTTTGTGATTATCCATGGGAATGAGGTACTAAAGAATTGTATTTTGGGGTTTATCCATAGGATCCATAGGCATATACCTAGTTCAGAGAGTTTATCCTTAAGAATGTACTAAAAAACTGTATTTTGGGGTTGACCCATGGGAATGCAACACTCTAATCCCCCCTGGCTGGGGCAGAAGCACCTGCTTGGTTCATTTGCTAAAGTCCAGGGTATGTTTCCCATCTCTCCCCCTCTCCCTGTACCACCCATCCATTCCACCACTCCCAAAGCCCATCCTGCTACTTTCCCAGCCCCCAGACAAGCCCGTTCCTCTCTGGGAGCCCTGGAGGAGCAGTGGGAAGGCAGTGGAGCATTCCAGCTATTCTGAGCTGGCGTGTGACTCTCAGCAGACCCCAGACATGCAGCCAAGGTTCAGACAGGTCCTGAACTTGCTAAGAGTTCAAAAATCCTTACCTGGTGCCCTTTCAGGCACCACATTTAGGGAATATATTTTGAATATTTTGGAAATCTCCAAAGCCTTTTGGGAGATTCCTTTATGGGATGCTCAAATGCCCAAGGGGCTTCTAGACTAAGCAGAGACAGAGTTGTGTGTTATAATAGAAAGGGTCTAACTCTTCTCCCTTTATGTCATCATTTACACCCACACAAAGCCACTATCAAATTCCACAGAAGTGGGTATACATCACTCGGCACTGGATAAATTTAGTCTACGTGGGACAGAAATAGAATGTAGAGAAGTTCATCTGGCTTTGGAGGATCAAATGACAGGCAAAGCATCCTCAGGAACAGAGCTGGTAATGGCCACTTTCAATGTAACAAATTGTTACATGGTTAAAGGGGTGGACTTGGAGAAAACATCATTGAACCAGACACTGAAATAGGGAAATAAGGCATTAATTAAATAATGGGTGACAGAGCTCAGAAAGTATTGAGGGAAATAACACCCAAAATGTAAATTATCTGTGGAATAAAAGGCAACTCCATCAGTTTGGGGCAGGAATGTCTGTGCATCTCAGCACTGTAGTGGAGCTGATAGAGAAATACATAGGGATAAGGCATAAAGACAAGGAATGCAAGGAACACATGAAGAGTGGCTGAGGGAGATTCAGCCTGGAGAAAAAGAGTCTCAGGGCTTTGCACAACTCCCAAACAGGAGGGTGCAGCTGGGGGGAGGGAGGGGGGGGTGTTGGGCTCTGCTCCCAGGGAACAGAGACAGGACAAGTGCTGGATAGCCTCAAGTTGTGCCTCAAGGTTCAAGGTAGAATATTGAGAAAAATTCTTTGTGGGAAGGGTGTTCAAGTATTGGAAGAGGCTGCACAGGGCAGTGGAATCACTGTCCCCAGAGGTGTTCAAAAACGTGTGGATGTGGCACTCAGAGACATGGGTTAGGGGTGGACCTGGCAGTGCTGGGGGAATGGTTGGACATGATGATCATGGAGAGCTTTTCCAACAGTAATCATTCCACGATTCTTTGTCACTTGGCAGAAATAGGGATAACTGGCAAAACACATCTCTAGCTCACACATGGAAACACAGGTGTCTCAGATCTATCCATTTTGGGTGCCTGTGATGTGAACCATCTCAGGATCCCAAATCTGCCTGCTGGCATTTCCATATCAATCTGAGAGGAGAGAAGCAATTAAAATGGAAGTTTTCCTTGTTCCTGTATTCCAAGGGACTTACATCATTGGCCAGGTGATACAAAGCCTGGTCCAGGTTTCCTTCAGCAATAGAGAAAAGCCCCAGCCCGCGGTGTAACTTAGACTGAAGAGCAGCACTGCAGTCTGGGGTTTGGAGGATGATCCACTGGGCTTGGGAGAGATACTTAGCTGCCTGTCGGAGATGGCCAGTGCCTGGAATGACATATAGGGATAATCAGGGAAATAAGGAGGATAAAGAGCATTTTTAAATCTGGAAAGTCAGAGAATACTGCTGGTTGTCCATTTGGGGTTGCTTGATATGGAGATGAAGTTTGGGGATTCCCCACTTCTTTCCCAAGTGATTCTGAGTTACCCAGGTGTCTAAAGTCTCATTTAAAGTGTAGAGAGCTTCAAAAAGAACCAGAAACCACAGAATTCCAGACTGATTTGGATTGGTTTGGAGGGACCTTCAAGCTCATCTAGTTCTACCCCCTGCCATGGGCAGGCTCAGGTTGCTCCAAGCTCCGTCCAGTCTGGCCTTGGACACTGCCAGGAATCCAGGGGCAGTCACAGCATCTCTGGGCACCCTGTGCCAGGGCCTCACCACCCTCACAAGGAACAATTCCTTCCCAATATCCCATCTGACCCTGCCCTCTGGCAGTGGGAAGACATTCCCCCTTGTCCTGTCACTCCAGACTCCTGTTCCACATCCCTCTCCAGCTCTCTTGGAGTCCCTTTATGAACTGAAAGGGGCTCTGATGTCTCCCTGCAGCCTTCTCTTTGCCAGGTGAACCCACCCCAGCTCTCCCAGCCTGGCTCCATGGCAGAGGATATATTGCACACAATCTCTCTGGAACACGTGGCCTAAACAGGTTCACTCCAGGCAGGCACTGATGACTCTCACCTTATCACACTGGAATTACTCACAGCATTTTTTCTCCCTGCTCTCACCACAGCATTTATGAGAACCCCTGAGCCAGCTCCGTTGTGCCAGCAGAGCACTGTGTTTGCTCCTGGAATAGCAGCGATTTACCGGGATCTCTCTTGAATGGAGAGCAGCTCCCATGCCCTCATTTGCCATGTTTTCCAAAGCACACAATGAGAAAAAGCTCTGCTCAGGCAGAGCAAGATCTGTGAATGAACTAGGGAGTTCTTTGGGTGCAATGGCCTCTGAAATGTTTGCCGGTTCCCTGAGATAAGAGCACAACCAACCACCCTCTGGAATTTAATGCTTTGGAGAGTCATCCGAGGCCATGGAGGTGAAGAATAGACTTTCATACAGCTTCTCCTGTGGGAATTGGTGGAGAGGGAGAAAAAATTTCATTTGATTACATTGATATCCTGAGTGCTGAGAGATCCCTTTCCCCAGAGCCACAGAAAAGGGGTGTGAGGGGTGTGTGTGGGGGGGATGGCTTAAATCTCTGCAACGCCCTTGAGGCAGAGCAGGGCCCAGAGCTGCTCCTTTCCAGATGAATGGCAAAAGGAAACCAGAAACCTGACCCGGGAGGCCTTGCCCTTGCCAGCATTCCCATGTTGACAATGCTCACCCGTGGAGGCCTCAGCCAGGAGCAGATAAATGGGCACGAGCTGCACAGAGCCAGAGCCGAACACTCGGGAGCTGAAGCGCAGCGCCTGCAGCGCTGCAGGAATTGCTTCCAGGGGCTTCCCTGCCCACACAAATCCCTGGGCTGTGCTCAACGCCAGAGCAATGAGGGATTCCTGCAGGGAAACAGAGCAGGGCCAGAGTGAGAAAAGACAGGGAGAAAGGAAATCACAGAACCCCACAATGGTTTGGGTTGGAGGAACCTTAAAACCTATCACATCCCCTGCCACGGGACACCTTTCACTAGACCAGGTGGTTACAGATGCACAGGCTCTTTATAAAATCAGGTTTTCAAATTATAAAGCAGCAATTGTAATGTAGTTTGTGGCTGTAATTAATAGACAGACATTAAAGCTGTCATATTAGAGCCTATTAGAGTCTGGCTCTATTCCTGCTTCAAGCAGGAACAGCTTTGGACATCCTTGTAGGTCATGTGGTGTCTTCCCGGACGAAGAATCCTTTACGCCTCCTGACAAGGTCTCATAAGGCTGCAGCAATAAAAGCTGTGAAGCACAGAAAATGATCATCACAAGACCAGAAAGGAGATTAGAGCCAGGGGCTCCAGCATGACTCAGAGACAGCCAAGCCCCATGGTGCCAGCACGGCACAGCTCCAACTGCTGGAGACATGGCCAGAGAGTGAGGAGAGAGCTCCTCACAGGGAACTGCAGCTTCATCCCACCCTCTCCTGGCTGGTCCTGGGCTGGGATTTTATGTGCAGAGTCTGAAAACTGGTCAAAATCAGAAGGTGTTACACTCAGCAAATCCACCCCCAGCTGGGGCTGGTGGTGCAGCAGCTCTGCAGTGTTTGGGTTTGTCAGAATCCAGAACTTATCCTGTACTTATCCGTGCATAGCTGCTGCCTGCCTTTTGCTGTTCCTACCAGTCCACACCATTTGGCATCTCCACTGTTAGCAGCAGCTGATGCAATCCACAGTTCCACAAACAGATCTCCATCCCACTGCAAGCTCCCTGCCAAGAGCTGTGCATACTGTGCCCTTACAGGGATGCTAAGAAAAAAGTGCCAGCATCCTTGTAGAATGACAGAATCCCAGAAACGTTTGGGTTGGGAGGAGCCTTAAAGCTCATCTTTTCCACCCCCTGTCATGGGAAGGGACACATTCTGCTAGACCAGGTTGCTCAGAGCCCCATCCAGCCGGCTACTAACACTTCTCCATCCAGCTTTTCCTAGTAGTGGTGCAGCAGGAAAGCTGCCTGGGAATCAGTGGTGGTGCTGGACAGTGCAGCAGTGCTACCCTGGTTTTCTCAGTGGGACACTGAGAAACACCAGTTCACCTCTTTATCACCCTCTGCCTCCAGCTGGGGCTGAGCTGAGCAGAGACACCAATCTCAGAGCTACTGGAGGCCAGGCTTTGGCATTTTGCTGAGCTTGAATTCCTTGGAGTGAGGCAGAGTTGTGCCATGGGTGAAGGAGCAACTCAGGGACAGAGAGCTCCAGGACAGCCTGCGAGTGTTTCCTGGAGATCCTGGCTGAGGTAAAAAGACCTTTCTGGATAAATGAGATTGCCAAAGAACACAGCCCAGAGCAACAGCTCCTGCTCTAGAGAGGAGAGCCAAGAGCCACAAAACACAGCACCCATTCCTGAGCTACCAGAATATGGAGAGGGGAAAAGCAAGTTTCCCAGAGAAGCTGTGGCATCCCTGGAAGTGTCCAAGGCCAGGCTGGATGGAGCTTGAAGCAACCTGGGATAGTAGAAGGTGTTCCTGCCCTTGGCAAGGGTGGAACGAGATGAACTTTAAGGTCTCTTCCACCCCAAACCAGTTTGGGATTCTATGAAACACAAGCTGTGTCTGGGGAGCAGGCGGTGCTCAGGAGAAAACCAGCACATGCTTGGGGCAGTAGCAAGAAAAGCTGGTATTTCTCAGGCTGCTTCTTCTGTTTGTGCCAGTCTGGTGCAACCAGAGCAGGCCCTGGTGCGTGGGCATTGTCCAGATTGGCATCTGGGAGCTGCTGGAGATTGGGATCATTCTTTTTTTACTCCTTCTCAATGGTATCATCACTGCATCCCATGGCCTGAAACATCTGCAGCGAAGACAAAGCTGGGGGTTGGACTCTGGCACAGATTCCAGGAGGAAAAGGAAGGGCAAGGAGGCAAGAGGAGCCCTGGAGCAGTGAATATTTCCAACCACAGTTCCAAGCCTTGGAGGATGGTTCCCTTTGGCCCTGAAGAGCCCTGGGGGAATGGCACCCTTTGGCCCTGCCCTGGTTTCCCCCTTGCCCCTGCACTTTGGGCTCCTTCCAGGTGTGTTGCAATTTGAGGTTTCTCTGAAGATGCCCCCACAGAGTTTTTGGGGTTTGAGGGGGCTGAGGACCCCAGCTCTGCTCCAGGTGGGAGCAGGGGATTGGGAACACAGGGCCCAGTGCCACATCCATTATTCAGTCTCAGACACCAAAATCGATGGTGTCTGAAGAAATGAGGATTTCAGGAAGAGGGAAGGCTCCAGTGAGCTGCAGCTGAACCTCCAGCCATAGCAGTGCTGGGGCTGGCTGGTCTGGATCTTTTCCCATGCCCAGGAGCTGTGGGGAGCTGACATCATGCAGGCAGGTGAGGCTCTTCTCCAAACAGAAACCTGGAGCTCTCTCAGTTTGGAGGTGCTGTCTGTAGGCACCCTGCTGGCTATGTTGACAGAAGCAGATTTCTATCAATAAAGATTTGGAGCACCGACAAGGAATGAAACTCATAAAACCTCCTGGCTTCCAGCTCCCTGCTCCTTGAGCCAAAGGGCATTTGGATGTGCCCAGGTTTCCCTGTGTCCTGACTGGGCTGGAGCTCTGTGTTTTCTAAACAAACACAGGGCAGGAGTGGGTGAAGTACAGCAGAAATGTTCAAAAAGCAGCAAACCCAATGCAGGCTTTGGGCAGAAGGTTTTTTCTCTGGTTACCATGAGACTACAGAGCTTTCCCCTCAACTCCAAAGGCCTTTTTTGTATAGAATTCCAGACTGGCTTGGGTTGAAGGAACCCTAAGGCTCATCTCATTCCACCCCCTGCCATGGGCAGGGACACCTTCCACTATCCCAGGTTGCTCCAAGCCCTGTCCAACCTGGTCTTGGACACTTCCAGGGATGAGGCAGCCACAGCTTCTCTGGGCAACCTGTGCCAGGGCCTCCGACCCTTCCAGGAAAGAACTTTTTAAGCACTTTTGTTTGTTCTGGAACAGGAATGTGATGCAGCCAGTGAGACAAGGCATAAATAATCTCCCCTTCTCCCAACACCTCTGAGCCAAGCCCAACCTGGCTGCTCCAAATCCTGCTGGACACAAAGGAACTTTCCCTGTTGCTGGGAAAGCCAGCAGGTAAGTGAGGGATTTCCACTCTCCCTCCTTTCTTTGGAGAGAAGGAAAGCAAAGTGTCCCAGCACAGACAGTTCTCAAAATCTATTTTATTTAAATAGGGTGGAGACAAAGGTCAAAGAACAGATAATGTTAAGAGTTGTTAAGGATCTTAAAAAAATCTCCACTTCAAAAAAATCCCAGGAGTCTTCTCTCCCTGCCTTGCCCATGGAGCCATTCCCAGGCCAGGCTCCAGCTCCAGGCTGCTGTTTGCTAAGCCAGTGTGAACCCCAATCAAGAGTGACTTTCTCTCCACCAGCCCCATCTTCCTGCTGTTTTGTCCTTCACCTAATTAAACCAGCAGATTAACTTCTAGCTAATGAAGGAGCACTTCCCCCAGCTGGCAGCCACATGGCCTGTTGGAATGTGTGGGGATAATTTTAGGTGCAATGAAGTCAGTGATGTAATCAGTGTCAACATTGGTGTTCAATAGCAGGGGAGTTTCTTGGAACAGCTTCAAGCACTTCTGAATGCAAAATCCTGCCACACCCCCATGACACCCACTTTAACCTTCTTTACAGGTTTTATAAAGAACTATTTAAACAGAACCTGGAAATAAGAAATTTTTGCATTTTCCGTTTGGGACACACTGGCCTGACACACTGTCTGTGGACTTCGCTCAACAGTCTCACCTGGGATTTTCAGCCAGACAGGAGTTTCCAAACCAGCCTGTGATGTCATTGCCCAACTCCTGTAAAACCAAAGGGAATCTGCTGTCCAAAGCCTGTCACGAGCTCTCATCAAGCAGGACTTTTGCCTTTGGACTTCATCTCTCTGGAAGCTCCCAAGAAAGGTGACAGCAATGAGCTGGTCCCCAAAGCACCACAGCTGGGACAGAAACACCTTAAAATAATAATTCATGTAAATTTCAAAAAAATAGGGATGTTCTCCTCAGTGGCCCCATTGGATTGTTCCAAGCCCACTCCATTATTCTGTGTCTGGGAGTTACAGAGGGAAAATTTATTTCCATAGGAAGGATTTTCAGGAGCAGATGCACCTGTGTGGGTTATTTTAGCAACAATGTAGAACAGCAGCTCCTGCCACTCCATAAACAGAAAAAGAAGGAGTTGCAAACCACTGGGGCTGGAAAGGAGCTGCACATCTGCACATACCCAGAGGCCTGATGGAGATAAAAGGCTGCACTTAGTGGGAAAGGGTGTTCCAAGCTGACTAGGAAAACAAAGGGAGGGGACTTGGTTTCTTTGCCCCTTTGCTCTAGGAAAGGGGATTCCCACCCATCAAATGGACTGGAAGAAACAAATCTCAGCTGGATCCCAGGCTAACCAGAGTAATGGACCAACCCCTTGGCAAGTTGGGAAATCCAGGATTGCTGCTGCCTAGGAAGTTCAGGACATCAAGGAAAAGGCTGGAGGCTCAAGAATTACAAAGAAGATCCTCCCACTCTCTTTATTTTTTAGGTTCTGTTTAAAAAAAAAACCAACCAAACCCCAAACCTCTCCAACCAAGTCCCAAATCAACCAACGAAGTGCCATCCTCTTCCTTGGGAGCACCCAGAGGGAGAAATTCTACAGAGGTGGATCCTGTGAAGGCAAAAGCCCTGCTTGGTTTCAGGCAAGAAATTCCTTTCAGTTTTAAAGGAATTGGGCAGTGACAGCCCAGGCTGCTTTGGAGACTCCTGTGTGGCTGAAAATTGCAGGTGAGCCCAGTCTGCCCCTGGTGTGTCCTACCATGTACAGCCAGGGTAAGGAGAGGAGCTGGAATTCCTTCTCTGGAAGCACTTTGAAGCAACTGTGCTTGCTCCTCCTGCACCCACCTGCCTCCTCAGCAGCTGCTCCTTGCCATGTTTTCTGTCTTTTTCAGAGTGGAAACAGGGCTGGGGCCCAAGGACTGGGATGAGTAGGTGGCAGATATGGCTGTGGATGCTGATCCAGTCAGTCCTCTGGTGGGAGACATCACTGGCAAAAGGAGGGGAGAAGGTTACTGGTATTTGCTGGGATGTTATGTAAGGGAAGATTATTCCCTGCTGTCTTTCAGGACTTTCTCCACAACAATTACCCAGAGCCCCTGGGCTGCCTACAGGGTGCCCAATACAAGATATTTCCAAATGTTTCCATTTCACAGCACGCATCCTCACAGTTCTGTGTTAAAAACACAGAACTTACTTAAATCACCCCCTGAAGTCCTGATACAGCTAAGTTTGAACAAATCCCTGGATTCCAACACTGGAAAAAACAAAAACCACAAACCAACCCACCCCAGGTCATTGTGGGAACAGGGAATGTTCTGGAACTCGGTGACTGCTCTGAGGGCATGTGAGGGATGTTTGAGTGACACTCCAGATCTCCCAGCTCTGCTCCCTGCCTGATGCAGGAGGTGCTGGAAGGCAGCAGGAGCATTCCAGGTGAGTGTGCCGGCTCCAGTTCCTGCTGTCCTGCTGGCTGAGCCTCTCCAGGCTCCCAGGCTCCATCCTGGGTCTGGTCCCTGCCTCCTGAGCCCATCCCTGTCTGCTGAGCTTTGTCCCAGATCTTATTCCTGTGTCCTGGGCTTTGTGAGGTTTTTCCCTGGGTACTGAGCCTCATCCCAGGGATAATCCTTGCCTCTTGCCTGTGTCCCAGACCACACCCCAGGCTTTGTCTCTGTCTCTCTGTTCTTGTTCTGGGCCCGTTCCTGCCTCCTACGTTTCATCCTGGGTTTTCTCCACATGTCCTAAGCCTCACCCTGCGGCTGGTTCCTGCTTCCTGGGTCTCACCCTTGACCTTCTTCCCATACCCTGTGCCTCATCCTAGGCCTCGTGTCCTGAGCTTTTTTGTGGGACAAGCCCTGCCTCTCGTCCTGTCCCAAGCCTGTTCCTGCCTCCTCCTTCCTGGGGCCTCATCCTGAATACCGAGCCCTATCCCAGCCTCTCTGCCTGTGCCTCGAGCCTCACGCTGGAGCTAATCCCTGCCTCCTGCCCTGTCCCTGTGCCCCAGGCCTCATCCTGCCCCCTGGACCTCCACCCCCGGGCCTCACCAGTAGTAGGTGAGGCGGCAGTCGGGGCAGCGCAGCGGGGCCGGTCGGGCCCCGCACAGTTCGCAACGCGGGGTCCCCGCCATGGCCGGCCCCGGATCCTTACGCGTCCCCGGTTGCCGGGGTGACGCTTCCGCTCAGGCGATCGTCACTTCCGACAAACACTAACGGCGGCACGGGCGTTCCGTTGCCAAGACAACGCTTCCGGTACAGGGAAGGTGACGCGTGATTTCCGGCGGGCCGGGCGGGCCGGTCATGGCGGCGGCGAAGGAGGAGAAGGACGAGAACAAGGACGGGGACAACGACGCGGATGTGGCGGCGACCGAGGGCCGGGTGCGGGCTTGGGCGGCAGCGCA
>WEIU01024809.1:82124-93944 GCA_013389925.1 Aegithalos caudatus
GTCACCGACCTGCCCGGGGGCCGGTTCGGGCGGTCGGCTGTACCCCCACGATCGGCTCTAGGGGTTCGGGGTACCCGCGGCCCCCCCGTGTCTCACGGTTCCTCTCGCTGCCTCCTAGGCGGAGCTCCCGGTGCCGGCGGACGCCNCCTGGCGGCTTCTGCGACGAGCGGAGTCCCGGCTGATGGAAGTGGAGCGGCGGCGGGCCCAGGACATGAGAGACGTAAGGGCCCGGGCTGGGGCTCTCCACGGAGGGGAACGGAGCTGGGGAAGGAGCTGGAGCGCCTGGAGCAGCTGAGGGAGCTGGCAAAGGAGCTCAGCCTGGAGAAAAGGAGGCTCAAGGGGGACGTTCTGCCTCTCCACAATGCCCTGACAGGAGGGTGCAGCCGGGGGGTGTCGGGTTCTGCTCCCAGGGAACAGGGACAAGACAAGAGGTAATGGCCTCAAGTTGTGCCCTGGGAGATTCAGGTTGGACATGAGGAGAAATTTCTTCACTGAAAAAGTGGTCAGGCATTGGTAGGGGCTGCCCAGGGCCAGCCACTGCCAATTTTGAGGAGCCACCTCCCCATCCCTGGAGGTGTCCAAAGAACGGCTGGACGTGGCAGTCAGTGCTCTGGTCTCGTGACAAGATAGTTTTGTCACAGGTTGGGCACTTGGGAGCCTTTTCCAGCCTTAGTGGTTCAGGGATTAACCCACCCAGGCCTGTATCCCTTGATCCCCCCTCTGCAGCAGCAGGTTCAGGTGTGTCATTGCCACACTGGTGCCCTCGGGAACTTGGGGTTTTATGTTCCCCTTTCTCACACTGGCCATCAAAAAGCACCTGGTGAATCCGGCAGCTCCCACAGAGCCACGGTCAAAAGCTCCCCCCATCCCAGCAGCCCCACAGCTGCATGACCTCCTGACCTCCCAGCCAAAGTTTTACCATTCCCAGGTGCTCCAAAGGCATAAGACATATTATCCAGCAGATATTTGTGGTTATCCTGTAAACTTGATGGGGTGGAGAAATTTTTCTGCTGCTGGCTCACTGGAGGCACAGCAGACATGGGAATAGCCAGATTTTCTTTATTCTAGGTGGAAAGCTACTTGGGCCATGTCCGTACCCTTACAGAAGAGCGGGATGCCATTGCCTCTGAGTATGAGAAGGAGAATGAGCAGCTCAGGTTGGAGCTGGCACAGCTACAGCTGCAGCAGGGTAATCCCTTCCCTCCAGAGCGTGGGCCCCGGGAATTCGTTGGCAGGTGTTTGGATCTGGAAAGCTTCTTGGAGAGCTGAGCAGCATTTTTGGAGGAGTTCTCAGTGGTTTGTTGTTTGAGAAGTTGCTAAAAGTGTTAATGAGCTGTTCAAACAGAGTTGTAATTGATTTAGAGGCTCTTGCCTGCTTTTACTGTCTTTATTCAGGGAGTTTGTCAGGTTCTCTGTGTAGCTCTGTTGTTGCACAAAGCATCTTACAGAGGCTCTTGGAAGACCAGAACAGATGGTGCTCTTTGGTTTCCAGCTCTAAATTATCTGTCACTCCCACCAAGTCAGTGAATTTGCTTTTGGCTTTGGTTTACACAAACTCCACATTTTTTAAAACAATGTGAGGGACAGGAATTGTTTGTTCTAGCGATTCAAAACTTGGGTGTACTCATTGTCATGGAATTCCAGGATGGTTTTGGTTGGAAGAGACCTTAAAGCTCATCCAGTTCCACCCCCAGCCGTGTGCAGGGACTTCCACTATACCAAGTTGCTCAGGGCCCCCTCAGAGCTTCAGTAAATTTGTTTATTTTGTTTAGACAAATTATTTCACTTTTTAAACTTCAAATAATTTATTTTCAAACTCTAGGGTCACTTTTCCTAGGTTTAATTCTTGATTTTCTTCAGTCTTCTGTTGCACTTTTAGTGGTGCTCATAGCCCATGTCACCATTAACTCCATTTATGGCCTGTATTGTTTTGGTCCTAAGATAAAATTGGGGGTGATAGCACAACTTAGAGTTTATTTGTGATTCTGGCTTTGGGGCAGCAAATACAAGAGTTTGGGGAAATATTTGAGCATTGGTTGGGTTTTCAGGGAGCACATCTGGTGGTGTGACTTTCCAAAGACTGATTTACCTAAAAAATTGATTTCTCTGTGCACTTGCAGCTGTGGTTTGTGGTGAAAAGGGTACTTAGAAAGGTTTAAATGAACAATGAGCTCTTGAGAGTCTCGCTGTGGCTGAAGACTGTTCCTGGTCCTCTCTCTTCCCACAAGGTGGCAGGAGAAAGACAGGATGTCCCCAAAGCTGGAATGGGATAATTTGGTTATTTCTTCCTGGTGGCTCTGCTCCTCTGGGCTTTCTCCATTTCTTAGGGATTCCTGAGGCTCTTGAGCAATGAGTACCTCTGGACTGGAAGCTGAGGTCCTTGACCATGGATCTCAGTGTATCCAGGAGGGATTGCTGGTTGCCATCCAGTTGTTCCCAGTGTATTGTCCCTGAGGGGGATTGTGTGGCTTTGGTGTTGTAGAGTGTTTCTGGAAGGAGTTTTTTTTGGGATACCACCCAGATTTTGAGGTTCAGGACTTGCTGACTCACTGCTGGCATTGGCTGCTATCCTGGCGTGTGTGTGGATAATTTAAGAATCTGGAAGCCCTGCTCCCTCTGGGCTGTCACCTGCAGGGAGAGGTGCCAGCCTTGAGATCTTTTTGGTCCTTGCAGAGCACTTTATTGAGTGGCTGGTCTTTTTATTGAGGTTTGTTCAGCTGGAACAGAGGGGGCTGAGGGTGACCTAAGGGCAGAGCTCATCCCAGGCTGCAGCTCCTCTGGAGGAAGATTTTATCTCTGCTCTCTGGGACCACAGAAAGGACTTGAGGGAATGCCTGGAGCTGTGCCAGGGGAGGGTTTAGGTTGGATGTCAGGAAAGGTTCTTCCCCAGAGGGTGCTGGCACTGCCCAGGCTCTCCAGGGAATGGGCACGGACCTGAGGCTGCCAGAGCTCCAGGAGAGCTTGGACAGCTCTGCCAGGGATGCCCAGGGTGGGATTGTTGGGGTGTCTGTGCAGGGACAGGGGTTGGACTGGATGACCCTTCTTGTGGGTGCCTTTCAGCTCAGGATATTCTGTGGTTCCATGGTTCTAGGTCAGCTTCTTCATAAAAAAATCTCCCTGGCCATCCCTAGTATGGAGTGGTCGGATGTGCTTGTGCTGGAGATGCTGCACAATCCCAAAAGCTTCTGTTGGGCTCCTCCAGGTCTCTAATGTGTTCCTGCTGCAGGGTTCTATGCTGCATCCTTTTGTCTGTTCCCCAGGCCTCTGCTTTTCATCGGAGTTCTTGTAATCATGGGAATGTTTAGGTTGGAAAAACCCTCTAGGGCCTTCAATCCAACCATTCCCCCAGCACTGTCAGGTCCACCCCAAGCATCACATCCACACGTTTTTTGAACAATGCTGGGAATGGTAACTCTACTACTTCTCTGGGCAGTTGTGCCAGTGCCTGACCAGCCTTTCAATGAACATCCAACCTGAACCCTGGAAAATCTTGAGGTGGTTTTCTCTTGTCCTATCCCTTGTTCTCTGGTAGCAGAGCTTGACCCCCAGCTGGCTGTGCCCTCCTGTGAGGGAGTTGTGGACAGTCAGAAGGTTCCCCCGAGCCTCCTTTTCTCCAGATTGACACCACCCGGCTCCCTCAGCTGCTCCCTATAGGATTTGTGCTCCAAGTCTTGTTCCCCTTGTTATTTTTGCAGGACACCTGGGTGTCTCAGCAGGCATAGGATGATCCACTGAATTGGGCTGGAGAAGGGGCTTGTGGAAAGACAGACAGGTCTGCTAGGATTGTTAAAAATGTGGGCAAGGCAAGGGGACAGGGTGGTGGTTGGTAGCTTTTGGAAGCACTGAAAGGAGAATGTGAAGGGGCAGTTGGGGACAGTGGCTGGTTCAAGCCAGAGATACAAAAAAGGGGCCTGAGCTGTGAGTGATGCAGGGTGAAGGACAGGATCTGTGCTGATGCACCAGAGCTGACACCTGGGGAAGGGAGCCCGGAGACCCCTGTGTGGGCTCCCAGGCCTGAGCACACTCCTCTACCAACAGCAGGCAAATGGATCAGAAACTCTGCTTGGTCTGGGATCACTTGGAGCAACTTGATCTGCTGAAAGCTGTTTCATAAAATCATGGAATTATGGAATGGGTTGGGTTGGAAAGGATCTTAAAGCTCATCCCATTCCACCCCCTGCCATGGCAGGGACACCTTCCACTGTCCCAGGATGCTCCAAACCCTGTCCAACCTGGTCTTGGACAATTCCAGGAATCCAGGGGCAGCCACAGCTGCTCTGGGCAACCTGTGCCAGGGCCTCATCACCCCCACAAGCTAAGAAATTCTTCTCAGTATCCCATCTAACCCTGCCCTCTGGCAGTGGGAAGCCATTCCCCCTTGTCCTGGCACTCCAGGCCCTAGACCAAAGTCTCTCCAGCCCTTCTTTAGACTCTGAGGATACTTAGTGCTGGTGACTGACACTGAGAAGTTTCTGAAGATAAAAAAGTGAATCTCTTCTCACACATTTGCTTCCTGCCCATCCCAGGCTGGCAGGTTCCTACAGGGAGCAGCCAAGGCTGGTTGATGCTGGGCCATCGAGCTGAGCATCACCTCATCTGATACCTCTGCCCAGAGTGACATTTTTCCTTCCCTCCAGGCAATTCCTGATCTGTTTCTGATGCTCTCGCTGAATGTGCTGGGTGTTGTTGTTGGAGGGCAGATCGATGGCACTCTCAAAAGCCTTCCTGAAAAACAACTGGAATGGCAGTGAAACACAGTGCTGGGGGAGCTGCCTGCATTTGTTTAAAAAGTGGAATAAAAAGAAAAAACAGCCATGGTCTGAGCTTGTTTGTTGTAACAGTTGGGCTGGTTAAACACACCCAGCAGGGCTGGAGAATTTAGGGGCTGTGGGGGGTGAGATGGCTGCTGTTTCTCAGAGTATTCCTGGGGTAGGAAAATACAAATATTAATATAAAATTTGCTTCCAAACAAGCATAGACAGAGGCGTGAGATGCCAGTGGAGTTGTGTGACAGTGCCTGGGGCAGGGGTTGGCTCTTCCCAGACATTGGATGAGGGAGGGAAGAGGTTTGTAAGGAATCAGTGGGGTTTACTCATAGGTAACCTGTGCTGTGTGGACAGGACCCCCCTCATCCTCACAAATCCTTTTTCCCCTCCAGCCTCTGAAATATATCTGGGATCTAAAATGATGCCACTTCATCCTGCCTTGCAGGCTGGAGACAAAGGGAACACTGGCAGGTGAAGGTGGTTCAGGGCACAGGGGATCCCATCCTGGGCATAAACCAGAACAATTTCCATTCATTTTAGCTGGGATTTGGCAGAACTGTTGGGGGAAGCTGCCAGGCAGGTTGGGGTTCAGTTTAGCATGATCCACGGGCTCCTCTCGAAGCACATGGGGCATTTTCAATGCTGTCTTTGCTGTGCTGCAGCAGGAAGTTGCTGGGGAGCCCTGTTTGACCCTGCATTGAGTGGGCTGTGTGTTGTCTCCCTGGGGAAGACGCCTGGGGAACCGCAGGGTGTTTTCCATCCACAGGCTGGATGGAGCTGCCTGCCAAGCGTGGAGTGGAAACATGGGGTCGATCGGAGCCTCGGGATGTGGTTGCACTGCACTGGGTTCTGTGTTAAATCAGTAAATGATAGTGAGGGGAAGGCTTGTCCAGGGCTCTGTATGTCCTGTGTCTGAGGAATATTCGCTCTGCTGAACCTCTGCTGTCCAACTCTAGATCCCTGAGGAGGGAAAGAACATGAATATCCCTCCTACCTCCATACAACTCCCTGTACTTCTCATCTTACAACACTTGGAAGCCTTTATAGTCTGGTTCAGGCTAGAAATTTGGTCTGTTGGTTTTGCTTTTAATATGAATTACACAGGGAGGGTTTGAAAACCTCTCTGCTGGCTTCACAAGCTGCTGGATCCAATGCAGGAGTTGCTGCCCTCATCATGCCAGACACCAAATGTTCCTCATTTTGTCCTGCCAGGTAAATTCCAACCACACCAACCATGGGGTCTTTTTAACAACTGTTGGTTGCACAAACACAATGGTGCCCAGCCATAAACTGACTGCTGCAAGTCTTGTTGTCACCTTTTTGCCTTAGAGACCCTTGGGTCTGGAAGTTTTTCCCAGTACAGAGTCTTCCTGGCTATAATTTTTGGATAAATGTTGAAGCACTGGCAGTTTAATTCTTAAAGGTGTTCAAATCTGCCTCCTTCCTAGACATTCCTTGGGAAAATAGTGATGCTGTCTAGGAGTGATCTAGTATTTTGTGTGTCTCCTGCCAAAGTAAACATCAGTGACTCTGTGTCTATGTATTTGCTTTCCCTCCAAGGTTGGACTTGATGATCTGAGGGTCAGAACGGATGATCTTGGTGGCCTTTTCAACCTTAATGATTCCCTGGTCCTCTCAATATCTGTTTCATTTAATCTGTTTATTTTCCACCAAGCTGTACTTGGGGTTGCAGGGCCTGAGGATAAACCAGGTGGGAGAACTCTTCCTGGGGGGAGCAGGGCCTATAACATGCTTGGCAGGCAGGGAAGGGTATGTGAAGAGAAACCTTGGGAGAGAGGGAATGGGGCTGAGATAATGAATAGCAGGGAATGGGAGGCAGTGAGAGAGGTGGGAAGCAGGAGAGACTTGAGGAGCTGTTGGGCTCCAGGAGAAATGGGGCTGTTGCAGTGAGGAAGGTGTAGAGGAGCTGGGACAGATCTCCAGGAAGCTCTGCCCTTTGTTTCTCTCTGCTGACACCAAGCCTTGCCTTGCCTTGCAGAAACCCAGCTGAAGGAGGTGGAGGAGATGCTGGAGCAGGAAGGTTTGAAGCAGATCTCCTGCAGTGCTGCCAGTGAACAGGTCGCGTATTTCCTGGTGGAGCGCGCGGCGCTGCTGGGAAAGCTGGAGGTGGCAGCCCGGCAGCTGGAATCCCGCAGCAGAATTGATGGGCACCAGGTACCTCCTGCTCCGTGGCTCTGGCTGCCTGAGAGCTGTGGTAAAGGAATATCTTCGGCATATTTCTCTAATAAAAATCGTGTCTCCTGTCTCTGAGGCCACTGGGGAGTCTCAGGGCTGAAATACTTGAAGGAGCCACAAGAAAGATGGAGTGAAAGTATTTACGGGAGTCTGGAATGCCAGGACAAGGGGGAATGGTTTCAAACTGACAGAATATGTCTAGATTGGCTATTGGGTAGGAATGCCTGGCTGTGAGGGTGGTTAGATCCTGGCACAGGGTGCCCAGAGGAGCTGGGGCTGCTCCATCCCTGGGAGTGGCCAAGGCCAGGTTGGGCTTGGAGCAACCTGGGATAGTGGAAGTTGTCCCTGCCCATGGTGTGGAATGGGATGGGCTTTAAGATCCCTTCCAACGCAAAACCAGTCTGGGGTTCTAGGATTCAAAGTCAGTGCCTTTCTTAATTCTCACACTTTAAACTTGATTTACTCCCGCATCTGCACCGGAACAGTGAAATGGATTAATTGTAATCCTGTGTTGAGGAGTTTGTGATGTGGTTGGTGTAAGGATCTTCACTGGGTAAGAATGACTTTCTCTGGGTTCAGCTGGAGCAGAGGAGGCTGAGGGCAGAGCTCACTGGGGGCTGCAGCTTCTCCCGAGGGGCAGCTCCGATCTCTGCTCTTTGTGAGCAGGGCCAGGATCTGAGGGAGCAGCTTGAGCTGTGCCAAGGAGGGTTAGGTTGGATATCAGGAAAAGATTCTTCCCCCAGAGGGTGGTGGGGCACTGCCCAGACTCCCCAGGGAATGGACACAGCCCCAAGACTGCCAGAGCTCCGGGAGCATTTAGGCAATGCTCTGAGCCACAGGGTGGGATTCCTGGGGTGTCTGTGCAGGGCCAGCAGTTGGACTGGATGATTCTTGTGGTTCCCTTTCAGCTCAGGATATTCTTATGCTATGGTTCCAAGGCCACCAATTTCCACCTACTTCTGACTTATGTCTCCATGGAACTGGAGTCCAGGAATGCTCTGGGATTCTGGGAGCCGCTGTTTGTCCCTAAGGTCCCAAGCAGTGAGGAGGGACCAAGACCTCAAAGAGGGGTCAGTGCTCCTTCTCTTGTTCCTTTCTGTTTCTTCCTGCTGACAGGAATGGAATCACAGAACAGTTTGGTTTGGAAGTGACCAGGGATGTCTTCCACTAGATCAGATTGCTCCAACCTGGTCTTGAACACTTCCATGAATTGTTACAAATCTAATGCTCTTTGTTTACAATCAACTACAGCTTCTCCACATTTCTTAGACTCTTTCTGTGTGTTTAATCAGGTGAAGGACACATTGGAGATGTGTTTTCCCAGAAAACAGTCTCCCTGACAGGTCTGATTACTCTCCCCAGTGATGTCATTGCTGTCCCTGCCTGTGGAGCAGAAACTGTTGATTAAACACTCCATTGTTCCCGGGAGCATCCCACTTGTTTTGCAGAAACGTTAGTGTTACAGGTTAATGTGTTAATTGCTCCTCTTACTCTGTTTACTGGAATGTGAGGCCTTGCTTGTTCCCAGCTGATCTGTTCCACTCTTGGAATGAAGGACCGGACACTGTCTGGTACAGGGATGAATTCAGCTTTTAGCCAGACTGCTCAAGCAGAATTTATTGTTTTATTGCATCCCCAGGAAAACAGAAGGGCGGGATACAAATCTGCCTCTCTGTGTGGTCAGCTCCGAGAAATCCATAGGGAAATGCCTTCTGGATTCATGGCATGTGCTAGCTCACTCGCCCTCTGAAGTGCCAAATATCAATGGCAACCAACGTGCTGAGCCTTAGGACAGCCTCAGTGCAGATGCAGTGGAGCAGGAATGTGTATCTCCATAAAAAAGAAGGATGTGGAGCAGTGGTCCAGGGAAGCTCCTGGAGTTCAGGTCCCTGTGCCTGGGTTGGGACAATCTGAGAATGAGCACAGGCTGGGAGAGGAATTCATGGAGAGCAGCCCTGCGGGATGGATTTGGGCATTCTTGTGGATCAAAAGCTGGACATGAGCCAAGAGTGTGTGTTTGCACCTCAAAGGCCAAACAGCATTGTTATTCTGTTCCTCTCTGAAGAGACCCCCCCAGTGCTGCCCCAGCTCTGGGATCCCAGCACAGGTAGGACCTGTTGGAGCAAAGCCACAGAGATTCTTTGAGGGCTGGAGCCCCTGGGGAGCCAGGCTAGGAAAGCTGGAGGTGTCCACCTGAAGAAGGCTCTGGAGAGACTTTAAAGCCCCTTGCAGTGCCTGAAGGGGCTCCAGGAGAGCTGGAGAGGGCACTGGAGTGCCAGGACAAGGGGGAATGGGGGAGAAATTCTTGGCTATGAGAGCGGGAGCCCCTGGCACAGGCTGCCTGGAGAAGCTGTGGCTGCCCCTGGACCCCTGGCAGTGTCCAAGGCCAGGTTGGACACTGGGGCTTGGAGCAGTCTGGGGTAGTGGAAGATGTCCCTGCCCATGGCAGGGGTGGAACAGGTTGAGCTTTAAAGTCTCTTTCATTCCAAGCCTTTCTATGATCCCATGATTCCGAGTCTCCCAGTGTTACTCTGACAAAGTGAACCAATCCCACTCAGTGCCAACACCTTGGGCGAAATTGAGCCCTCCAGCTCTTGTGGGCAGGCCCAGGAAATCAGAAGTCTTAAAAAAACAGTGAACCAACAGAATGCCCAGGAGGAGCTGGGAAAACTGAGGGATTTTCACAAGGGTTTGGGATAACTATGGTTGAAACATTCCTGTCGAGTATAAGGTATGGTAACAAAACCCCTTCTAGTCAAGATACTTCAGAACTGAAAATCCCCCTCTCTGATCCTGAGGGATGCATGGCAGTGCCAAGGGACACATGGCAGTGCTGAGGGGAACGTGGCCGTGTGGTGGTGGTGCTGTTATTCAGGAACATTTCTGTGTGCAAAGCTGGCTCTGCTCACACCTGTCAAGCATTGGGAGCTCAATTCCCACAGCAGCAGGAATGAACACAGCCTCCTGGGGAGACAGAAATAAAGAAATACACATTTTCCTGCTGGCTCATAGTTGAGATTTCATAGAATCCTTCTAAGATTGCTGAGTTCAACCATCCCCCAGCACTGCTAGGGCCACCACTAACCCATGTCCCCAAGTGCCACAGCAACAGGGTTTTTGAACACTTCCAAGAGATGGTGACTCCATTACTGCCCTGAGCAGCCCATTCCAATGTCTGACCACCCTTTCCATAAAAAAATTTTCCCTAATAACTGATCTAAACCTCCGCTGGCACAGCTTGACACCATTCCCTCTTGTCCTGTCTTGTTTCCTGGGAGTGGAGCCTGACCCCCAGCTGCCTGCACCCTCCTGTCAGGGAGTTGTGGAGAGCCAGAAGTCCCCCCTGAGCCTCCTTTTCTCCAGGGTGAGTCCCACCAGTTCCCTCAGCTGCTCCTCATCATCACACAATCCTCATTTCAGATTTGTCTTTAAGCAGGTTGGGAGGGTGTTTTTACAGGGTTTACAGTAAAAAACCCAGAGCCCAAACTGTCACAGCCTCATCCTCAAGCTGTGCCCAGCCTGGGCAGGAAATAATCCCTTTTACTGAGAGCCAGGGAACACTTCACATTTTGGGGAAGGGCTGCCTGGTGGGCCTTTGGTTTGTCCCAGAACTGGCACCGGAGATGAGGAAATACACATTTTCTCAATGGGACCAGTGTGGAGGGGGTGATAAACAGCTCTGCCTTGGTCACATCACCACAGGGTTCCTCATTTCCATTGGCACATTAACCCTTGTGCTTCAGTTCTGCAGGGAAGAGCTGGAGAGGGAACCAGCATCGCCTGCAGGAATTGTGGGAGATCTGGATGAGGCCCCACAGAGGCTGGTGGTGTCCCAGGAAGATACCCAAAGGGTGGCAGAGGGGCTGGATACAGCAAGCAAAGAGCAGAGTGGAGCAGGTAAGTGCTGCTCTGGTGGCCACTCATGGCCTGCTCTTAGCCCTGGAGTGGGGGGAGTCTGTCCTCTGTACTCTCTGCTTGGAATGTGGGAAAATCAGTGCCAGGAGTCAGCCTGCTCCCTAGGAGGTGGAGTGCAGTTGTTAACAGTCACAAATCTGTTAATTCTGAGACTGGCCTTCTCTAATCTATGATGCAGCTGCACTGTCTGGATGAATTTCCTATTCCTGTGAATTTCCTATCTTCTCTACAGGGAGAGCTTTCTGCCCTGGGAGGTTTGGAGAGGGAATGATAACTGGGTCTGGAATCAGAATTACCATGTGCACAGGGTTAGTAAGCAGAGCTGGATCTCTTTGCTAGGGTTCTCCAGGTACAGTTTGGGATGTTGCCTCCATAGGATCCTTAGCAAGTGCATCAGAGGGAATTGACTGGGTACATTCTCTTTGATGAGAATATTCCTTTCACCTCCTTCTTGAAATAACTTTTGACCAGCCCTGAAGCAATCTTTTAAATAGATTCTGACTGTAGAAATAAACAGTTTTCTGGAGGGAGATGTGGTAAAGCTGCTCTTGAAATGAAGTGTCCATGGAAAATGTCCTTAGCGACACACAGGTGTCTGCATGCTCTTTTGGGGGATTCCTTGCACTGTTCCCTAATCTGTGATGCAGAATTTCATTGGAGAACAGCAACTAGGATGAGGTGACTCATCCCAGCTCCATGTGCCTTTGCAGGGACCAACTCCCTTCAGGAGACTGGCACTACCTGGGGCAGGTTTGGGGCAAAATTGCAGGTCTTGGGGCTCCCCTTGGAGCTCACACACAGCACGAGGACCTGGGAGTTTCTTTACAGCCCCATCAGCTTCTCTCCAGCCCCATCAGCTCCTCTCAGCCCTGTCAGCTCCTCTCCAGCCCCATCAGCTCCTCTCAGCCCCATCAGCTCCTCTCCAGCCCCATCAGCTCCTCTC
>WEIU01024809.1:94038-153436 GCA_013389925.1 Aegithalos caudatus
TCCTCTCACCCCTGTCAGCCCCTCCCCAGCCCCATCAGCTCCTCTCAGCCCCATCAGCTCCTCTCCAGCCCCATCAGCTCCTCTCCAACCCCAGGAGCTCCTCTCCAGCCTCCAGCCCCATCATTCCCAGCCTTTTCATCCCCGTACTTGGTCGGGATCGATCCACAGTCCGCAGGGATGGAGTGAGTGACGTGGCAGCTCCAGTGCTGACTCTGAAGCACGGATGGGCTCCAGCCTGGGACTCCCATGGGTTGTAGCCTGTGCAGGGAAATCTGTGCTTTCTGAGGTGTTAGATGGATACAAGGCTTTACAAAATGTGAGTAAGGGTTTAATGCTTGTTTTGTCTCTGGGGTTTGTTGTGCTGTGTGTGTGCGAAATGAGGGTGACAACATTTCAGTGGCTTCCCTGCTTCTGTATCTGTGCACGGCTTCTCCTCCTGGCGAGCTCGTAGCCAACTGTCTCAGAATCAATGGATTTGCTACTAAAAATCTAAACTGGGGTCACTCATCTTTAGTAAAACCACCTTAAACAGCATATTTTGGTTCAGTAATGACTTGTGTGCATTGGAGCCCTGACCAATTTGATCCCAGTTAGTGGGATTTTGGTGAGGAAGTGCTTTAAATAATATTTAACAAAGTGCATAAGGAATGTTGCAGGGTTTTTGCATAAAGAATGTTGCAGGATTTTTCCAAAGCAGAACTGGGCTGCCACATCCAAACACTGTTGTCCTTGTGGAATCACCCCTGTGGTTAGCCCTGAATGTAGCTGAGAGGGAAAAACAGGAGAAGGAATGGGAAAATAGGATTTTTGCAAGAGGAGAAGAGATGGAATTTTATTATCCTTTTGGCAAGCATTTAATATTTTTATTATAATTTTATAATCAATTTGTGTAGTGGTAATGAGGCTTTTGAATAAAATTTGCATTCTGGTGGAAGATGGGGATTGGAACGAGATGATCTTCAAGGTCCCTTCCACCCCAACCCATTCTGTGATTCTGTGAAGATGTTCTTTGCTTTTTATTTTAAATGACACAACCAAAAATCCAATATCAGAACCCCTGTTTGAAAAAGGAATTTGTTGCTTTTTCCAAATTGGAACCAAAAAGTAGATTTGTTTATTTTTTTGCCTGAATAGAAGTCAAATTTAAAGTAAAATTTCCTGTGCCCATTGTTAAGCTGAAAAGGGAAAAACATTTCTTCCCTTTTCTCTAAGGAAAATTGTCTCCCAAGACAGGGGCATACTAGTGTGTCCTCAACATGTGCTCCTAATACAAAGACCTTTTCCTATTTCTGTCCTGGAAATATTGGGAATCCACATTAATTGGTGTTGGGATTAATTTATTCATTGATCCGTTGATGCATTGAAAAGCTGATGTGCAATTTTTCAGTTGTGGCCATTTCATTAAATTTTAATGTGTGGACAACATGGATACATTGGCTGGGATTGTGTTCCTGATTGTGGCAGTGATGGATTTTATGGTGAAAATTCAAAATGTGGCTGTTGGGGTTTTCCAAAGAGAAAGTGAAATCCGTATTAGATGAGGTGAGTGATTTAAATGAGGTTTACCTCTGTGATCCAGAGGTAAACTGAATCCCTGGAATAATGATAGAGAGTTAACCTGGATCTCCAGGGGCAGCAGCCTTTGCTGTGGGAGGGAGAGGGTGTGGATGTGGGATGTGTTCCCACATTGGTGTGACCCATGTGGATGTGTTCCATGATGTTACCGCAGGGATGTGGGATGTATTCCCTGTGGATGCAGGGTTTATTTGCAGGTGGGTGTGGGATGCACTCCCAGTTAATGTTCAATGTGTTCCCATGTGGATGTGGGATGTATTTCCAGTGGAGGCAGGATTTATTTGCAGGTGGGTGTGGGATGTAGTCCCAGTGGATGTGGTACATGTCCATGCTGCCTTCCACTTCTCCCATGTGTGGGATAAGCCTGAGATCCATGCTTGGAGCATGGGCCAGGCAGGGCCTGGCAGGGCCAAGCCAGTGACTGCTTTCCTGGTTCTGCTGTCTCCAGACAGGACTGAGCTCCAGAGGGCCATGGAGCAAAACAGCCGGCTGGACAAGGAGATCCTGGCACTGCGGGCACGGGTCCAGACACTTGACCTGGAGAGAAAAGCGTTCCTGGAGCTGGTGAGGATCCATCAAGTAAAGCCAACAGTCCTGGGCTGGCTCCTGGAAGTCATTCCTGCTCCCAAACTTGCCCTACCTTCCCCTTTCCCCTTCCTGTTCTATGCCCAGTGTTTCCAGAGCTGCAGTTCACGGAGCAGTAAAATTCAGGAAATAGGCAGAATGTGGCTGTGGGAACTTCCTTCCGTGCAGGAAGAGTTGGAGGGACTCCAGCTAGGTGGTGGCTTGAAGACTTTGGGACACATTTTCCTGTGCTTATGGAGAGGGATCAGCTCCCTGCTCCTGGTTGGTGTTTACCCCAACTCAGGTGTGTAAACAGAGTAAGGAGCACATGAACCTTTCCCTGGACTGGATTAAGGAGTTCAGTTTACCTAAGTTTAACCTAAAACCCCCACCCGCTGGTTTGAAATTCATTTGAAATTTATGCTCATTTTTGATCCCTCTCAGCTCCTTTGGTTTTTAACTCAGCTGCATTAATTTGCTTATTTTCTGTGGGTTCTCCTAATGGAATGACTTACATTACTGTTACATTACTGTTAGTTAAATGCCTGGTGTTATACAGCCAGGATTCTCTAAATGCCACCTGGAATTAAGGAACAATTAAGGAACTATTGACCAGATAATTCCTTACTGAGGTTGCCAACAGGGAAGGGATAGAAGAGTCTTCTTCCTATTAAAATGTATCATTGGGCACAAAATCTGCTGCTGTTCTAATCTCCTAATTTCCTTAGATCAGCCTTTGAGAGCCTGGAATTGCCTCTGCCATTCCAGCACTGAGAGCTCTTGGCTGTCTTGCAGTTCTCTCATGTCAAATGAGTATTGCTAAATTAATAGAAGTATGTCTGAGAAAATACTTTTCAAATAATATTTATCAGATAATATCGTGAATGGGATTTATTCCCACTTGAGGTGTTCAGAATTATACAGTATTTTTATAGTACAGATTTTTTTGTAGTTTTGTTCATTGCATTTAAGAAAGTTGCTGGTTTTTCTGTGTCTGTCACCTCAAACCTTGTATTTACAGCACAGTCTCTTTCTGAAGCTGCAAAAACACGTAAATTAGTTCAAATTCCTCTGTTTACTTATTTTTTTTTCCAAATGATATTTTCCTCGTTATGGGACATTGCTCCTTTCAGTCATTATGGATACACAAGTGTATGTATAGCTTATCAAAAAGAAATATAGTATTAAAATCTATTTATTTATAAATCTATCTATAGGTCTATATAGACAAAAAACATGCAGAGATATGTAACATATTGTGGTCACTGAACAGGAAGAAAAGTAGCCAGACTGAGATCAGTTCCAGCCACATGTTAAGCTAAAAGCAAATTCCCTTTATTCCTTAGGAAAGGGGTTTAACTGTTGGCACAGAAGTTGGGAACCCCCCAATTTTTAATTTATAGTAGTAGAAAATGTGCTTTATTACCAACTACAGCAGCTCTGTGTCCTGGAAGGTGTTTTCTTGCCTGTGGGTTACAAAGAGTAGGGGAGGAACAGGCTGAGCAGTTGGCCCGGGATGAGCTGTGACTGTGGGGTAAAGACTTGCTGCTGTTAATGGAATTCCATTGATCCTATGGATGGAAGACACTGAAAAGGGTCCTCAGAAATAGCAGCTGGAATCTGACACAATGTAGGTGTGGTCAGGAAGTGAAATAAATTCAGGAAAATCACCCTTTAATGGATTGGAGCAGCAGCATTCCCACTTTTGCTGCTCCTTGTCTGAGGCCACTCAGCAGCTGGAGTAGCCACAGGATCTCAACTAATCCCTCAGGATAAGGAATAGTAATAAATTAACAATAAATATGACAATGGAATGTACACCAAAACTCAAAGCAGGTGTTTTGTGTTGCAGGTGGAGCAGCTCAAGGAAGAGATCTGTGAGTACCAGCGAAGCGAGAGGCCAGAGCCTCCACCGCCTGAGGGAGTCAGAATGGCCTCACTGCAGGTGTTTCCAAGGGCTCTTTGTCATTCCAGAAAAACAGGGTCCCTTCTGCATCCCAGAGCCTAGCTGTCTATGAGAATCTGGATGTTCTGGGTTTGGAGGATTTTGCACCTAGGGCCGAGAGATGAAGCTGACATGGTTCACGTTTTATTCCTGAGAGACACAGGTGGCCTTGGTATCACTGTGCTCGCATGGGAGAGATGTGGAGCTGTTGGAGCTAAGTCAGGAGGCCAGGGAGAAGTTCCAGAGGCTGGAGCCCCTCTGCTCAGGAGCCAAGCGGGGAAAGCTGGGGGTGTTCACCTGAAGAAGAGGAAGCTCCAGGGAGACCTCAGAGCCCCTGGAGTACCTAAAGGGCTCCAAGAGAGCTGGAAAGGGACTTGGGACAAGGGTTTGGAGTGCCAGGACAAGGAGGAATGGCTTTCCACTGCCAGAAGGCAGGGTCAGATGGGATACTGGGAAGCAATTCCTGCCTGTATGGGTGGTGAGGCCATCACACAAGTTGCTTAAAGAAGCTGTGGCTGCCCCTGGATCCCTGGAAATGTCCAAGGCCAGGTTGAATGGGGCTTGGAGCAACCTGGGATAGAGGAAAGTGTCCCTGCCCATGGAACAGGATGAGCTTTAAGGTCCCTCCAACCCAATCCATCCTGGAATTCTGGGATCTCAAGCCTAGTTCTGTGCTAATGTTGATTTTCTCTCAGGCACAGGGCACACGGGAAGAAGCAGGAGCTGATGGAGACACTGGTGCCAGCAGAACTGCTATGTATCAGGAACATGGAGATCAGGGTGTTGAAACTCTCCACAAAAGGTGAGGGTGTAGAAATCCTTCACTCCTTGTACTTCCACTGGTTCCTAGTGCTGTGCCTCTGGTGCTCTCTCTTGTAGGATTATTTGATTATTGAATTGTTTAAAAATACTCTTTTGAACTTTGTTCTGCTCCCAAATGGGAAAATTTGGAGGAGATGCAGTCCTGAGGAATCACTACTTCCAGTTAAATGCTGAAACTTCCTCCAGTTTGTTGCGTTCCTAAAAGAAGAGAGTTGGGCTTTTGGGGCTCTCTACAGACAATAATGTTGTTTTTAACCCTGTTTTGGTGCTGGAAAGTTTTCTTTGGATTTGGTTGCTCTCCAGGAGGCTTTCAACCATAAATATGTAAACAGGGATTTCTTAGGGAATTCAAACTTTGTTCTTCCAGTACCTGCTCAGGAGCTGCTGCACCTCTTCTGGCAGGTTCAGGGAGGAAAGGGGGACTGATCCCATCCCTCGGACTCTTCCCTTCAGATTCTCAAGCCTGTTCTCCACCTCAGGCAGCTGAATTCACTGCTGTCTCTCTGCAACTGCATGCCTGATCTGTTTCCTACCCAGACCTTCATCATTCCTTATGTAGATCCTATCACCCCTAATTCCCATCTAAATAAGAACAGGCACAGGCCATGCTGGGTGTGAGGCTGGAAATCAGCAGGAGAGTGTGAGGAAAACCTCAGCTTTTTTTTGCTGGTGGGGAGCAGTTGGGATGCAGTTCCAGCCTCAGAACTGATGCCAGGTTTTGGTGTGCAGGTGTCGTGAAGCCATGGAGAACATTGAGGGCAGGAATTCCCAGCTCCTTCACAAGCTGCAAAAACTGGAACAGGAACGTGAGGGTTTGGTTGAGCGCAATGAGGAGCTGGAATCAATTTTGGGAGAGACACAGATCCAAAGCAAGCAAGAGAAGCAACAGCTGGAGAGCAAGGTGGAGGGACTGCACCAGAAAGTGAGTAAGGAATAGGAGAGACAAGGTTTGGATTTCTTTCATTCCATCTGCTTTTCTCTGATTGGAAAACTAGCATCATGTTTGACGTGGCCCTGCACTCTGCTGTGTTTAGTTTGACTAGAGAAACCTTCCAGTTTGGGAGAGAGGGGGAAGGGAAAAATCCCAACAGGGAGTAAATGACTCTTGATTGGAAGTGCAGATTCCCAGTGTTATGGCAGCATTGTCTTTTCCATCTCCTGTTCCCCCTCACAGGTTCCCAGACTGGTTTGATTGGGAAGGGACCATAAAGCCCATCAAGTCCCACCCCCTGCCATGGGCAGGGACTCCTTCCACTATCCCAGGTTGCTCCAAGCCCTGTCCAGCCTGGCCTTGGACACTGCCAGGGATGGGGCAGCCACAGCTTCTCCAGTCAGCCTGTGCCAGGGGCTCCCCACCCTTACAGCTAAGAATTCTTCCCCAATATCCCATCTGACCCTACTGTCTAGGACACTGATGCTCCTTGTTCCCAGGAAATATCACCTGTTGAGTGTTCTGGTGGCAGAAGATTGCACTTTGGCTTTTCCCCAGGGACAGGATGTTGGAGATGTGTCAAACAGTACTGAGTGTGAAGGCCCAGGATCTGCAGTGCCTGGGAAGATCCCTCTGAACACACAAATTGTGAGACAGGGAATTTTTCCTATCCTGTGGTGCAGCAGCTGCTTGCGAGTGGGGCTGGTCACCTCTCTTGGAAGAGCTCTGAGATCCATCTTGAGTAGCTCTGCTCAATCTTGATCAAGATGTGACCTCAGCAGCATCTTCCTAACTTGGGTCCTACTTGATTTTGGGTACCCTTATCCTGGGGGAACCTGGATTTATTCCTGTTAGTAGGACAAGTCCACTCAAATCATACTTTGACTTCAGGAGGTGGATAGAAATTCTTTATTACTTGCATGTGACAAATGGGAACCTTTGGGAAATCACAAATGTGAAGCACTTATTGAACATCTGGTTTTCCAGAACTATGGCAACATTGGGGGCCTCCTTCAGCACCTACAGGGCCGCCTCCATCCTCTGAGCAAGGAGTAAATTGTGGCTGAAGCCTCTCAGGCTGATGCTGCCTTTGTCAGGGTGGTTTTTAGCTTCAGTTTTCTGGAGGGACTCTCCATCCCTCTGGAGTAGCTCTGTGAGGAGCACTGGCACTACAGGCTGGGTTGGCACTGCTTCCTCAGGGAAAACTCTGTGGAGCATCACTGCCAGGGCACCTGATCCCTTACAGAGGGAGCAGCTGGGGAATTTACAGCCAGAGAGAACAGAGGAAAACAGACTTTAGTCTGGCCAGGTGGGTAGGTGGGATTCTCCCCACAAAGGCTGGCTCAGGAGGTTCTTCCCATGGGCTGAGGCTCTGCTGCTTGGCCAGGAGCTCTTCCTTGCTGGGGCTCTTGCCCTCTGCCCTCTGTCTATGCTGGAAATTCTCTCTGCAGTGGGCCTGGATTGATCCATCTTTCCTGACTGGCAGCTGCACCAGTCCAGAATGTTCCTAGGGGATATATGAGTTGAGGTTTTAGTACCCCCTGCCCAGCTTTCAGTGAGGAATGACACATCTTGACACCTGATGTTGGGTTCAAACATGGTGTCGGAGATGGTGCTGGTGCATCCCACATGGATACACAACTCAGGCTGGATTGTTCAAAGGAAGGGATGAGGAATTCCCAGTCAGTAGCCTATGGAAAAGCCTCTAAAAACAGGTTGAAGGCAAGTTGAAATACATTAATGAGGGTGCCAGTGGTACCATGTTTGTTTCCAGTCTCGGAGGAGCCACAGGCCAGCTCTGGGATGGGATGGAAAAGGGTCTGTCCACCGTGGCAGTGCTTTTGTTTTACTTGGGGCTGTGTTCAGCTCACACCAAACTCTCCCCCTTTGGACAAGAGTGAACACAGCCCTCCACAAAGCAAACACAATATGTTTTCAGTTTGGACAAATCCCTGTTTTGCTCTGTGGATTGTCACACAGATCCCTGGGAATGCCATGCTTGGGAGACAAGGAGATGTGAGGCATTTTGTCTGCAGAGGCTTGGCAACTGCTGCAGCTGGAGAAGAACCATATTGAGGGATGCAGGGCCATGGAGCAGAGGTGGGGTGGATGAGGAGGTTGCTGAGCTGTGTCCTGCATTCCCAGGGGGCTTTAAGAGCCCTGGAGATGAGGAGGGGAGGGATTGGAGTCTGGGGAAGGCAGTGCTCCTGGGTGTTTGCCAGTCCTGAACTGGCTGGGAAGGACTTGGGAGGGTTTTTGGTCCTGGCACAACTGCAGAAGTCTTGGCTGGTCAGGCTGTGACTCAGGACCAGGACAGTGGAATACAGAGTGAGGATTGTTCTGCTGCTGGCATGGAATTTCAGAGCACAAATTAAGTGCTTAAAAGTTAATGGCTTGGAGAGGGAATAAAGAAATGCATTGTTGGCTACCAAGTTCTGACCAGAGGCTGGCTGGGGGTGAGGAGAGGAGGTGTGTTTTGCATTTGAGATCCCTTTTGGAACTTTAAAGTCTTGTTGAACCCCAAATTATCATACAGTCATGCAAAAGGGAAGGGGGCTTTGTTGTCCTTTAGGTCTTCTGTGAGAGGTCTGGATGTTTCACCCCACTTTTAATACCTTTTAATACAGTGGTGAGCTCATATCTATGATTTAAAAAGCAAAGTAGCAGCAGCTTTCTTGTGTGTTGGAGACCACTCCAAGCAGGAGCTGGGAGTTCCAGCAGACCCAGCTGGTGACAGGAACTCATTGGGGGGAGCAAAGCTCAGGGGCTTTGAGGTGCTGCTTTGGAAATGGATTGGGATTGGCAGGGACTTGGCACTTCTGTGGCTTCGGGATTACATATGAGGAAGAATTTCTTGGCTGTGAGGGTGGGGAGACCCTGGACAGGTTGTCCAGAGAAGCTGTGGCTGCCCCACCCCTGGGAGTGTCCAGGACCAGGTTAAATGGGGCTTGGAGCAACCTGGGATAGAGGAAGGTGTCCCTGCCCATGGCAGGGGTGGAACTGGATGGGCTTTAAGGTCCTTTTCAATCCAAACCAGTCTGGGATTCTGTGGAACTGGATTTCATCTCCCTCTAGAGTCCCAGCTCATTTCAGGAGAGCCAAGCTCAGGCAGTTAGACAGTCCAGCCTGGGGTTTTAGAAATAAGCTCAAACTGGATTTCAAGCCTAAGGAGTGAAAAGGAAGCTGTCCAGGCTCCTGCTGGCAGTGGAGCAGGGGGGCTGCTAATGCCAAGACTTGGATTTTGGAAAAGGGTCTGTGGGATCCCTAATGGGGAAGAGAAGCTGAACTGCTCCTGTGGGATGATCCTTATCTTGGCTGCTCTGAGCTCCTTTGAATCCTTTATAACTTCAGGACCAAAAACTTTTCCCCCAAGGGCATCTGCCCTTAGGGAGTGATCTTAATGCAGAGTGAGACCTTGTCCAAACTCCCACCTGCCAGGAGGTGCCAGGAGGAGCAGAAGTCTGTGGTCACAGATATCAGTGCTTTACTGTCCCAAATCCCAAGTCCTTGGGGCCCTTCTGGAGAGACTGAAAACTTCCTATGAGCAGTGAAGGGACCAGGATGAGTCCTGATGGACCAGGCAGAGCATCTGCTTGGATGAGATCAGCGCTCCAAGCACAGGGAACAAGGATGACCTGGCACCTAAACTGGAGTGTCTTGGGCTCCTCCATGCTGGGGGAACACCACAATGTGTGGAAGCTTTGAGTTTTCACCATGTGCCTGGGCTATTTCACTCCTTTTGAGAAGCAGAATTCCATCTTTTTCTGGCTTGAGTCCAGATGGCTCCTTCCTCCTTGGAAGCAGCAGGATGAGGGATGAGCTGGAGCTGGCCATGCACATCCCCTCCTGTTCCTTGCTTCCAACATGGGCCTTATCCCATAACAGCAGCACAAGGAGCACTCTAGGAGTAGTTGTGCATTTAGTTGTGAGTCCTGTTTTGGTTTTAACTCGGAATTTGTCCATGTTCAGATCACCAGTTTGGAAACAGAGTTGTTTGAGCTGCAGAAGAACAAAAGTGAGATGAATGGGAATGAGCAGGTGGCATCTGGAGCTCAGGAGATGCAGGAGGTGAGAGCTTTTCCTTGGGAAATGAACTGTTCTGTTTAGAAATGTTTTAAATGAGCATCTGAAGTGGCTCTCTCCTGGGGATGCTCTTTGTCACCCACTCCTGAGGATTAGTAGTCCCTCAGCTCATACAGGTGGATGGATATTTGGAGAAAAGCAGCCAACGTGAAGTCCATGAAAACTCTCCCCTTAGGAAGGTGCCTTCAGCTCTGCCAGCTGAGGAGTTTGTTGTCTCCCCATAAGTGTGAAGTTCTTACCTGTGTGAAGGTGCTCAATTCTTGTTTAGGGTTTAGTGAAACCAAGGGATGTGTAGGTATACTTAAAGCCGATTCCCATCGGATTCTGGGTTAACTTCCCTGTCCATTTGTTCCTTGCCAGCCCAATAATTGGATCTGCCCGGTGTGTCAGACAGACAGAGATGGGAGAGGAGCTTCCCAAGGTGTTTTGGGTCAGTGGAGGTTCTGTGAGCCCTGAATAAGAGGTGTAGGAATTCCACTGGAAACATTTGAGCACCGTTTTTCTCCTCTCCTTGTTTCCTAGAAGACATATTTCCTGCAATCTGCTTCTCCCTGTGTAGAAGAAATGATTTTGTGATAGTGACTCTGAACATTTCTTGTTCCAGATGTTGGAAAGTTGTCAGGAAACAATAGACAAGTTGGGGAGTCAGCTGGGAGAGAGGAGAGAACGGAGAAAGCAATTGGCATCTGAGCTGGAGTTGCTGCGGGAAGATCTGAAGGCTGAGAAGGTGGTTCTGGGCAGCCAGGTATGTCCAGCTCCCTGCAGGAGCCAGCTGCCTTTGGATGCTCCATGAAACTTCCCCAGGTGCTCCCCAAACTCATTGCCTGGCATCTCTTGATGCATTTCTCCAGCCCAGCCACTTTCAAACCTTTGGTGGAGGATTTGCAGTCCAGTTGCTCTCATGGCATTGTCTCTAACTCCAGACTTTACTTTTGTTTTTGTTTTGAATCTAATGCTGAATCAGTAATTCCAACTTTGTAGCCAAATCCTGATTCTCTAGAGGCAGAGTGGGAGTTTTCAGACTCAGGTATTAATTGCAGGAGTTGAACACCCCAGAGCCAAAGGAATATTCTGCTGGGATCCCAGCACTTCTGGGATTTCCCCAAGAGCCTTAGCACACTTGGCTTGAACCAAGTAAGTTCCTAAATCAGCTCCTGGGGATTTCCCTGCTGGGAATGTTGCTGGAACTCTTGTATTCCAGCTGGGCCACAGAGGAGAGACAGTGAGTGGTGTCAACAAAATTGGCCAAGGTCTGCCAAGACAAGGGCTGAAAACTAGGGTCAAAATTTAGAAGATTGGCAGATCTGTGGCCTGGATAAAGGGACCTGACAATGGGAGACTGGCAATGGTGGGGGCACAGCCATGAAAAATCTCATTTTTATGATTCTGGGAGGGCTTAGGTAAGTTTGTGAGTCTTGACGCTTCCTTGAAACCAAGTAAAAATCCATGCAAGTCCCGAGCTGTTGGCACAGTTCCACAGACTCGGGTGCTGCTGGAGGAACAGCGGCATCTAGAGGCCAGGGCTTGGTCGAGCTGTGACAAATCTACACTGAAATTCGGGATCAAAGCTTGGGATGAAAACAGCCTGGCTGGGAGAAAGAGGCTGGGTCAGTCTATCAATACATATATGGAAGGGAATTGTCTGATCTGGGGATGGTGGGGAAAATGGGAGGAGTCCTTTTTTAACCCTTGCCTCCCAGTAGTTCAGCCTGCTCGTGATCCAGGGACCTTTGAATCCAAATCATCCATCCTTGGAAGTCTGGTTGGAATTCAGCCACCCACTGGCCCCTGGTCTCCCTGAAGGAGGAACTGTTTTCCCATCAAAAGGATCAGGAGGAGATGGAATCCAGAGCCCTGTGTTAGACTGGAGCAGCCTTTAGCATAGAGACCTTTGCAAGTATTTGGTGGATTCCCATCTTCCCACATGGCTTCATTCCCTTTGGATGGAGCAGCTGTACTGCAATGAATCATTTCCCAGCAGTGCTGGAAACAAGCTTTGCATTAAATCATTGGGTTCTGTCACCTGGAAATCTCTTCTTGTTTTTGAGAGATTTTTGGACATTTGAGAGGAGAAATCTTTTCCTGAACTTGTCCTTCAGGATATGTTTCATCCGTTGACTCTGTTGTCTCCTCTCCAGGGTTTGTCTGACTCCCAGTCAGAGCTCACAAGCCACATAAACACCTTCCCGAGTCTCCAGAGAACATCAGCCAGCAGAGATCTTGTGGATGTATCCCATGAGAAGCTGCAGAAAGACAGTGTTTTGATAGATCTAGAGGTGAGACATGGGAAGAATTCCCAGTTCTTGTGGTACCTGATGCTGGCAGGAGCTGCTGGGGTGTGTTGCTCAAATATGAGCAGATTTGTCCTGGTGTAGATAAGCTGCCTTGGAATTGAAATACCAGGAAATACCTGGGATAGAAAGCTCAGGAAGAGATGTTGATTGAAAAACTTTAACAATCAGAGTTGGTGTTTAGTGAGGATAATGGTGATTGTGTCTGAAGGATTTGGATCTATCACAGCTGAATAGCAGATCTGACACTGGGCAGACTCCAGTTGTGATTCAGCTGGGAGTTCCTCTGTCCTGATGCATTCCTCCTTTTCTGCCCCTTTTATTTTCTTGGCATCTTCTCCTCAAGCCTCAGGTTCAGAGTGTGCTGTTACCTGGTGTTACAGGGTTAGGTGACATTGGGAGGAGAGGAGCCATCCCTAGGGAGGTGTTTGGGGTAGAGTTGGAGCACCACTGTGAGAGGCACCTGAACCCATACTTTGTGCTCCTCCTGGTTTGCCAAGAGCTGCTGCTTTTGTAAAGAGCTTTGGCACATGCTGTAAATCCCTGGGGGCTGCAGATGTGCCACAGTAGGATGAAATCAAATAAAGAACCATGGCTTGGTGGTAGTTCAGACACAGCTACTTTCCATGCAGGAAAAAGGACTCACGTGTCTTTGAGGGGAAAGAACTGCAATAATTTAGCCACAGGATCACAAGCCATGTCTTGCTGGAGTCCCCAGAATGCCCTGTATGGTTCCAAAGAGTTCCATCAGACCAAAGGAAATTGTGGTGTTTTCTGACCTTACAGGCATCTAAAATCCTGCAAGACAGAGAACAGAGTCCCAAAGTGAAGCAGAAACAGGAAGATCCCTGTGCAGATGCAAAGATCTATGAGGAACAGATGGCTAAAGTAGTGTTTTTGGAAGAACAGATCAAAAACCTGAGGGAAGAACAAGAACTGCTGTGGTAAACCTTAACAAAGCCTGTGGTTTTTTCTGCTCCTAGTCTCTGTTGATTTAAGTTTTGAGACTTTGCCAACTCCCCGTGGGGCTGCTCCTGGCAAAAATGGGCCTGGCATCTTCATGTTGTCCTTGGGTCTGCATCCCTGATTAACTCAGTGCCATCAGGATCAGCCAGGAATAAAGATTTTTTCCTGCAGCTCTTCCAGATTCTGAGCAGACTAAATGGGAGCTGTTTTTAGGGAGGAGGATTCTTCCCTTGAAGTTGGACTAAGGAGGTCCTGTTGTGGGTTTGGGCTCCTCAGGGCTCACTGCTGGCAGCTGCTGACAGTCCTAGTTCCAATGGAAATTTGGATAGTCCTTGAAATTTGGGTGTCTTTGGAAGGGAGGTGTCAGCAGGTGTTGGTTTGGCTCCCCTTTTTGAGTAGATCAGGACAAATTTGGAGCTGGAGCATCTGGGCTCAGGCTGTCTGTAGTAAATAAAAGCTTGGATTAAATCCAGTATGGTTACAGTGACCTGGGTTACTGGTACTGGGATAAAGTGCAACCAGGAGAAGGCAGTAGGGAGCTGGTAAGGAATCATGGAATTATTCAGGCTGGAAAAACCCTCCAAGATCATTGAGTCCAACTGTTTTCCAACACTGCCATGTTCACCCTTAACCCATGTCTCCAAGTGCCACATCCACAGGTTTTTTGAACATTTCAGGGATAGTGATTCCAGCCTGGACAACCTGTGCCAGTGTCTGGACATCCAGGACATAGAATCACAAAATTCCAGACTGTTCTGAGGAGGAAGGGATCTTAAAGCTCATCCCATTCCACCTGCTGCTATGGACAGGGACACCTTCCACTATCCTGGGCTGCTCCATGCCCCACCCAGCCTGGCCTTGGACACTTCCAGAGATGGGACAGCCACAGCTTTGATCTTAGATGGAGAAAATGGAGATGGAGTTTGGGTGAAGATAAGTCAGACAGCTGGACTGGGACACCTGAGCCTCTATTCCAGTGCTTCCCTTTGAGTCCAGAGTAGCTCCTGTGCCTTTATGAGAATTCTTTAGCCAGCCTGTAACCTCATCCTGGGGAGAGCTGAGCCTTTGGACACACGTGGTTTTGTGGGAAGTGTCCCAAAGTGACTGACCCTTGCCCAGAACTGCTGCACCCAGGACTGAATCCCCCTTGGAGCCTCTCAAAGCGCTCGAGTGTTTAACTGGGCTCTCATCTTCCAAGTTTTTCCCCTTTAAGGGTGTTTTTCCTGGATTTGTGTAGTTATCTCTCTCCTTTACTATTTCTCCTTCAAGCTCTGAATTACTAGAGAGCAACAAGAAGAAGGAGGAGCTGGAAAAGCAGCTCAAAGAAAGCAATGAAGAAAAAAGGATGTTGCTTGAAGAAATTGCCCAGCTCAAATGTGACGTCCGCAGTGCCTGGGAGCAGGGCCCCAGTGGAGATATGAGGAGCATGACCCCAGGCTTGGAGCAGAGGGAGAACAGCTTTCTCCCATGGCAGAGCTCAGCAGGCAGTTTAGAGGGGAGCCTTAAACAGGTATGGGCAGCTTTGCCATCTGCACCCTGCTTTTTGTCATTATTTGAGTGGCGAAACGTAATTAAAGTGGGCTGGAAGCCAGTCTTGTGGTGTGAGCGATGGCTGGAAAGTAGGGATGTGCTCGTTTCCTTGTGTTGTGCTATTGGATGTGGTGGGGACTTGGATAAACTGAACTGGTTACACATGGCAGAAATAAGCGATTTAAATGGAATTTGTTCACCTTTCTCACCTTGCGAGCTGAAAGAGAGAGGGAGGTGCAGGTGTCCCTGCCAAACAGGGAGAAAATTATGGAAGATCTCAGGATGGGGTGACTGAGGAGGAGGTCAGTTTCTGTGCAAAGATTTGGGAGAGAAGAGAGGACAAGGTGGTCTGTATGGCCAGGGTAGGAATGAGAAGTAGAGGATCTGAGTCTGGTTGTATCCAAGAAGCAGCGAATCATCCAGGTGGAGCAGAGCAAGACACAAGGAGTGCAGTGGATGTGGGAAGGGATCCTGATAGAAACAGGTGGGGAAAGCCCCACAAAACCAATGGAGCCAATGGACCTCCAGGACATATGACACTGCCAGATCCCACAGTGCTGGATCAAGACTTCTTCCTGCTTGGGAAGTTATCTGGGGATTATCTGAGAAGGCAGATTTGGTCTTCAGTGAATTCCACCTGGTTTAAAGGGCAGAAAGTGAAGATGCAAAGTGGGAATGCAGATCCAGAGATGGCTGAAAGTGATGCTGGAATGAAAGGCTTTGGTGTGTGTGCCAGAAAGGTGAGAGAGCCAAGGAGATCAGTTATCTCCCAAGAGCCATCGCAGACCATCGGTGACACCTCCCAGTGTCCAGGCTCTGTCCTGTTGTGTTCCTGTCCCACTGCCAGGACTCGCCTTTCTCCTGTTCCTGATCCCTCTCAGAGCTGGGCTGGCTCTGTCACTCCTGCTTGGATGCCTGAGTGAGACGCTGGTACAAGAATGCAAAGTGACCTAATGGCTTTGCTTTGGTGGGACCGGTTTGTTTTAACAGGGAATTTTTCCCTCATCCAGGTTATCACCTCTTCCCCGTTGGCCTCAGGATTGGCTTCTCTCAGGTGATGGAGAGAATCGTTGAGTCATTGAGCATGGAAAAGGCCTCTGAGATCATTGAGTCCAACTATTAACCCAGTAGTGCATGTTGGGGACAAACCATGTCCCCAGGTGCCACATCCATGTGGCACTTAAAACCCTTCAGGGACAGGGAAGGAAACACGACATGGTGTAGGGACAGAGAAGTGCCAGACTTTATGCATCTGCCTGCCCAAATGCCCTTAAATCCTACTGGTTTCTGCCTTCCTTAATCACCTTTATCCTGCCTTAAAGTTAATTTCCTTGTCACTCCTGCTGTTCCTGCAGGGTCTGTCTGAGGAGAGGTTCCAGCAGCAGGAGGAGAAGCTGCAGCAACTGCGCCAAGACCTGCGGCGGGTGCAGAACTTGTGCAGCTCCGCTGAGAGGGAGCTCAGGTATGAGAGGGAGAAGAATGCTGACCTCCAGAAGCAAAATCTGCTGCTCCAGCAGGAATGCACCAAGGTAGGGACAGAGCCAGACTCCACAGTGCTCTGCCTCAGTGTCACGATCCACAAAATGCAAGCGGGGGTCGTGATGGTTCGTTTAGTGATCCCAGAGTACAAAAGACACAGCAGGGGGACACAACAATTTACTCTTAACAGCAGTACACTTTTATTAGTGCACACAACTCAATATGCGATAGAGGGAGAGAGAAAAAGAGAGAGGGGAGAGAGAAAGAGAGGGGAGTGGTGGGGGGGAACAGCTACTGACAGAGAGATGAGTCCTCGTGGCTGTCCGCCAATAGATTCATCTTCCGTGGGGAGATCTCAAGTTGGGGTAACTTGGGGAGTCTCTTTATAGTCCTTTTCAGAGCAGGAGGCAACAGGCCAAAAAGGAGGCGGGGGTCTCAGGCAGAAACAGGTGCAGAACAAAGGTAATGCGAGTGTCCACTCAGAACAGGCACAGAACACACAGCAGAACAGGCTGACCCTGGATCAGCCTGGCGTGGCGTGCTCATTGTTTTCTCCCGTGAGTTGCCATGGGCAGGGACACCCATCAGTCCAGTAGGTGCACCTGTAGACCATGGTTGGCACACATCCACCTCAGCCAGGCCAGGATTCCTGCTTGGGGGGGGGGGTTTCAGAGTTTTCAGTCCAAGTCCCGGGGGTCGTCAGTCGTCATCCTTGGTGACGGTGGTGAGGCAAATTTGAGGGACTTTTGGGACCAACTCTTACACTCAGCTCCATGGGAATTATGGCCACAAGGGCTGGAGTCCATCTGGAGCCAGGCTGGTAGAGCTGGGGGTGTTCACCTGGAGAAGAGAAGGTTCCAGGGAGAGCTCAGAGCCCCTTCCAGGGCCTAAAGGGGCTCCAGCAGAGCTGGAGAGGGACATGGGACAAGGGTCTGGAGTGCCAGGACAAGAAGAAATGGCTTTCCATGGCCAGCATCAGATGGGCTGTTGGGGGAAAATCTGTCCCTGTGAGGGTGGGGAGGCCCTGGCACAGGTTGCCCAGAGCAGCTATGGCTGCCTCATCCCCAGGCCCAGCTGGATATGGCTTGGAGTAATGTGGGATAGTGGAAAGTGTCCCTGCCCATGAAGAGGGGTTGGAACCGGGTGATCCTTTAGGCCCCTTCCTACCCAAGCTGCTCTGGGATTCTGTGACAAATTTCACTGCACCCAAATAAAACATGCCTTACTTCCTCTGTGATTCCTTTTTTGCTCATTCTGGAATCCTGTTTCCCTTCCCTAGCCAAGCCATTCCCACTGATTTATGCTGAAGTATAAATCTGATTTCTTCTCTGGGATCTCAGGTCAAAGCTGAGCTGAAGCAGGCCCGGGCCAAACTCTCGGACACCACAGAAGCATGTTCTTCACTCTCAGCACAGTGGGAGAGGAGCCAGCAGAAGGTCAAGGAGCTGGAACTGGAGCTCTCTAAGTGTTCCCAGGCTGATAAGCTCCAGAGCAGCCTCCAGGAGAGGCTGACCCAGGAGAAATCCAGAGCAGGAGAAGCACAAAAGAAGGTGAGTGTAAGCTGGGTGTGTTTGACAGTTCTGTGCAGCTCTAGTGCAGAAAACAAGCAGGTTTGCTTCCTTTTTGTGGTCCCTTGGCTTAATATTGTAGGAAAAAAGCCTGTAATCAAGGCAACAGAAGCCACGTCTGATAACCCAGTATCTCTGGAATACAGATAATGGGGCTAGCAGGCACAGGGAACCCCAATCTTGTTCTTACTGAGGAGATTTCCTACTGTTTACTGGCTGTAAAGTTCCAAAACCTTGTGTTTTCCATGGCACTGATTTTGCCATGCTGCTGCAGAAATCATTGGATTCTCTGTTGTAGTGTTCAGGATCAAATCGGGTCATAAAAAGATTGTTGGGAATTGATGGCATAGTGTTTGATCCAAAATCTGATGGCCATTCCCAAGGTTTTGCTTTTAATGGACTTAAGAGTCAAAACAAGGAAATCGTTCCTTCCCATGCTTCAGACACTGGAGAATCAGAGGGATCTGATCCACACACTGGCCTGTAAATTCAAAAAGCTTAATCTATGCCCATTTAAATCCAAGGTCTCAAAACTTCAGCAAAAACTGAAGGATTCCCAGCACCAGCTGCTGCTGGCAGAGGCCCGTGTTTCTGATAAGAAGCTTCTGGAGGAGGAGCTGAAGGAAGCTCGGGAAAATGAAGCTCGAGTGCAGCAGGAACTTCACGAGGAGCAGTTGAAAAGGTCTCTGTGCCATGTAGGGGCAGTGCCAGCCCTTCAGCAGCTCCTGGCTTCCCTGGGAGGGTTCAGGGAAACCCAAACCACTGCTTTGACCTCCCATCTTCCCTTTAGAGCTGCCTTATCCCTGGTGTTCTCCAGGGATTGCCCCTTCCTGAGATTTAAAAGATTATTGGAGGCTTCATCTGCCTTGGCTGTGGCCTCTCCTGTCTGTAGTGATGTCAACAGCCCCCTTCCCTGTGCAGCTGGGAATGATCCCAGTATATTATCTCCCCTTTCTGTTTCACTGGGACATGGGGACAACTGGGATGTGCCAATTCTTTTGTCCTCTCCATGTCAGCTGGGGCGAGAGGAGAGCTGGGGGTGTTTTGAGTGCCAGACAGACACCTTGGGGGCAGGTGGCACATCCCCCTCCAGCTCTCACTGTCACCCCATCATGTTTCCAGGAGGCTTCTGGAGCAGCAGGTGGAGGAGCTGCGGCAGCAGCTCCGGCATTCCCGGGAGACAGAGGCGTCGCTGGCCAAGATGCATGTGGAGCTCCAGGCCAAGACCCTGCACGTTCTGGAGGATGAGAAGAAGCTGGATGCTGGTGAGGTGAGTGACAGTGAGGGGGTTCCTCATAATACAAGGGGGAACAGGACCATCATGAGCTGGAATCTGCTCCTGGGAGCTGCTGGAATTGGGAATATCTGATCAGGGGCTGAGCCCTTGGAGATCTCACTGATTTCAACAGGAGCTGAAGTAAAAGCAGTGTCCCAAAGCCAGCTGGTTTCCTGGGATGCAGCTCTGAGCACACAGGAAGGCTGGTGGTTTCTTCCTTTCCTTTATCTTGCAGAGCTTGGAGTTTTTGCTTGGAAATTTTGGCAGAGTCCATTGTCATGGAGGGTTCATTGCCTCTCTCTGCAACAAAATCCCACGGCTTATTAGGCGGAGGAGGGGAGTGGTCTGGGGGGCTGGCTGGCTGGATGTTGTCTGTAGTGGGAACTGCTGGGATTGATGAGAGAGAAGCATTGAATACCAGGCAGATGGGAGGCAGAGGGGCCCCTCCAGCAAGGACCACGCACATGTTAAAAATAGCTTTTTTCTAGCATGTGCAGTGCCAGAAGGAGAACCAGAAGCTTTCAGAGCAGCTGGCGCTGCTGAAGGAGGAGAACAAAGCCCTGTATGATGAAGGCATCCGACTCCTGAACCAGAAGGATCTCTATGTCAGGTAATGCCCAAAAACCTGCCTGGGCCTGCTATTGGATTTGGCTGTGGTGTGGACTTTCCTGTCCATTGTTCAGGTATTTAGCACTAAATCCACTAGCCCTATGTGCAGTGAGCTCATCCCCCATGTCTGCTGTCAGGGAATTCCAGAAAGGTTTGAGTGGGAAGGGACCTTAAAGCCCATCCTGTTCCACCCCCTGCCATGGATAGGGACACCTTCCTCTATCCCATGTTGCTCCAAGCAACCTGTCCAATCTGGCCTTGGACACTTTGAGGGATGAGGCAGCCACAGCTGCTCTGGGCAACCTGTGCCAGGGCCTCCCAACCCTCCCAGGGAAGGATTTCCTCCCAGTATCCCATCTGACCCTGCCCTCTGGCAGTGGGAAACCATTCCTCCTTGTCCTGTCACTCTAGGTCCTTCCCAAGTCCCACTCCAGCTCTCTTGAAGCCCCGTTAGGCCCTGGAAGGGGATCTGAGGTCTCCCTGAAGCCTTCTCTTCTCCAGCTCTCCCAGCTTTCCTGCTCTCCTTGGCAGGTGAAGGCAGCACAAGAGGATGGCCTGTGTATTGGTTGGAGTCTGGTGTCAGCAAAGACTCTCTCTGGAGCTGCTCCTTTCTCCCCAGAGCCCTTTTGGTTAATTTGAAGCAGAGTAACTTTTTTATCATGAATTTTGAGCAAACATGGGAAAATACCCCTTATATGATAGAAATTTCTCTTCTTTTTTGGTATTATTTTCCGTTCTATCCAACTGGATAAAAATAAACAAGAACTTTGCCCAAATTGACAAGAGGGGAAGAGCAAAAATCAGAAGTGTCAGGAGGGAAAAATATTTGTCCTCAGTGCCCTAACTCAAAGAAGCTCCCACTGAAATGGCTTTTCTTGCTCCTCTTGGCCTATCCATTGCTGTTTAGAATTCTTAATATTCCAAACAACGTGTGGATGCGGCACTTGGGGACATGGTTAGTGGATGGCCCTGGCAGTGCTGGAGGAATGGTTGGACTTCATGCATCTTCTTAGAGGGTTTTCCTAAATTTTCTTCCCATTCAAAAGTCATTCCCTTAACTGTCCACATCCTCACCAACAAAACCAATTTATCCTTGCCTTGGAGCTTCCAGTTCTGGTGCCCTTATAATCCTATTTGTTATAAAGATGTGGGAGGGACGAGCACAAGGATTTGTAAAGCTGGGAGTCACTTCTGGAAATGCTTTGGGTCCTTTTCCTTTATCAATTTCCATTTGGTTGACACTTAAAAATTTCCAACAAAAACACCCCCAAACTGATCAGTGAAAGTGTCTAGACAGTCCATGTGCTCATTCTGATCAGGAAAGAGGAACTGGGGGATGGCTGAGACTCCGAGTTTGGACTTTGAAGAGCCTGAATTAAGCCAGGACATTCTTGTCTGGATGGTGACCCTGAGCACAAGTGTCTGTCACAGCCTGATGGTTGTCCCTGCTTTCCCAGGAAATACAATGAGATGCAGCTCCGGCACAAGGACAAGATGCGCAGGGCCAAGGAGACCTTCATCCACGAGGTCAAACAGAGGGACAGCAGGATCAAACAGCTGGAAAATGAGCTCAGTGAGTCAAAGCTCCAAGTAGAAAAGGTGAGAGGACACAAACGGGCCTTCTCCTGCAGGAGGAGGCTGCAGGGGCATCGCTGCTTCCAAAAGTTTGCCCTGGTGGCCAAGAAGGCAAATGGTTCCTGTATCAGGAATAGTGCAGCCAGCAGGAGCAGGGAGGTCATTCTGACCCTGTGCTCAGCACTGGTGAGGCTGCACCTTGAGTGCTGTGTCCAGTTCTGGCCCCTCGGTTTAGGAAGGACTTTGAGACACTTGAGGGCATCCAGAGGAGGCAGTGAAGCTGGTGAGGGGCTTGGAACACAAATCCTGTGAGGAACGGCTGAGGGAGCTGGGGTTGTTTATTCTGGAGAAAAAGAGACTCAGGGGTGACCTCATCACTCTCTACAACCTCCTGAAAGGTGGCTGTGGTCAGGTGGGGGTTGTTTCTTTCTCCAGGCAGCAACTGACAGAAGGAGAGGACACAGTCTCAAGCTGCACCAAGGGAAATATAGGTTGGATATTAGGACGAAGTTTTTTACAGAAAGACAGATAAAGTACTGGAATGGTCTGCCTGGGGAGGTGAGAGTCACCATCCCTGGATGTGTTTTTATAAAAAGACTGGATGTGGCACTCACTGCCATGGTTTAGTTGAGGTGTTAGGGCATGGGTTGGACTCTGATCTTGAAGGTCTCTTCCAATCTAGTTATTCTATGATTCTGTGAAAATAATCACTGATTCAGGGAATGGTGTAAGTTGGAAGGGACATTAAAGTTAATCCAGTCCCACCATCTGCCAGGGCAGGGACACCTTCTACTATCCCAGGTTGCTCCAAGCCCTGTCCAACCTGGCCTTGAACACTGCCAGGGATGGGGCAGCCACAGCTGCTCTGGGCAACCTGAGTCAGGGCCTCCCCACCATCACAGGGAACAATTCCTTCCCAATATCCCATCTGACTCTGCCCCTTCCCGATATCCCATTTAACTCTTCCCACTGATGGCAGTGGGAAGCCATCCCCCCTTTTCCTGGCACCCCAGGCCCTTGTCCAAAGTCTCTCCTTGCAGGAAGGGATCAGGGGCACCAATCTGTAGTAACAAAAAGCCAAAAGGAAATTCCTGGCTCAGGATTGCCCTTGGGGGAAGCCACATCCTCAAATCCCAGTCTGACACTGGCTGGGCTCCATGTTCCTTTGCTTCAGCAAGTCCTGCTGGAGAAGTGACCCCAGAGCCTCTTTTTGGGGTATTTTACATCAAACAGGGTATGGAATTGTAGAGTCGTTGAGGTTGGAGAAGACCGTCAAGATGAGGATCTTCATCAAGTCCATGTACCCACCACCACTAAACCATGTCCCCGAGTGCCACACCCACACAGTTCTTGAGCACTTGCAGGGGTGGTGACTCCAAGCTTTTAGGAGCTGGCACCCTTGATGGTGGTCCCTTGGGAAAGCCCTGAGATTTGCAGAGGACAGAGAAGAGTCAAGAGTAATTGGTGGTTGTTCTTTCCTTCTCCACCACCCTAAGGGGAAGGTGCTGATTGCCCAGATCACTGCTGAGAATGAGAAATTACTCCAGGAGAGGCGACGGCTCCTTCAAAAAATATCAGACCAGGAGGAGTCCCCTTGGAGCCTCTGGTCTGGGACTCCCTCCTTGCAGAGAAGGTAGGCTCCTGCTGATGTCCATCCCCTGGGGTTCTCCCTTTTTTTGGTTTTGTGCCTCTTTCTCTTAAGAATTCCAGAGGAAATTCTGGATTGTGCCCTAGCCCTTGGTGCAGTGGCTTTCATGGCTGTGATTAGGGATGTAATTACCCCATTTTCCCATCCAAGACCTCAACATTGAGCTGGAGGCTGTGGAGAGCAACAGCTCTGAGGTTGGAAAAGAACGTTCCCTTTTGAAAATGGAGTGTGGCTAGAAGGAAAATTACTTGTGCTTTGTGCCATGCTCAGAGGGAAGATCCTGGAGGAGGAGAACACCCAGCTGCAGGACAAGCTCCATCTCTCCAGCCACGTGGCCACCTCCCAGCGCCTTGTCAGGAGCAGCCCTGCTCCCAACACAGAGGTGAGATCCAGGGAGGGCTGGGATCAGCAGGAATCGCAGAACCTGATGTTTTGAGGGGCTGAGGAAAAGCTGGATCCATCCCTTGAGATGGAAAGGGCTCCCACATGGTAGGTGGTGAAGGCTGTGGTGAAGAGAGGCTTTGTGAGGAGCTGAAGGCTCCATACACTTAGCCACTGCTCATCGCTGGGCTGCTGCCCATGGGATCCCCTTCCACAGTGACAGGAATCTCACTTGGCACATTCAGAGCTGTTCAAAGGCCTCAGTTGTAAAGTTGGCTCTAGCAAAGGAGAACCAACCCTGCATGAAATTGGGAATGTTCCTCCTGCTGGGAGGAATATTCCTCTCTCAGACTGAGCTGAGTGATAATTCCTGAGCTGAGTGAAAGTATTGATCATGTTAATGAAGAACTTTGGCAGGAGAAATGGAGAAAATCCAGGAAATCAGAGTTTTCAAATCAACCAGGTGGATTTAGGAGTTTATTGGGACTTTTAATTTTGAGAGAACCCAGGTCGGTTGGAAATGAGCTGTCAAGGGGGAAGGGCTGTTTGGGCTCACCTGGCCTTGGTGAGGCTTGGTTTGGACTTTTTAGTATAAATTTACAGCCAAAGGACAACCAAATCCCTGATTAGCACCTCTGTGGGGCTGCATTTGGTGGAGAGGACTCTCAGTGAAGCTGGGGGAGAGCTTGGAAGACCAGGAATTGTTGGAATTCAGGGTCTGACCCTCCTTTCAAAGTCTCTGTTCCTCCTTCCAGGACTTGAAGATCATTCCTGGCTCTGAACGCCAACCACAGAGTAAGGTGTTGTCAGCTCCTCATGCCAGGTACTGTGGAAGGGGGGGAGGAGGATCCAGGGAGGAGCCACTTGAGCATATTGGCTGCTCTACCCTGTGCTTTCAACTTCCAGAGGCCTTTTTTGTTAGTTTTTGGTCAAATTTAGGGAAAATGATATTAAAATGGTATTAAAACCAGTTAGCAGATGGGATGGAGAAGTCAAATTTTCAGAATATTTTGGGGAACACTGTGGGATTTAGGAATCTTGGTGCTCAGGTGCTTTAGAGGAGCCTTTATACCAGAGGTGATGAGACTTGGAGCCCTAGTACGGCCAGAGCAGTGTCCCACATCGCTCTGGGATGTGTTGCTCCATTTCAATCCGTGCCAGACCAGATGAGGGAAAGGCAGAGGGACCCTGCAGCTCTGGAGATGCAGCTCAGGGGGTTTGGTCACAGCCCCAGGCGCTCTTGGGGTGAAGGATGGTCCAAGCAGGTTCTGGGCTGCCTGAGGGTGTCCTTTCCTTGGCTGGAGGAGGAGCCTTGATCCAAGAGAAAAGCATCAACATTGTCCTGTGCTGCTCAGAGGTGTTGGGTAAGGGTCACCCAGACTCCACAGAATGACAGAAAATGGAAATTTGTTCCCAGCTTCCCATCCCAAGATCTCCCAGAGCCCCTCGGCGCCCTGAAGGCCCCGCAGAGCGCGAAGCCTGAGGCAGAGGCTGGGAGCCAGGATTCTTCCTTCTGCCTGTCCCCCTCGCAGCCTTCAGAGATCGGGTACCTGAATGTGGCCTCTCCTGGGGATACCTCGGCCCCCACGGCCTCACCACTGCAGGACGAGAGCCGGAGCCTTGGCTCTGAAAACTTCTGAGCTGGGAGTGTTGGTGCAGCCTTACCTGAACTGCAGGATTTGGGCTCCTGGGGCCGTGGGATGACAGAATCTGCAAAGAGAATTGCCAAACAGATCGACCCCATGATTTCTGGGATATATATATATTCCAACTAAATGATTCCACAGTTGTGAAGGTTTTTTTTTTTTTTTTTTTTTTGGTTTTGTTTTTTCCCACCCATAAACGTGTGTGTGATCCCAGATCCACTGGAGGCAGAATTTTGCAGATAAACTCAGTACAGTGGTAAAGGGGTGTGGTGAAGGATGTCTTCCCCAAGCCCTAATTCCCTGTCCAGTCCAAATCTATACATTTTATAAATAAAACTTGGAGAAGTTCCCTTTTACCCTGTGCCCACAATCCATGCCCACACAGTGTTATTCCCCCTTTTCCATGCTCTCAGCATTCACTTTGCTTTGTTCAGAGATTAATGGGATATCTGAGCACTGGGGAGAGGATGGGAATATGTAGGGAAGGAAGATGGAAGGAAAGAGAAGCTCTGGGGGCAGAATGCAATGCACACAGGAGTCAGAAATGAGATAAAGGGAGATGGAAGGACAAAGGGAAATGGAATAGGGGCAGAAGATAGGAGGGATATGAGCATCCAGGAAAGGAAAGGAGATACATCTGCAAAAAACATTCTCTGAGGATGCTTGAATGGGAGTGGGAGGGATCAAGCCATCCAAAACAGGGAGTGGAGGGAGTCTGAGGATGCCAAGAGGGAAGCAGCGGGATCAGAACTGCAGATCAGGTCGGAACAGGGCATAGCTGCTCATCTCCATGGGCCTTTCTGTGCTTCCTGGGCTCTCACTGTATATTTTGGGGAGCTCTGGAGCCCTTGGTGTGCCCTCTCTGCACCCTGGCTGTCCCTTAGAGGGTATCCCAAGCTCTGGTGTCCATTTTGGGGGGTATCCCCACCCCTTGGTTTGTTTTGTGCCATGCCCAGGCCTCAGCGCTGCCCTTGGGTGCCCCTGGCCCCTGACTGTGCCTGTTTGGGTTCCCCACAGCTCTCAAAGGAGCCTTTTGGGGTGCACAGAGCCTCTCCATGGGATTATCCGTGTCACAGAGTCCTGGGTGTGCCTTTGGGCTCCTCTGCACACCCCAGTGTATATGAGCATTGCCTGGGGGAGTTTTGTGCATCCTCAGCTCTCTGGCTGTGCCCTGGGCTACCCCAGAGCTCCCCGGGCTACCACAGCCTCCAGGGGAAGTATCAGGAGCACTCCCATGGAGGCCTGAGGGGTTTCATCCCTTCTGATGGGGCAGAACGGGCTCAGCCACACTCGGGGAGAGGCAGAGTCAGGTCTTAAAAGAGGCACAAACTATTAGAGACCCTGAAGGGCCCACAGACTCATTTCTGGGCCTTCCACCAGAGGACTGGGCATGACCCCAGTGTTACATCAGACAATGTGAAACTCCTGACTCCAGGGAAGGTACCTGGGTGTTCCCGCTAAGACTGAGCCTGTATTAACTCACTGACCTTTGTGATTTTGGAGCTTCCCCCACCCTGGTAGATCCAGTCTGTGGCCATCACTTTGACCATGGACACTGAAATTGCAACAACCAAGTCTTGTCACTGCACCCATGGGTGTTGAGACCTTTCCTCTCCATGTTCTACTCTGATACTTTCTTTTTTTTTCTTTCTTTTCCTCATGTATTTTCTCAAGTGCTATTTTTATACTATTATATTGATATATTTCTAAAGGAAATAACCAAAATGGCTACATAGGTGACTTCCATTGCAACCAAAGTGTTAAAATAAATGTGACATATATATAAATATATATGTATGTATGTATGCAAACACCAATCATTCAGTGTCTTTCATCCATTCCAAGGGATCTATTAACCCAGGAGCCTGGGTTACCTCGCCTTTGAGATAGCTTGGAACAGCTCCATCAGTTCTCCCTCACTCACAGTAACTCTGTGACCCCGCAACAGGATGGGCAATTTTCCACAGCCCTCCAGTGTCTTGTAGCGAGGGGCCCAAAACAACCACAGTACTTGAGATGGGACCTCCCCACCAGTGCTGGAAGCATAAAATAGGGAAGAAAATGCAAAGCTTCAAATGTGACAGGGCCCATGGTGCAGATATAGAACCAGAGGGAAGTCCTATGTTTGTGGTGTTGTGGCATTGAGAGGAACATGGAGCAGGGCATGACCTCGTTCTTCTGCTGGATGCCCGACAACTCCTACCAAGGAATATTCCGTACACTGGGACCACCAGGAACAGGAGGTTTGACCATGATCCTACCCACAGCACTTGCACAGTCATGGTTAATAAGGTATGAAATGTACCCCAGTTTTGTACTTATTTAGGGAATGAGAGTGCAACCCAGAATTTGGAAGGACAGATTGATGGGATTGTCCTCTTCAGCCTCTTCCTGCCCAGAAGGGATGTCCCTGGGTAATTCCTGGGTAAGGCCACGTCGAGGGTTTTGATACAGGAAATGGATCTGTGATTGTAATGGCATTGTTGGAGCTCTCTGGGGCTGTGCTGCAGGTTTGTTTTCCTTATGCCCAGCACAGGAATGGATCTGGTATGGCGTAACTGGAATCCCTGTAATTGGTAATCACAGATCCAGTTAACTGGGATCACTTACCCTGTATGTCATACGCAGTGGACCCTGCTCTGAGTGAACCCCACCAGAGCTACACTTCATGGACTATTACTGCATCCAGCATCAGCCCTATGGCTGTTTTTGCAATAACCTATTTTGGTGCATCCTCCTCCCCCTGCTCTACTGGAGCTCCTGATAAGCACCTGATGAAGTGTCCTCTGACCATACCAGGAGCTCCTGAGTATAACAGGAACAGCAGCTGCCTGTCCAAGGTGAGGAACAAAGGATAATCAGTCATTCCCTGACAGCCTTGGAACAGTCCCTACCCGAGGCAGAGCCTGAGGGGAAAGGCACCATTGTTGCTGGAGTTTTGAAAACAATTTCCAAATGTTCTGGGTAACTTGGGTTCTGGCCAGGATGGAAACTTACTGATGACTGAAGCCAGTCATCTCCTGACCCTGCAAACCCCAATGCCTTGCAGGTCTCCTGTGCTGCAGCTCTGTACCTGTGTAGGAATGAGGTCCACAGTCTGAGATAAGGGATTTCCATTGGATATGTGGTGGTGGGAGTACCTGGGTGTGATCACCTGCTGGGCAGGTGATGGGTTATCAGGCAAAGGCCAGAATCCTTGGGATCTGCCAGGTGGAAGATGGAATGCTGCTCAGGTGTCACGTTCTGTTCTGCCCTTGCCAAGACCTAGAGCCTTTGTAATCTCTCTCGTTATGACTCTTTATATTCCTTATTTCCATATAGATTTCCAGATAGATTGGATGCTCCTCCCCAAAGCGTGGACACCCCTTAGCAAAGATTTGTGCCTCCAGATGCATCAGGGAATTCCTGGGAACATTTGTCCTGTGCAGCTTTTGCATGTCCAGTGCGTTTACCACTTTCAGTCTAACAAGAGTCTATAACCTGCTGCTCCAATAAACTCCAATAAATTCACTGTTGGTGAATTTGTGTTTGTGAAAGTTACCATTGGATGTGACCAGACCTACTGGGTGGAACTGGCTCCTATCAGGAATTCAGCCCTGCTGCCCCCAGCCCCTCTGATCCCTCAGGACCAGCTGGGACAGTAGGTTTGTTTTCTGCCAAGTTTCTAACTTGTAACAGAGCAGTATCTGTGTAATCATTCTAAACCAATTTCCCTCCGATTCTCCTGTATGCTTCAACAGCGACTCTGAGAGACTCATTGGAAAGGGCATTGGCTGGTTGGGGGCAGCCTCTCAAAATTAAGAGTGCAGCCTCCTTCCTCTGTAAAGTCTGGGGGCAGGAGGTGTCTGTGTGGGGCTCTACAGCCCCTTGGTGACACGTGAGGTTCTGCCTCCATGGAACCATAACACCCACTTCCCTGAGAGCCAGAGACCAGCCCAGCTGTGGTGCCCCACTGTCCCACCAGGCCTCCTGTCCTAAGGCCATGGTAAGATGGACAGGAGGAGAAGAAGAAGTCAGTCAGGAGGAGCTGCAGCCATGACAGAACTTTTCCCTGGCTTCCTCCTCACACTGTCTCCAGATCTTTTGTACTTCCACAAGGATGGTAAAACCTTGAGATCCCCCGAGGTCCAGGCATCCTCCTGCCCCTGGGGGTGGGAATGTGTTGGCAGCTTTGCCCAGGGAGAGGGTCCCTTTGGAGAAGGCAAAGGTGAAGAGGGGATGATGAACTTCATAACTTCAGCATGGCCCTTTCTCTTCTCTGACAGAAATCACTAAAGTTTGGGATTGTGTATCTGAATGCTATCACCAAGACCTGCTGCTGAAGAAGGTGTGGCTGGTTTCCTCATGGTCCTCCCTCAGACCATGGAGGTTTCCTGATCCTTGCCCATCCTGTCTGGCCCTCACCCAGCCTAGAGGGTAGAAGAAGTCCCAGGCAGACCTTGCATTTTAGCCAGAGACCCATTGTGAGCACAGGCAATAAGTCAAGCGACACTTGAGTAAAAGAACATTGGATTCCCTCTTTAGAGTTTTCCCCAGGATGACTGGAAAGGAAGGACACCCAGGCAATGCTCTTGCACTCCTTGGGCCTTCCCAGGCTCCAGGAATTTCTCCCACATGTCTTGCACCCTGCAGATCCTGGAGAGGAGGGAGTGAGAAACCATCTGGAGTGAAAGGCTCTTCTCCAAAACTTTCCTGGGGGCTCCATCTCAGGCCTTGGACTTCCAGGGATGGAAAAGCCACAGATCACCCTTAGCTTTCCCTCCTATTTGCGCTCTGATTGCCTGCTTTTGCTTCCAGAGAGTTGGGCTGATGAGCCTGGGTACCATCCATGTTATAAAAAGACCCATCTGGCGTGGAGAAGGGGAAGATTTCATGATGGACAGTCCGGCATTTGATCTGAACAAGCTGTTTCTGGTGAGGAAGAAGCTCCTCCATGGGAAAAGCCCTGTGACTGGTAAGATGAGCCCTTCATCTCTGTGCTCCTCCCCGGACATGGATGGGTCCCTCCAGCAGCCCTTCCAGGGCCCTCTGGGTATCTGCAGTGTGCTGGCTGCTGCTGGAGAACTCCTGGAGGTGTTTCTGAGAATCTCCTGGCACCAAAGAGGCTAATGATCCCGACCACCTTGGGAAGGCAGGAACCAGCATTCCTGCTGGCTCCTGCAGCCACCTGAGAGGTTCTGTGGAGCTGGACCACGGTGGTTGAACTGAGAGTGCGGGGATAGGGGCTTATGGCACAAAAGCAGGATGAATTCTGAGTCAAGAGTCACTGTGGTGGGAGGGGTTGGTGGGCTCTCAAGGGGCCACAGAAGGGCTGAGTTAGTGACTTTGTGTTGGGTGGTTTCCCCGTAGGGCTCTCCAAAGCTGACGAGTTGGTATGTGCTGAGGTGGCCTTGCGCCTGCACAAGCCCAAAGCCACCATCGTGATGTGCATCAAAGCCACATTAAAGATCTGTAAGTGGGCCTTGTCCAGTGGCCAGAACTTTGACTTTGTGTTCAAGGACATTGGTGTCCTGGTCTGCAGGGGAAATTATGTGGTCATGAGGTTCTTTGAAGTCTTGGTCCGAGAGGTGGCTCAGTCACAGCGTCTGGCAGAAGGCTTGCTCCAGGTGAGTCTGGCATGTATTTCATGTGCCCTCAAACTCCTGTGGACACAGCTGTGGCCTTGGGCAGCTTTCCATGGTTCTGGTAGGTGAGCCTGCCCTCCTGCTCCCAGGGAATTAGCCCTGAGTTTTCGCTCTTGTGGAGATGCTGGTGGGGTGGCCTTGTCCCAAAATACCAAGGTGGTGGAGCTGTTCATGGATTTGAGATGATGTAGGGGCACAGGGTGGTGGAGAGAGAGCTGGGGCTGGGGGCTGAGGAGGGGCAGCCGGGGCTGGGAATGGAAGAGGGGTTGTGAACAGCAGTGCCTTGTAAATTCCCTGTGGATCCTTCCACATCTCTGTCCCTGTTGCAGTCACCAAATCTGCAGCCATTATTCATAGCCCACACGGAAAAGGGCTTTTCCCAGATTCCTCCTGGGGGTGTCTTTGTGTTGCCACAGTGAGTGCAATTTTTTCTGTACATGGTGGGGTGATAGCCAGAAACACCTTTTGGTCCTGGCTTCTCCTATGTGGGAGGAATCCTTGGATGTATTTAATTTTGGAATTGAAATTGTGCAAGGTCCATAGCCATTCTGGCTTCTTTGGAGTGTGTCTTCAGGTGGATTTCCTGGGAAGAGGGGATTCCCTGCTTTACCTTCCCACCTCTGTGGGAATGACCCTGGAGTACAGTTGGAGGCCATGGAGCAGATAGCTTCACCAGCTCCTTCCTTTTCATTTGAGAAAGACTGAGAACCAACAGGCCTCAGAGCCTGGGATGTTCTCAGTCACTGCTGGTTTATTTTCCCTGTAAAGCATCTCTGACAAGTGGTATCCCAGACCTGGCTGAGAGGAACCATACGGAAGGAGACTCCTCTGCCCATGCTCCAGTGTTATGTTTTGCTTGGAAAACTGGATGCCTGAGAACAGCTTCTTCCCAGAGGCTGCCATGGATTCTGCTGCCCTTATTCGAACTGGCATCACAACCTTCTTTGCAGCTTTGTGCAGGCAGATGAGAATTCTCAGCCACATCCTATAAGTGCTTCCCTACACGGCACTGAAACCACAAGCAAAACCAACACCAAGCACCAAACAGCTCCAGGTATGTTCCCTCCTAGGAACTGATGTCCTCCATGCTGAAGGGAATTCTGTCTCCTGCCAGAAGACTGTCCCAGCAGGTCCCTCTTTTTCTGAATGGGGATCCAAGGAAGCAGTGGGACAGAACCTTGGAGCAGCACGGTGCTCAAAGAAGGGGACTGGGCTGGGACAGGAAGGCTGGGAGATCCCTCATGTCCAAAGTGTTCTGGAGGTGCAGTTGAGAGGAGCTTCCTCTTTTCCTTCTTCAGGGAACCTTCCAAGTCAATGCCTCCTTCTTCGTCCATGTCTTCCTCCAAGTCAGATATATGATGAGAAAGTGATGGGAAGAGAAAAGAAAAAGGTTGATGGTGGAGTGCAGAGAGGGAGGTGAGAGTCTGGGACAGCTGGCTTTAGGTAATTCCGTGCTCCTGGACAGATGTGAGGATGACAGATGTCTATCACCTTTGGCCATGCTGCCTGTACTTATGGAGAGCAGATATGGGCACAGGCCTAAGGCCTTGGCCCTTCTTGCAGCATGGGAAGTGGGCAGCAGTGTTTTGGAGAGGCCTGGAAAACACACCGGAGAAGATGCTCTCACTGTTCTCAGACAAAATGCTTGTGTGGTGTCTTTGCAGTTTGCTACCTCCAACTGAGAACTCTGTGAAGAAGGGCAGAGGCACCAAGGGGATGGAAGCACCCAAACCTTCCTGCCCGCCTGGCAGGAAAAACATGTCCAGGTATGTGACATGGATGTGGGATCGTGTCCTCCATCACTGCAGGGAGGCTGTGGAAAATATCCCTTTGGAGTGTCCATTCTGGGATGTCTTTTGGGTCCTCCATTCAACCCTGGGAACGACTTCATCATTCTGTACTGTATTGCCAGAAATCTTTCTCTGAACTGAACTCCTACAGTGTCCAGACTTCTTCAGGAAGCAGAGGATCTCTGCCAAGAGCTCTGGGGGAGAGAGGGGTGATGCAAACTGTCCCTTGGGTCATGGGCTGCAGGATGGGACCCTTATTGTTGTCAGAATGTCTCTGCTGCCTTCCCTTTGCTTCATGTAACAGCATTGACCCCTGGCAGAGCAGAGGAGTCTGGAGAAGGTTGCTGCCTTCTCTCCTGGAGGATTTGAAAGCCTACAGAAGGCAGAGAGTGGCTGCTGTGGCAGGAGTGGCTGCTGCTTTGTCCCCAGAGAGAAAGGAGGAGAAGACACCATTCCCTCACAGAGGAAGACCACAGCCAAGGTAAAAGTGTGGCATCTGTCAGGGCTGGGGGGATGGAGCAGGTGGGAGGGACCCGTTTGGGATCAAGGAAGAGGAGCCCTGAGCCCTGGGCTGGATATGGTCCCTTGGACATCCTCTGATATGGGCATACCCTGGAGTAGCCCCTGATCCTGGGGCCCATGCTGAAGCGGGTGGTGGGGCCACAGGGAACGTGGACAGAAGAGCAGCAGGAGCTGGGCCAGGCAGGATTCTAGCCAGGGAGTGAGAGGGGAATATGTCCCTTGCAGGAGCCCACGACCAAAACAAGTCCTGCTAAGTCTGCATCCATACAAAGTTGCCCAGGAGCAGTGCATGAAGGCCTTGCAGGTCAACAAGTTATGGGAACGGTCTAACAACAATTCCCTCAGTAATTATTTCCAAGCAGTAGATGCATTTTCCTGAGGCAGCACATTCCTCCCCTGCCTGGCAGCAGCCCCGAGGAGGCATTGTCTGTGCTGCTGGGTGGGTGTGGGGGTGTCCTTGAGCTGTCCATGAACCAGAGTTGCCTTCCAGCCCCAGGTGACAGCCTCAGGCAGGACAGGATATGTAGGGACATGGGTGGGTTCCTCTGCTGTCTGTCCTGGCCTCTCCCAGGCCTTGGGCTGGCAGGGTTGGGTCTGCAGGACTGGGGGGTCTGGGACACTACAGAACCTTGCGGAGCAGATCTGGTGAGCAGAAGGTCTCTGCCCTCCTCCCTGTACCCCCTGAATCCTGAACAGCTCCTGGATCTACCTGAGCTTGGTGAAGCGGCTGGAGGTCCATGAAGGGAGAACAGCAGAACTGGGGCATGGGGGCAGCCACATGGGCCCATGCAAAAAGGAATAAAGACCTAGAAATCCATCACCTTGGTGTGTGAATTGCTGCTCCACACCAGGGATTGAGCCCTTAATCAGGAAGCACAGTGTTTGGTGATCCAGATGGGACTGGTGGGACATGGATGACTCCAGTCACAGAATCCCAGGACGGGTGGGGTTGGAAGGGACCCCAGTGGCTCATCTGGTCCTACCTTCCTGCTCTAGCAGGTCCATCCCAGAGCACATGGTACAGGATTATGTCTGGATGGTGTAAAATATCCCCAGTGAGGGAGACTCCACCCTGTCTCTGGACCACCTGTTCCACCCTCGATCACTGCACAACAGAGAAGTTCTACCTCATGTTCAGCTGTAACTTTTTGGACATCAGTTCCTGCCTGTTCCCCTTGTCCCATCACTGGGCCTCCTAGAGCAGAGCCTGGCTCCTCCTCTGAGCCCTCCCTGCAGACAGGGACAGACAGGGATGAGGGCCCCTCTCAGCTGTGTCTCCTCTCAAGGCTGAACAGCCCCAGCTCCCTCAGCCTTTCCTTGGCAGGGACATGCTTCAGGCCCTTCATCATCTCTGCAGCCTCCACTGGCCCCACTCCAGGAGTTCTATGTTCCTCCCGTCCTGAGGAGTCCAGAGCTGGACACAACATTCCAGATGTGCCTCCCAGGGCTCACCAGAGTGGCAGGAGCACTTCCTGACCTGCTGATGAAACATGGAATATGGACTTTACAAATAGAAATTGTAAAGCAGGTATGTTTTATTCCAGCTGGGACACACAGGGGATATCTCCTCCAAACCGTACATACCTGGTCAAAACAAGGTCCAGATTTAAATACACATTGATCCCACAAACACACACCTCCCCACCTGCCCATTCCCCGCCTGGTCTTGCTTCGTATTCTAATTAGCTGCCATGCCTCCTGGTGGTCGTGAGCTGGGGTCTTGGGAAGAAGCTTGATGACTTCCTCAGGTTGATCTTCACTTCTGGGCAGGAGCAGTGGAGGTTTGACTATTTTTCAGGTCACTTTACTCTTGCCAAAGATTAGGAGCCTAATTTTGCTAGATTTAAGCCACAAAGTTCTGCTTTAATAATTTTTAACAACTACCTAGGTCCTGCTTTGCTAAGTTTCAACATTATACATCTTACCTAGTAAAGCATTACTTTCAACATTGTACATTCTACCTAGTAACTACCAAACAACCAAGCTTAATAGCTAATCCATATGTTCTCAGTACAGGCTGTTTCTCTCCTTCTACAAAATCACCAAAAGCTGCTTCTAAAATCTTGCATTTTCATATCCATAAACGTCCCTTATACCACTGGCAATGCTCTTCCTGATGCCCACTGGATCCCATTAGTCTCCTTGGCTCCCAGGACCCTCTTCTGGCTCAGGGACAGCTCATTGTCCTCCTGGACCCCCAGGTCTTCTCTGCAGAGCTGCTCACTCACCCTGTGCTGGTGCCAGGGGTTGTTCCCCCACAGATGCAGTACCTGAATTTCCCTTGTTGAACTTTAGAAGATTCTTCCCTGCCCATCTTCCCAACCTGTTCAGGTCTCTCTGAGGGTTGCACAGCCCTCACGGCTGTTGAGGCCGGGCCTAAGGAGGGACAAACAGGACCAGCTCATCAGTCCAAGGTGTTCACTCTATGTGTTGGAGAAGATGAACCAGGAAAGCCTTACAAATATGATTGCTTGGCAAAAGATTATAAGACTATAGAACCTATATGTGAAAAAGAAATGCAAGCCAGCTTCGAGATATAAGCCAAGCCAAGTTACTATGTAATAGGAAGACAAAGATTAAGTCAGTTGAAGGCAGATTCCTGGGATTGAGCAATAGCCCTTGCAGACAAAGGGATACCAAGGGGGAGGGGTCCTGCCAAGGTGGCAGGGAAAAGGAGTTTAGAAATTAGCTTTTAGGGTTTAGAGTGTGGCATGGTATGGTGATGTAATAGTTCTTATAGGCTGCATGTAAATTCTATAGGATTTACGTCTTGTACAGGTTGGTTACTGTAAATTAGAATATTCAACACAGAAAAAGATAAAATGTATTGTAACAGGAAATTTGCTCTCTTTTGGGCACACTTCAAGCTGTGGCTGGCAGCTTTAAGCAAAGTTCTTAGACCCACGACCGATGCAATAAACCACATGTTTCAAGAGCTGCCCTGGACTCCAGAGATCTCTCTCAACCCTGTCCTTGCCATTATCTACACTATTGTGTGATTTTGGCAGGAGGGGATCATGACAACCAACTCATGGCCACTGACTCCAGAATCCCACCAACTCCAAATATGGACAAGACTGAGCCTGTGGACTAATTAGTGTGAGAAGGGAGATAATAATTTAACCAATAGAAGATAGAATAAGAACTTTGCAACATGCAGCCAATGAGTATCAAAATATTTGAATATTTGTTTGCTAAAATGTATAAATAACATAAAGCTTCGCTGGATGAGGAGTGAACATCTGTGGGAACCACCTGGGTCCTGCTGTGCACAAACTGGAATGACTGGAATATAGAGGTCTCTCACCTCAGGGTGGGAACTGGCTCTGCACAGCAGAGAAGGAGCCTGGGACTGGGACAACCAGACCCACCCTCCAGCCCTAGGATGGCCACAGGCAGGACAGGGCAGATGGGTACATGGCTGGGATCCTCTGATATTGGGCCTCTCACAAGTCTTGGTCTGGTGGGGCTGGATCTGCAGGGCAGGAGTGTCTCAGAGACCACAGAACCTCCAGGAGCAAACTTGGTGAGTAGGTCTCTGCCCTCCTCCCTATACCTCCAGCTGAACAATTCCTGGTCCCCCCCGAGGTCGCTGAAGCAGCTGGAGCTTCACAGCCCCAGAGAGAAGTGGAACTGGGACGTGGATTGGGCGTGGGGTAGTGGCCTCACATGGACCTGCACCATGATACTGAGGGACAAAGGGGCACAGCAAAACCACCCTTCTCTCTGAATTGGAATAATTCAAATTTCATGGTTGGATTGCTCAGGGGATTAGGAGTTGTTTGGATGGCCACCTACGGGGTAGTGGTGAAGGGCTCAGATGGAGCTCAGACACAAAGGGGTGTCCCTTGGGGTCCATACTGGGATCAGTGCTTTTTAATGTCTCCATCAACAACAAGGACAGTGGGGTTGAGGGCATGCTCAGCATGTTGACCCATGACCCTGAGCTGAGCAGTGCAGGTGACACACCTGGGAGACATGATGCAATTCAGGGGGACCTGGACAAGTTCCAGAAGTAGGTCCATGGGAACCTCAGAAGGTATAAGACCCTGAACACAAGATCCTGAACATGGGGTGTGGCAATTTCAGTATCAGTCCAGAAGTGAGCTTGTACCTCTCTTGTCCTTCTTCTACCCCAAGGCTTGCTATCAAGCCCTCCATTCCCAGCTTGGATTGAGACTGGGTTTTTCCCCAAATCACATCCAGGACCTCATGAGATTCCCATGGACCTACTTCTCAAGCTTGGCCAGGTCCTCCAGGATGGCCCGTCCTTTGGGTGTGTCACCAGTCCTGCTCAGCTTCCTGTCACCTGCCAACAGGCTCTGGGTGTGTTCCACCTCACTGTGCCCTTGATAAGGTATCAGAGAGCACTGGTCCAAGGCAGGGCCCTGAGATACACCATGCCTCACTGGACATAGAACCATTGACTACAAATCTGTCTGGGTCTGTTGGTTCAGTGTTCTTGTTATATGTCTCCAAAATCACCTGTCCATCTCTTTGGGTTCTCTCCAAGGTTGGACTTGATAATCTTGTTTATTTTCAATCTTAACAGTTCTCTGGTTCCCTTAATGCCTCTTTAATCTGTTGTTTAGTTTCAACTAAGCTGTATCCAGGGCTTAAAGGGTTGAGAGTAAACCAGGTTTTGGAGAAGAAAATGGTTGTAAAAATTCCCAAGGGAATGTTTCAGAGGAGATTTTTCCTCTGCCCTTTGCTGTTCCACCCTTGACCCACATTAAAGTAATTAAGGGCAGAGGCTTGAGCTGCTGTGGGGTTGCAAATGCTGTTGGCTGCTGGCCAGCGCAACAGAAAGCAGAGAAATCATGACAGGAGAGGAAACAGGCTTGTTTTGTTGGAATGAAGATCCTTCCAGGGGTTCAAATTTTGTAGCTGAGCCTGGTGGAGAGGAGAGAAGCAAAGTCTGTCAGCTCACACTCTGCATTGTCAGCTCAGCTTTAACTCTACAGTAATTTTTGGGTTATACTAAATCATAAAACTCCCATTCCCTCTCTCCAAGACCCCTAACTGGGGACTTGGCTGCTTTGGATTCTGAAATTTTACTTGAAGCAGAAACATGATTTTCACAGTTACAGCAAGAACTGGAGCCTTAGGGGTATAAAACACTGCTGAGATTTGAGGAAGGTGCTCAGTGGGTGTCTGTTGCTCTCTCCTGTTCTGCTGGGATCAGGAACATTGTTCTCCTCATGTCTGTGTTAATCCAAACCCACAAAATTCCATAAATCAGATTTGAGGACATGCGTTTGATGTCAGAACTGACCTGAGGCATGCTGGTCCTTACTCCAGCATGTGGCTTTCCTGTGTTTCCATATAGGCATGGAAGTCATGGAGATGTGGTTTTGATTCCTGGCAGCCTGTGCCCTTAATGACATCCCCTGTGCCTTTTGACACATGCATTTTAATCAGGGGCTGCAAAGAGCAGAGATGACATTTAGTAGCTGGGCATGTGCAGGCACAGCCTGGGATTCTCTGCCTTGGTTCTTAGCTCTCTCCAAAACCCTGAAAGGAGTGGGGTCACAAGGGACAGGACTAGGGGAAATGGCCTCAAGTTGTGCTAGAGGAGCTTTAGGTTGGATGTTGGGAAAATCTCTTTGTGGAAAGGGTGGTCTTTGTGGAAAGGGGTTGCCCAGGCCAGTGGTGGAGACACCATCCCTGGAAATGTTAAAAAAAAGAATGAATAGCATTTAGGGCCAAGGTTAATGATAAACAGCCTGTCACCAGGTCCTGGGTTGATGGTTGGACTCAATGATCTTAGAGGACTTCTCCAACTTTAACAATTCCATGATTCTGTGATTATACTCTTAGTTCCTGGAACTCCCAGAACAGGCAACTGACTGGATTAGTTTTTTCCTATTCTTTCAAACTTCTTTTTTTACTCCCCAGCTCTGCAGAAAGTGGCCAGAATTATGGGGACTTTGAGGTGTTACCTGAGCTCAGTCTCCACCATTTATTTATTAAAGTTTGGAACGTTTTGCCCACCTGTGTCATGGCCAGTGTCTCAAAGTGGGAGAAACTCATAAATCCCAGGATCTGCCTGGGTGTGACTGACCAGCTGTGCTACTGAGCAGATAACTGAGAGTCCCCTCAGGGTTTATGATATGTCAATAAAATGTCTGGATTAATGGATTACCAACCTAATGCTGTGTGAAGTCTTTATAAATCTCTGACTGCTGGACAGTCTGAGAGCTCAGGAGAAGAGAGAAAGTCTGAGAGACACAAAAAAGGCAGAGGAAAGGCCGAAGGCAGAGGAAAAATAAAATCTGTCCTGGTCAGGAGAGGCTTGGCTTTGCAGGCACTATGAAAAGCTTTCTTTCCTGGACAGTCCTGGCAGCCCTTGTCCTGGTGCATGTGTCCCAGGCAGTCTATGTTCAGGTGAGTTTTTTATCTTTCATTTGTTGGCATTACAAATTCAACAAAGTGATGATATTTTTTTTAAACTTCTGGCTGCAACATGCATCTTGAACTAAATTAATAGACCTGAATTCTTGCTTTGCTCTGCCTTGATTTCCACCTACATCTCCCTGTTCTCTGGGTGTTCTGTAAAACACTTCAGGTATCACTAAATGCTGCTGCTGTTTATTGACCTTCTCCAGCCATATCTCTGCTTTGAAATCCCTTAGGGACTGAGGTGTTTCATGCCCCATTCTCCTACACCTAAAGCCATGTGTGGTAAAGTGCTGACTTTGGAGAGTGATGCAAACAAAGGTGCGACAAAGGAGAAACTGTCTTGTGTTGCCTGGTTCTAGGCAGGAAATTCTTTGTGGAAATGATCTGTGAGTTTATGGGATGAAGTTTGTAAAAAAAGGGCAAAGAGGAGTTTAGCTGGATCCAATTAAATATTAATAGGCAGAGAAGTGATTAGGGGAGCTTCTGTGAAATTTTACAAGTACACAGCACCTATGGCTGATATTCCATGCAGCTTGGAAGAGGTTAAGAAGGTACTTCAGAGCCCTGGTCTGTTTTTGGGAAAGCTTTGGAGCTCTCTGCACCCATCCTGAGAGACAGTGTGGGAGATTTCAGTCTGATTACAATGCAAGCAACTTTCTCTGGGCCCAAGAAAACTAATACTTGTTAAACAATTATTGACTCTCTCTATGTGTGTGCAGCAGGTTTCCAGGGATAAAGTATCTTTGTGTGCTGGACTATCCTCTTTTTATTCCTTTGGATGACAGAGATATCCGGAGTTAGCAGGTTTAAGCTATTCGTTTCTCTCAAACCATTCTTCAACATTTACAGTCTCCAGAGGAGCAAACAGCTTCCTATGCTGTGAAAACATCCCAGTTTTCCACTTGTAGCCATAAAAAAATACTAATAAATGAGAAGGGCTGCTTCTAGCTTGCATAACAGAGTAGGAATTGCATCTCTGGAGTTTGAGTTGGAATTCTTCTCTCATTGAACATTAAATCTGTTTTCCCCACTGTACTTACAGTGAACTCTAAGTGCATTGCACTCCTTTCACTTCAGGTATTTGAGGTCTGACTGATTGATTTTTCACTGCACAAAGTTGGCTTCCACTCTTCTTCCCTGAAACTGTTCCTGCGATTTCCCTTCCTTGTGCCACGGTATGTCAAGTTTAGCTCTCTCTAATACATCTTCCTTACTTGAGGCGGCAGGGTTTTGTCTCTATTTCACTGTTCCTTTGTTCTTTTTTTCTCCTCAGGACCTATAGATCTCAGGGTTTGTTCCCAGTTCCTTCTTTCTCTGAAATTGTGCCTATGGAAATCCACTCTTTTTTTTTTTATTTTTTTTTAGTTCTATGTGAAGTTCTTCTCAGTTGTGTGACCAACAATTGAATCTAGAGCTGTCTTTACAGGGAAACTGAATTTTTCATAGGTAGCCAGGGCTGATCACAGAATCAGAAAGTTGTTTAGGAAAAACCCTTTAAGATCATTGAAGTGTTGAGAGATCCACCATGTCCCCAGGTGCCACATCCACATGTTTTTGGAACACTGCCAGGGCTGGTGACTCCACCACTCCCTTGGGCAGCTGGTGCCAGTGCTTGATTAAGCTTTGTAGATCATTAAGGTCAGAAAAGATCTCTAAGATCATTGAGTTCCACTGATAAATTAACCTAAGATCATAAACTGATTGCAAGAGAAAAGAATTTGACTTAGTAAGCAAATGCATATCCAAAGTCTATCTGATTGGGTTTTTTAAACCTTTAACACCAGTATAATGTGATCCTGTAAAAAAGCCTTCCAAATCCCCAGGAAGAATCAAATCCCCTCCCCACCTATCTCACACCATTCCCCACTGGACTCATGGGGACGTGAAACACATGCTAATATTTGGTCTTGTGCTGTATCAGAGTCACTGAATTTTATTTCTTTGGATGAAGAGCAGTTACTTGATCCCAGAATCCCAGGATGGTTTGGGTTGGAAGGGACATAAAAGTTCATCTCGTTCCAAACCCTGCCACTGGGCTGAAACCTCCCACATCACCTTACTGACTGCATGTTGGCCATGGAACCATATTAAAACAGCAGATAAAAATCAGTTTGAAAATGCTTAAAAATGTCTTCTAGGCCAAACTCTGATTATCTCCAGATAGGTACACATGTGCATTTGGTTAAACAGATGCAACAGCTGCAACTCAAATTTATGACCTCAGAAAGAGGAAATCTCTTGAAATTGAGGGATTAATTCCCTTAATCAGTGCACAGGGAAAAGTAACTAAAACACAGAGTAATATTTCTCAGTCCTGTCCCAGCTTTCTTAAGTTTTTGGTGTGAGCTTTCAGTCAGAACTGTCATATTTATGCTTCCAAAACCTTGTTTTTCATGAATTGTGTGGGCAAGTTTTAAATTGGCACAGGGTGGGATTGTTGGGCATCTTTGCTGGGCCAGGAGCTGGAGTCAATGATCCCTGTAGGTCCCTTCCAGCTCAAGACATTCTGTGATTCTAAATTGATGGAAACTTTTCACAACGTCTTGGATGAAGGGTTTAAACCCTCAGCAATGTGTGGTGTGAAATAAGAGCTGCTTTTGTGTGGTCACACTCTGCCAGGTCACAGCCAACACTTGACACTTCCACTGCTGTGTTAGGAGAAAGGGTGAACCAAATAAATTTCCATTTACCCCCATTTGAGTCATGATTTTGTAGATCTCTACCACATATCCCTAGAAGTACTGGATGGAGCTTGGAGCAACCTGCTCTAGTGGAAAGGATTCCTGCCTGTGGCAGGGATGAGAAGAGCTTCTCATTCCAGATTCTGTGATATTGCCCAGTCATCTCTTTTCTAGGATGAAGATTACCAGCCTGGATCTTCCTATCCCAGATTTTATGGGTCTGTCTCATGGGTCTGTCTCATGGGGATGAGCCTGAATTCTCCGTCTGTCTATTGCCTTCATTCAGGACAAGTTTTATCTGATCTTTCTTTAAACACCATTTTTTCCCTCTGTTTTCTTTTTTGAGAGAGCTCTTGGTTGAAATAGAATGGATTTGCCAAAAGCCTGATTTCCTGACACCTCTTTTTTTTCTGGTTATGCACAGGATGGAGATTTGAAATTCTCTCTGGAGTCTGTGAAGAAGCTGAAGGAGCTCATGGATGGGAACAGACACATCAACCCTCGCATGATGGTTCCCATGGCCGGCTATTCCCCATGCCAAGAAAAACACCTCCCTGAGGAATTTCAGCCTGTGTGCAAGAGGGAAGATGCACCCATGATTTTTAGGAGGCTGAGTATGTTGTTCATATTTTGTAGTTTTCATTTTTACTACAGTTTTCAACCTTAAACATTCCAATAGCAGGAGGCAAGGCAGTAGAATTACTCTGTGTCGCTTCTAGGGCAGCTGGGAGGGTTTGTGCCATGTTTGTACTGCCCTTTCTCCTGCAAAGGTGGGGCTCCATGAACCCCCTAAGGAAAATTCCTCCAGTGCTGAGCTGAGCTGTTCCCTGGGCACATTCCACTACTGGAAATGTTCATCCTAGTAGACCATGGAAAAGTTCATTCAAGTAGAATAATGGAATCACTGAATGGTTTGGCTGGGGGGACCTTAAAACTCATCTTGTTCTACCCCCTGCCATGGGCAGGGACACCTTCCACTGTCCCAGGCTGCTCCAAACCCCATCCAACCTGGCCTTGGACACTTCCAAGGATCCAGGAACAGGCACAACTTCTCTGGGAAATCTGTGCCAGGGTCTCCCCATCCTCACAGAGAGGAATTTCCTCCCAATATCTCATCTAGATCTACCCTTCTCTAGCTCAAGCCATTCCTCCTTGTCCAAAGTCCCTCTGCCACGGGCTGCTGCTGCAGTATTTGCTTTTTAAAGTTATTATATTGCATTTATCTACTGTCCAGTAAAAGGGAGACTTTAGGATGAAATGCTGCCATGTCTTGTTGTCCTCTTGCTTCCACATATTCCCATTGCTTCCCAAGGAATTCAGGTTTCCTCCAGCCAGATTTTAGCACAAGCTAATTTTACTTAGAGCAGTATTACTTACAAGGACCTTTCAAATTATAAAATAGAAATGCAAAGGAGCCTCCAAATGCTTTGACAGCTGACCCTACCCTCCTGGCATCTGACTGAATCCCTCCTTTCTCCTGGACAGGCCTGGCTGCCGAGGATGACCTGTGTGAGATCTGTGCCAATGCTGCCTGCGCCGGCTGCTTCTGAGAAGATGGAAAGCTCATGCAAGACGTGTCTAGCTGGGAAGTTTGTGCATTCCTGTGACAAGATCATGTACTTTGACCAATCAATATTCCTGGGCTTCATCTCCCACTCCAGCCAAACTGGAGCTGCCAGCTCGTGGAGACATCCCTGCACTCTTGCCACATCTGGATCAAGTGCCACTACCAGAGCAGTTCTGCTATCAAGGAGGCTGTGACTCCTCTGAGAGGTGGAGGTGCTGCAGAAGTTGTGTGATACTGGAATGGACGTGCCCCGTGTTTCATTTCCCGCTATTTTGCCTGGATTTGAACAAGCTGGGTGAAACTCAGCATCCCCTGCAGCCTTTTTAATATCTAATATTTAATATCTAATATTTAATATCTAATATTTAATGTCCAATAAGTAGAATCTAATCATTAATATCTGCCTGTGATTTGGCCTCCCCTACACACAACATGGGTTATTCCATTTCCCAGTCCCTCCTTTCCAGTGTGTTGGATCTCTTTACTTTCCACCTGTCTGCAGGTGACACCTTTGAGTTTGTAGCAGAACTGCAACAAATAACTTGAGATGAATTCCTGGTGTTTAGGAGCACTCTGACAGCCAGAATCAGACTGTTTATTGTACTGATTGTTGTTGATCTAGGGAATGGGTGTAGCGGAGCACAGGAACACTTCTTCCCTGGTTGGATATCAAGGTTTTTTAAACTATGTCTTTGGGAGAAAGGAATTCCAAAGTGCAGTGCTAGAATCACACTGAAATGAAAGTATTGCCTGTTGTTTTATTTATTGGTGGCAAGATTGTGAAGAGATGATCTGCCCATGTTTATGTGCTGTACAGGCATAAAAACTAGTAATAATTCTGTTTGTTATTGCTGGGTTTTGGGGTGGATTTTGTTTTAGGATACTCTTCTTTCCTCCTTTCTTTTTCCCCATATAAGGCATTTCATGTCTGTGGCTTCCCTGAATAAAAGATATCTTTCAACAGTGTCCTGGACTTAAATCAGTTTGTAGTTACTGAATCACGGAAATCTTTGGCTTGGAAAAGCTCCCCAGGATCATTGAGTCCAACCTGTGCCTGATCCCCATCTTGTCAGCCAGCCCAGAGCACTGAGTGTCATGCCCAGTCCTTCCATGGACACCTCCAGGGATAGGGACCCCACCACTGCCTTGGGCAGCCCCTTCCTATTCCTGACCGCCCTTTCCATGAAGAAATTACTCTTGATGTCCAACTTAATCCTACTCTGGCAAAACTCGAGGCCCTTCCCTCTCATCTCCCTGTTCACTGGGAGCAGAGCCTGACCACCCCACCCCTGGCTGCCCTCTCCTGTCAGGAGTTGTGGAGAGCTGGAAGGTTCCCCCCCTGAGCCTCCTTTTCTCCAGGCTGAGTACCCTCAGCTCTGTCATGGTAATGCAAGTCCATATCAGAGATTTTAAATTTTTGCTTCCTATTTGTAACTGTTGAACTACTATATCCATTTTTATATATTAAATGGAGATAATATGCTGAGCCCTCAACTCAGCAACCAAGTTCCACAAGACTCTCAGTGCTCCAAGTCTGTATCTTCAGCCTTGGAATTTGGAGCGCAAATCCAGAATTTATGTTAGAAAATTATCATGAGGTGCATAAATTCTTACTTCATTTGACAGGAAAACTGTAAAGATGATTCCTTGCATCCAGCATTTTGACTACCCCCTAGAAAAAAGCTATCCAGAGCAAATTCCAAAGAGAGAGTCCCTCACTTAAGGCTCCTCCTGCTGCCTTGAAGTTGGCATCTCTGGGAAATAGGATTTCCTGACTCAAACACTGTAGGGGCTTCTTTTAAACCTGAAGTTACTTCTCTGAATATAGAAGGGACTTACTATTTTCCTTTAAAATAATGTGACAAATGCTCAGGTTCCCAGCACAGCAGCTTGGATCAGCTCCTGTAGAGAAGGAGGTTATGGATTTTGCAAGGGAGACTTGCTGGAAACAGGATTAGAACCAAGATCCTGCTGAAACACTGAAACAGTGCTCAGGTGGGGAAAGAGGGCTGGTCTGCAGACCTTCCCACAAATCTCTGTCCCTTTGGATCCAGGGCCATCCCCAGTGATACCCCAGGCTTGTTTAGCCTGGTGTGTAAAGCACTGCAGAGGGAAAAAGGGGAATAAAGGAGGATGCAAAACCTTCATTTTGTCCCTGCTGGCTGAGATTTGTGATTTTTGGGGGTTGGCTTGACAGCAGGAGGTTGTATCCTTGGGGAAGAAGGGGTGGGGGGCACACACAAAAACAAACAAACATAGAATGGCCTGAGTTGGATAAAGATAATGTGAAAAGGATGACAAATAAAGGAAGCCAAGATCCAGGAGTGGAGATCTAATTTTGCAGTAAGCTTAGAAAGCCTCTCTATTACCCAGACATTGAGGGCTGTGTTTGTCAGCTCTCTCTGGGAACTGGAGCTGTGGCTCAGTGCAGAGCAGGGATTTCATCCTGCTGGTCACCAGCTCAGCCACCTGTACAGCCTGTGGGAATCACAGAATCAGGGAGCTGTTAAGGCTGGAAAAGCCCTCCAGGATCATGGAGTGCAACCATTGCCAGCACTAACAGAGCCACCACCAGCCACACCCTGCAGGTGTCATTCTGTTCAGGAGTGCCAGGCTGATGTGATGAACTGCTAGTGTTAATCATGGGATACAGAATCACAAACTATCCCAAGATGGAAGGGATCAGTGAATCCAACACTGGGATGTATCAAGTTCTGGAGTTAAATCTGTGTTAAAAAAACAGGTATTACTGCTTTAAAGGAGAGGATTTATTTGCTTTAAGAAAGGCTTTAGGATTTATTTGCTGTACTTATTTAGGAAAATCTGAAAAATCTTGCACAGGGAAGCTTCTGCCCATCCTCCAACCCTGCACCAACCACCGTCACCTTCAATGCACATGAACAACAGGGAGTGAGGGAAGGAAAGCCATGATGAATTTCAAGGGTATATCTGCTGGCCTTCCCTGCCTTTATTTCAGAAATAAGACAAAGCCTTCAGCTATCACAGATGAGAGCAAGGAGCTGCTGGCTTAGCTCTGTTATCTCACCTGATTTTCCCTTGCCAGGGGTGAGGGGCAAACTTGACCTGGAGCATCAGTGAGCCTCCCCTGACATTGTCAGGTACCCTGAGATCAGCAGTGTATTTGTAGTCCATTTTTTTTCCTTCCTCAACCTCTCAGTAGCTCAAGGACAATCATGTGTTTAGGGAGATGTCTTTGAATTTGGGCAAACCTTCTGCTTTCTCAGAGCCCCATGCTCTGTCCTGAGCCACAGAGATGCTCTATCCAGAGCCAGAGAAGTACTCAGAGATAAAAGGTAATTCCCATGCCCAAACTTTCCAACCTTTGTAGGGAAGTCTGGGCATGGCAATTACCTTGTATCCCTGCCTATTCCAAAGCACAGAGAGCAGGCTGGGAAAACAGAGTCCTGAGACCAGGCTGTGAATTTGTGAGTCTCAGGTACAAAGTCCCAGGTACTTGGAAGATTCTTCCATTTTTAAAGCCCAGCATCAAAACATGTATTTCATGACTGTTCTTTCACTTTTCTTCTTAAATCCACTCTTAGACTACTATTAGCTGGGAATTTCATAGATTGGTGTAAAAACTGAATTTTCACATGATTTCTTGGACTGAAATCTGGGTAAAGTAACAAGTGTTAAGGAAATGTTGTATAAGATAATTCAGATTTTCTGATCAACATAAAGAAAATCTAAACAGGTGATTATTGTTCTGAAAAAGCACATTTCAAAGTCAGAGTGCAACACAACTTCATCTATAAACATATTGATCCTGTTTAGGAAAGAACAGTCACACCTCAACTACCTTTTCTCTTCTCTTTGATTTGCAACTATCAAGGAACAAAAACATAATTTTTAGAGCATGAGTTTGTGAGCACCTTTGTGACACAGAAGCCTGATACTAAATTTAATATTAAATCAAAATATAAACCAATGACTTATGTATATGAAATAAAATACATAAAAAGCACCTGTGCTCTACTTAAATGAGGAGTCTGTAACAGCACACATTGTAGAGAACAATTCTATGAACTGGTCCCAGTATCCTTATCCAGGAGAGGAAATAAATAGACTTGTAACTAAACTAACAAAAACGCCTAAAGAGACTTCTCAAGGTCAATGCCAGAACCTCAAAGCAATGTGAGATGTAGTATGAGAGCCTAAATAAAACCAATTTAGAAGAATTAAAAACAGTCAGGTAAGATAAGTCTTGAGTTTTAGTATTTCTTCCTCCCCCTCACGCTGTCTTTGCCCCAGTTTAACCACTCTTGGCTTACAGAAGATATTTGAGTGGGCAGTTTCATGCAGGGCCCCACAAAGATCCACTAAAAGTCTTTCAAGCAGCCCAGTGACAGGGCTGGACCTGCTGCCCTGCACAGTGGGTTTTGTCAGAGCTCTGGGTCCCTTTCCAATTCATGGCTTTTAAAGAATTGAAATTGTCTCCTTCACTCTGCTCCCTGTGACGCTAATGCTCACACCAGAGATGGAAACTCATTATTGAAAAGTGAATTTAACTCAGGATTTTCCTGCAATGAGCTCTTCTACCATTTCTAGTGCTTTTGTTTGATGTTCACAATCTTTAAGTGTGGGAAATGGATTTGTAGAGAATTCTCAAAGCCAGGCAGAAGGTTCAATTAGTATGTGTCTGTATGCAAACTCTGAGATTAAAAATGCTGACTTAGAAAGGCCGTGGAATAGGACAGACATTGTTGAGAGAGAAATGGAACTAGAAACAAGTTTCAAATGATGACTTTACAAACGGAGTAGATATTTTAGAGAAATAGAACTATAAAAGATGTATTGTAGGGTACCCAGGAGGGGTATTTTTAGATGATTGGCTTAAAAAGCATTAGCAGCATTGTGTGGGAAAAGCTGATAGGCCAAGAAATGCTTATGATGTAATTAGGAAATAGTTAACTTCTGATTTTGATGGTGTGAATCTGTACCATCTCACCCTTCACATGAGACTAAAAATGGAGTAAGTCTTTAAAATGCTTCTCAGGAGCCCTGTCTCTATGTCAGAAAAAAACAATAATCCAGCAAGAACAGATTTACTGCACTGTTTAATTCTGAGCTAAAAATGGGATTTAAATTTTAGTCTAATAGTGGATTTAAAAAGAAAAACAAGAGAACACTCAAGAAATACACATTTTGATGCTGGTCTATAAAAATGGAAGAACCTTTCAAGTACTTGGGACTACCCAAACTGGGTACAGGTCATACATGGCCTTCTGTGCATGGATTGAGGAGTTTTCTCTTTTGTGATCTTGTCAATTATTCATTGAGATCTGGGGTTTTCCAGGAAGATCCACTCTTGCATCCATGGCTCTGGAGAGGACTTTTACTTTGCTTGAACAGGAAAAGTGAGGAGTTTAAGATTTTAGGTTAGGGATGGAAGGCTCAGGCTGTGTCTTGAGCACACATTGGAGCAAAAATAATGTGAGAATCTTATAATTTTAAGGAAAGCTGAGAATTGGTGGGCCAGGATCAGGACTGGTGAGTGTGGAAACCCTTGAACTCCTCAGGGAAACCTCCAGGGCTTTGTCCCGGAAGAACCTACCATAAAGTTTCCCCACCTAGGCTGAAGAAAAGATTCTCCCCCATGATGCTTGTCAGAGCTATTGCCCATCTACCTCAGATTGCTTCCCTCATTCGCCATTTGACCCTGTCCACCCTAACTGTTCATCCCTTATACCTGCTATAGGTTGCTGCCCATTGCCCTGCCTTTTGTACCATCCCCGTGCCCACAAGTCATTGGCCAATGACCCCTTACTTAACCACTGAACAATGCATGATCTCTGTCTTTTGTCCCTGATCCCTTTGGTGTGGTGGACATAATACACCTTCACTGAAGTTCTTCATACAGAAGGCCTTTCCTGTCATTCCTTTGCTGAGCTATTTGTGGCGTGTGTGTGTGCATGGACTTGAAATGACTGTTCCCATGGCCTACTTGAGTGTCCTTGGAAGGAGATGCCTTGAGAAGGTAGCAGCATTTTCACTGTCCTGCCACACTGCTACAGGTGAGAGCAGAGGTATGTGAGCTTCACTTCACATGAATGAAAAGCTGTCAGAGGGAATTCCAGACACTGGTCAGTGGAACATTCTCAGCCTGGAACCTACTGCCTGGTTTAGGGTATCTCACAGCCTACAGAAACACAACTCTGCATGAACAGGGTGTTTTTAAAGCCCCCAGAGTACAGAACTGAAGCTTCTCTAGCACAGAAGCCTGGCAGCAATATCTGTCCTGCATCCTGGACATATGTGGAGAGCAGAGCCTCTCTCCAAAGACTGAGTTTCAAACTCCTCCCTTGTCCTGCCTGCATGTGAACCTGGCTCTCAGGGGGCTGGGAGGGGGTGAGAGTAGATAACACATAGATCTGATCTTGGTGAAACTTCCAGGGGGTGGAAAGAGAAGGAGAGATGAAGAAAGACAACATGAAGAACTACTCTTGTTCCTTGCAGATCCAGGTGTTAGGTCCCCCAGTTTGGCAGGTCCTCATGTGAGCAGAGAGAAGCAGAACAGGGAACACCTAAAGGAGATTTCCTCCCAAATCCAAAACGTGCTTCACTCCACTGAAATGTACCAAATGTCTCTATACTTTCTCTGAAATAAGTAACTCAGCAGCTGAGCAGTCCCCCCTCAACCAACAATCCCTTCCCAACAGGATTGTTAGGAGTTGGAAAGGTCTGCTGGCATTCCCTATTGGCATATTGAGAGTTTGGAGGTTAATCAGAGAAATATTGTTTTTCATAGAGCTGTTTTCTGCAGAAGGTCAGCACATGCCAGGGAGAGCTCTGCAGGAGTATCTGTGATTAACAGATTCACAGAATCATACCACCAACTCAGCAGCACCATCAAACTGGGACTGGCTGCTTCTGGTCCCAAAGAGCAGCCTCTGAATGTCCTCCCCACAGAGGAGACCCTGCACTGCATTTTTAAGGTCTTTTGATGATCTTGTCTGCAGACCTGAGGGTAATGAGGAAGCTCTAATGGACCTGAAGTCACCTGAGTCCTCCACCTGCTCCTGGCCTACATTTCAGTCAGCTCTGAGCTGTGTTGGAGGGTGCTGCTCTCCACCACAGCCAGGCACTGCAGGGGTGCTGGTCCCCCACCACCTGTGTGGGCCTGGCCATAGGGCAGATAACCAGGACCCCAATCAAGAGGCCACCCCTCTGGCTTGAGCTGGGACCTGTCTCTTCATGATGGACCTGCCCAGTGATCACAGGGCTCTGCCTGATCTTCTTTACCCCTATCAGTCCCTGACTTGCACACTGACTTCCCAAATTAACTTCAGATCTACCTCATCCAATGAATGCTTAAAATTTGAACTCTTGGTTGAACCTGAAGACAGTGTTTGTCTGCCCTGCTCAGCTCACCCAAGTGCTGTAAGACAGGATTGCTCTCAGTTCCCAGCCCCCATCCCACAGGGAGCAGATAGATCTCACTGATTTGACAGCACCTCATGATGTGTGTGTCATAACACAAATGCTGAGTTGAGTGAAACTCCACACCAGAAAGAACTTATTTTGGCAGACCTTAATTCTGAGCATCAGGTAAGTATGCAAAGCCCTTTCTGAGGGGCTCATTAGGGGATGTCCCTGACAGGGGCTGGAACTAAATGATCTTTGGGGTCTCTCCCAACCCAAACCATTCTGTGATTCTATGATCCTTCAACACCTCAGTCCCTGAAAAAAATGAGCTACAATGAATTGTCTCACTGGCTATTCAACTGGGTAATTTGTATTTTGGGAAAAGATCATGTTGATTCCCTTATTTTTCACCAAACCATCAGGCTTGTGTTACCTCACACCCCCTTCTTATATCTAAATCCACTCTTTTTCCTTTTTCTACTTATTAAAAAGTTCATTACTTTTCTCTACTTGTGTTCCGTAAGTGACTCTTGAATCCCAGTTTTTTGTGGGGATGGAGAGCCAAGATCAGGTTGGATGGGGCTTGGAGCAGCTTGTTGGAGTGGAAAGTATCCCTGCCCATGGTGGGGGTGGGATGGGATGGGATGGGATGGGACGGGACGGGACGGGACGGGACGGGATGAACTTCAAGGTCCCTGTCAACCCAGACCAGTCTGGAATTCTCTGATATGACTGATTTTCTGATTTGTTGTTAATGTTTAATCACTAATGAGAGGACAGACGTCAGCCTGGTGCTGATATCTTCTCCTCGCCTCATACAAGATTTCATTCACCCTAACACTCCTTTATTTCCAGCTCCCAACAGTGGAGCTTTTTTGCACTTGTTGAGTACTGAGATGACAAATTCCATCAGTTCCATAATTCCAAGATCTCATTGAAGCACTGGTTAATCCAGAGTCTGGCAGCTCTTCCCTGTGTCCAACACTTATCACTCTCAGCCCCTGGTGCCCCTTGTCTGTTTGTCACTGTGTAATTCTGTGTTATGATGTTCACAGTCATCAGGTAGGTGGGATTTTCCCTTTTCTCAGCATTATTGGATGCACAGACTTTTGTGCCTGTTCTCCCTTAAATTTGCCTCACATTCCCCCCCAAATTTCTCTTACCTTTCTCCTCAATTTGCTTGGCTTTCCACATTTCCACATTATCCAGGCCTTGGCTGATACATCCCTTTATTCTATGTATTGGCTGCTAGTTCTGACCCTTCCTACTGGCACTATCACCATCTCTCATTTTTGGAGTTCGGGTTGTTTTTTTTTTCTCTTTGATTCTATAATGTGGCTCTTTATCCAGCTTTCATTATTCCTCCTCTTCTACTCCTGCCCCATTACTCTCTTGGTCCTTATGGGATTTCCCTGCCTGTTTCTCCCTCTGTTCTGCTGAAGCTCAAAATTCCCTGGGCTGATAATTTTTTCTTAGTTTAAAATATATCATTTCATCATATTTCTTATATTTTTACTCTCTTCTCTAGTTCTAGCCACCAGTATTCTCAAACAACCAGCTTTAGATCCCATTAAAGTACTAATTCCATATATTCTTTCCAATTCCCACCCTCTATCCCTTCTATCCAAAAATGTTGTGTTTATCTGCTTCTATTGCCATTAACCACTGGCTTCCCACCCACCTGGCAATTATTACATCCTGGTTTGCCCATATTCTTCCTGTATTTCAGAATGTTTTTAACCCTTGCTTTTTGTCTTTTTCCCACCCCTTTATTACTTATCTATTTATTTATTTTAATTTTCCATAAAGGGATAAATCCAGACAGGATTTGAGACAAACAGGAAAAGAAAAAAAAGAAAAAAAAAGAAAAAAAAAGTTTTAACAGCAAAAAAAAACCCCTTTCTTCCTTTCAACTGTACAAAAATATGAAGGCTGAAACCAATTTCTTAACAGAATCCTGGAGTAGTTGAGGTTGGAAGGGACACTGGGTCATCCAGCCTTACCTCCCTGGGACCCTAGTGTCCAGGACCATTTCCAGATGACTTTTGGTTGTCTCCAAGGATGGAGACTCCACAGCCTCTCTGAGCAGTCCATTTCAGTACTCACTCATCCTTCTTTTTGTCTTTTTGTTTAATATCAGTGAATTTCTGACCTACCCCCACCTAGGAAACAGAAGAACAGAAGTATTTGCTAATTTTAAATGAAGGTCTTTTTTGAGAAAATGTCAATACTTTTCTTGGAAAAAATGGAGAATGATTGCAGGCAGTGTTGATGGAGTTGGTCTTACCGCTGGCTGAGCCTCTGCTCCCACCCACTCCATGCAAATCCAAGGATCCAGGAGTGCTCAGCAAACACTGAGCACACAAAGATGTGATTGTCCTTGGGGTAACATTTTAACTAAAGGGTCAGAGAAAGTATCAGCAATGACGTGATTTGGTTTATAAGCAATAAAAAGTCCATAAAAGCAATGACACACCCAAGGAGAATTTACATTAAATATTTTGCATATTCTGATAAAAAATATCAGGGTCAAGATAGAAGCACTCTTAGATCTTCCCAGAACTTCCCCCACCCTCCCCTTTTAAAAAATTTTAAATTTTTTTTTTAATTTTTTTTCCCCCCCAGGAGTCTGAAAGAAAAATCCCTCTGCCTGGGATATTTGCACTAACAGGCACTGGAATCAGAATTGCTGATAAAAGTATTTTATTGCTGTTTTCATTCCTGTCATGGTGAGACACATTCTGATCAGATCAGTAAATGTTCTGCTTTGCTGTTTCAGTAGATGAGGTGATACAGTGAATCCCAATATCCCTGTTAGCATTCATCTGCTTTTAATAGCAATTTCCCCACAGTTTAGTGTCTCCCAGCTGGGAATTTTCAGTTGTCCCAGATGTCTTTAACTTTTTGATATCTTCTGACAGATGTTCAACTTCTCTCCTGGGACATACCTGTGAATAAAACTAGAAAATCCAATGCAAGGTGACTCAGGTGGTGAGGGGTCTGTGGCACATCAGATGGGGGAAGATTAACGTCTTTAATCTGGGAATGAGGAGATGAAAAGTTTGAAGGGGGCAATTGTGAGAGAAGCAGGTTAACCATGGATGGGCCTCTTATTTTCAGATCCTTCACAAGAGCACATCCAGTGAGACTTCTGTTACACTTCCAAGGATCCATGTCTCAGTTTTCTCATGAGCCACATTGGCTTTTAATGGCTCTGGAAGACTTTTTTTTATTACTTTGGAAGCTTGTACCAAGTGTGGTGCATATTTGTTGGTGAAAAAGAAATATTTATGATTATTCTGAACCCACTGCCTGATCATTTTGCTAAATTCTCCTTGTCTGATATAATTTGGCTTTTTGTGCTCTAAAGCTGCTCCTTATCTTTGATCTCTTGTTGACTCAGAGGAGTCAACAAGACCTGTTTTAGGACCTGTTGGGCTAATGCAAGCGAGAGGGGACCACTAAGAGACATTTTAAAGCATGATTTATTGCTGTTATCTTCTACAGTCTCATGAAGGAGTAAGAACGTCTTCACCCCACAATTTAGAGGTCTAAATTGTGATCAGTGGTCACAAGACCACTGGTTACAAGGTGTTTTAAAGGTTTATTAGCCAGTAAACTACTGCCACAAAGACTGTTTCTACTTTCACACCAATGGCTAATTAAATTGTATCATATATCTTGCTGCAATGCCGACCTTCTTAACCAATCATATAATGACACACAAACCTACTTGCCACATCTTAAAACTTTTTACAATTTCTGTAACTATTTCTATATCCAAACTTTAAAACCTTAAAACCACTACCTAGCTTAATATGTTTCTATGTAAACTACACACCCACATTCTTGCTAATGGTCTCAAAATCTGGAAGCCTTTTCCGAGGTCTCAGGTCAAACCCTGTATTCATTTCCATGTTTGGGCCTGCATGCACAAGGTTTTGACAATTTTCTGTGCCTGGATTTCCCACAAGGGCCTTCATCAGAGCTCTGGTGATGGCTCTGAATGAAGTTGGCAGATGTGGCTGAATGAGCACACAAAGACACAGAGAACCAAGAGACTTGCAGGTATAACAAAAAGTGCCACTCTGGCAATCCAGCTGTTTTTGGGAAGGGCAGAAGGTCTGAACCCTGCTAAGTCAATAGCAGAGATAACTCAGGTAGCTCAACTTCATCAGAGAGTGGGAAATTCACAGAATATCACACAAAGGATTATCTTTCTGTACATTCCAGGAACAAAACAAATTGTGCCAAAGGAGTGTACTGTGGTAACTTTGGACATCTCATGCACATTGGAAATGTGACCAAAACCTTGTCATTGCCAGTCAACAAAGGTCTCTGAGGCACATGGAGATGCTTTATGGGCTGGAGCCTGTTTGCTCTGGAGCCAAGCTGGGAGGGCTGGGGGTTTCACCCAGAGAAGAGTAAGGTCCAGGGAGACCTCAGAGCACCTTTCAGTGCCTAAATTTATGTTCAGCCCCCATTCACCCTACATGCACCCCTCCTAGAATGTTCTTCCTTCCCTTGAACCCCACTGGCTTTGTTTTGCCACGGTACTCCACCCCTGTTACCCTCTTGGTTCCCCCCAGTTCCTGTTTACCCCTCTGCACCACTTTTCACTATCCTCATTGGACCCTGACCCTCAGATCTGCCCCATTTGTCTCATTTATAACCCTGTGCCCTAGGACCCCTCCTCATTCTTGTCCCTGGATTCCATTCAAAGCTTTTTTGCATCTCTGACATCCCTGGACCCCTTTGCTATTCCCTGCCTGTGTTCCTGAATAAACAGTCTTTGGGTATTCAAATGAGAACCCGTCTCTTTGCTGCTTCATCAGTGCCATTAAAATCCCACAGTCCCGGGCTTAGAGGCAAAATCCCTGTGGCCGCCCCTACATGTTGTAACAAGGAACAAAGGAAAAAAATAAGGCTCAGGGGACAAGAGTGTCCAGTGCTGTTTAAAGAGTTTACTGGGTAGTGTGATCCTGATCCTGATCAGCACACTGAGAGGTGGCTTCTCATTAACCTCCATTCCTAAATCCTTTCCTGGATCAGGGACTGTTTATTCACTCTGAAGGGAGGTATGAGAGCCCCCCACAAAGTGGGACTGTGGGTGAATGGCTTGCGTGCCAGGGGCTGGAACTGTGTGGTTGTATGGGGATGTGATCCCAGGGAGTGTCCAGCTGGAGCTGACCAGCTGGGTAAGAGCCTTGGGAGCCAGTAGTCTGTATGTGCGTGAGGATGTGAGAACCAGAGGATTTGACTGCCAGAAGCTCAGAGGCCCCTGGCCAGTTGCTGGAGAGATCTTGGAGTCTGAAGGGGGCAGTGGGGAAGATCTACTGAGTTGATGTGCAGCTACTGGAGATGCTTGGTGTTGCTGAGCCTGGTGCACCTGTGGCAGCCTTGCCACTGTTGGGGTCCCAGATTCTGCACCTCCCAAGGAGAAGCAGCATCAAAAAAGAGCCATCAGTTAAATCAATCAGGGACTGTCATCTCTTAGAGGCACTTTTGAGGTTTGTGAGTACATGATGTCAGGAGACAGCTGGCTTGGAAAAGAGGCTGGATAAATGAATGCAAATAAAATATGAGCCCTGCCTCAAAGTTTATGGCAGGAATAATGTTTGTTCTGTGTGAAATGAAGTTTATGGCAGGAATAATGTTTGTTCCTGGTTCCTGCAGCTGGATCACTCAAAGCTGACAAAGGGCTGGGTATATAACACTCCCTTTTGAGGTGAAGTTTTAGGAGAGGATGTGGGTGTTCATTCAGATGGTATCCAGGTTACTGGGGTGAAACTACTGGGCAAAAAACTACTCCTGATGAAACTACTGGGTAGGAAACTACTACCTAAGAAAAGGGGAGTTTATGTCCCAGAAGGAGAGAGAAGAAAGAAAAGAAAAGAAAAGAAAAGAAAAGAAAAGAAAAGAAAAGAAAAGAAAAGAAAAGAAAAGAAAAGAAAAGAAAAGAAAAGAAAAGAAAAGGGAAAAAAAGAAAGAAAGAGAGAAAGAAGGAAAGAAGGAAAGAAGGAAAGAAAGAAAGAAGGAAAGAAGGAAAGAAGGAAAGAAGGAAAGAAGGAAAGAAGGAAAGAAGGAAAGAAGGAAAGAAGGAAAGAAGGAAAGAAGGAAAGAAGGAAAGAAGGAAAGAAGGAAAGAAGGAAAGAAGGAAAGAAGGAAAGAAGGAAAGAAGGAAAGAAGGAAAGAAGGAAAGAAGGAAAGAAGGAAAGAAGGAAAGAAGGAAAGAAGGAAAGAAGGAAAGAAGGAAAGAAGGAAAGAAGGAAAGAAGGAAAGAAGGAAAGAAGGAAAGAAGGAAAGAAGGAAAGAAGGAAAGAAGGAAAGAAGGAAAGAAGGAAAGAAGGAAAGAAGGAAAGAAGGAAAGAAGGAAAGAAGGAAAGAAGGAAAGAAGGAAAGAAGGAAAGAAGGAAAGAAGGAAAGAAGGAAAGAAGGAAAGAAGGAAAGAAGGAAAGAAGGAAAGAAGGAAAGAAGGAAAGAAGGAAAGAAGGAAAGAAGGAAAGAAGGAAAGAAGGAAAGAAGGAAAGAAGGAAAGAAGGAAAGAAGGAAAGAAGGAAAGAAGGAAAGAAGGAAAGAAGGAAAGAAGGAAAGAAGGAAAGAAGGAAAGAAGGAAAGAAGGAAAGAAGGAAAGAAGGAAAGAAGGAAAGAAGGAAAGAAGGAAAGAAGGAAAGAAGGAAAGAAGGAAAGAAGAGCCCAAATCAGGTTTTGATCCAGCATCTGGAGCATGAAATCTGTGTTTTCTGGCACTGCCAGAGCCCAGATCTGGAAATTTCTCAGTCAGCACAGCCCACGTCCAGCAATTTGCTGGCCCAAAAAGCCAATATCTGGCAATTTGCTGGTGCCTGCACCGCAGTGCCCAGATCTGGTCTATTGCCACTGCCAGTACTCCAAGATGCAGCAGTTTGCCATCAGCGGTAGTGCCCTGATGTGGCAATTTCCTACTGCTGGGGCAGGCGGGGTGTCTGTCTGAACAGGAAAGCTGAGCCAGAGCCAGGAGCTTTCCTGGGCTGCAGCAAAAGCTCAGTGCTCAAAGACCTTGCCGGCACTGTGCCCTGGGCCAGGAGGGATTGTGCCACAGGAGCTGAGCCTCAATTTCTCCTCCCAGGCAGCCTTAGGAGATAGAAGATGGAGAAGCCAGAGCTGACTCTCAGCTTGCGCAGTCCTCCAGAGGAATCCTGTGTGAAAAGCAGCCTGGGAGCAGGGTTCATGTGCCAGGAACAGGCAATTCAGAGCCCTTTTCTCCTGTGTGGCCTGAGGCACTGGGCCTTGCCCTCTGCAAGGGTCCTAGAGCTGCCATGAGAAGAGTCCTGCTCCAAGGCTGTCCTCAAGCTGCTTTTGCAGCACATGAGCCTGAGAAATGCTCATTGCTTACAGTCTCAGGTGGTGTGTGTGTGTTGTAAGTAAATCTGACACTTGCCTGTGGCACTGTGGAGGTGGACAGGGGGACCTTCCCTGAGCTGTGTGCAGAGGAATCCACATCAGCCCAGGCTGGGGGTGGCCAGGGGCCAGTCAGTTGCGTTGACTGGAGGTGGCTCTGGAGGCTTGGCTTGGAGCATCTCCAGGGAGGGAAGGCTAGGGCTTCCATGGCTGTGGTGTCACAGAGAGGAGAAGGCTGGGGCTGCCCCGCTCCTGCCTCACCCCCAATAGCTCTGCCAGCACCTGCAGGAGACACAAAGGCTGAGCCAAAGGGTGAGAATTGCAGAAGGGTTTGAACTGGGAGGGAGGCAGAGGGATCAGAAAGTCCAGGCGCCAGCCCTGCACAGACAGCCTGGGCATCCCTGTGAGTGGTGTCCAAAGGCTCCTGGAGCTGGGGTAGCCTCGGGGTTGGGCCCATTCCCTGGAGAGGCTGGCCAGTGGCCGAGGCCCCTGGAGGGGAAGAAGCTTTTGCTGATCTGCCAGCTGGCAGCAGGCCTGGCTCAGCCCAGCCCCAGCGCTGTCCCTGGGGCGCAGTGTCCGCTCCCCCTGGGGCAGCAGCAGCAGTCTCAGTGGCCCCAGTGCTGTCCCAAGGCAGGAGCATCAGTCCCTGGGCAGGGAGCTCGGAGCTCTGTCTACTGGGCTGTGGCCTGAGGCAGCCAGCACAGGCAGAGCTGCGGGGAAAGGTGCTGGGCCTGGCTGGGGGCTGGGCCAGGGCCAGAGGGAGAAAAGGCACTGGCTGCTTGTGGGCCCGAGAGAGCAGGCAAGAGCAGGCCCGGCTGCCTAGGAGAGACTCTTGCCGAGGGCCTGCAGCCACAGGAGGCAGGCAATGGCTTCAGGCTGCTGGAGGGTAAGCTGAGATGGCCGGCAGGGATGGAATTGTTCCCTGCCCGGGCGGTGGGGCCCTGGCACATGGTGGTGGCAGAAGCTGCGGCTGGCCCAGAATGCCTGGAAGTGACCAAGGTCTGCTTGGACCAGCCTTCCTGCCCAGAAGGCATGGCTTGGGATGGGGTGCAATGGGATGGCTTGGGTTGGGGCTTGGGTGTTGTGGAGCAGTGCCATGCGTGGATTGCACTGTGGGGGTGGTGAGAAGCTTGGCAGGGGTAGGACTTGCAATGGGG